>VXAV01001012.1:252618-298893 GCA_013399715.1 Alectura lathami
TCGGGGTTGAGGGGCCTCGGGACCTCCGGAGGGAGCCGGTGGGAAGCAGCGCGTGGGTCTCAGAAGGGAAATACAGTCCAGTTGTCGTCGTCTTCTCCTGTTGTTCGTGTGTGTTTACAAATTGTTTTCTACTGTCTTCAGTTTTCTCCAAATGTGGTGTTTAATCTGCAGGTTACGTGCCAGCTGGGGTTCTGCTGCCACTGAAGAGAGCAAAATACTTGTTTCTTGTGTCTTAGATACTCACAGTGCCAAGTTATTATTATTATCTTTCCCCCTGTGCTTTTGCTGACTGGCTAGTTTTTCCCCAGGGATTTCAATTTATTTTCTTGGTCATGACTGTAGTTGTTTCCATTCATCTCTGTAGAGTTTGAGACAACTTCTCAGCTAACAAAAACCACTTTGATTCCAGCTTCTGTTTACCAAGCTGCAATCTCTCCCAGCTTAGTGCGAGCCCAGATTCTGGAAGTGCGCTTTTTCTGTTTTGTTGCCAGTGTAGCAATGAAATAAAATGTGAAATAAAACTAGGTGTGCGACAGAGCATTTTGGAACCCCACTTGAAACGGACTCCCAGTTTGCAAGAGAAGTATTCCCAACTGCTTCTGCGTATAGTAGTCCTAACTCCTCTTGAATTTAGGCCATAATTCCCTTTTCCTCTTGTTGGAATGTGGGGTGGCTTAGGTTATAAGTCCCATCACAGCCAAGTATGTCACATCAGTGTCTTCTTCTCTCACTGAGGTCAGTTGCTGTGTCAGAAGGGAAACTGGATACGATGGGATTTGTTCTTGACACATCAATGTTACCTGCTTTTTATTACCGTGTTGTCTTCCTAGATGCTCAGTGGCTGTTCAGTGACTGGTTCCATTATATTCCAAAGCCTGCAGCTGGGTAGGCTGTCCCAGCCTTGTTCTCCTCCGGTGCTGGATACTGTTCTCTAGGGCTGCTCACAAGTAAGAGTGAAAATAAGAGTGAGTTGAGGTTACTTTGGCTGATGTGCTGGGTACATCAGGGACCATTTTACGTGCTGACGTGAGTACGCCTAACTTCTTGGAACTGTTCGTTCTTTCCCTGTTCTGCAGTGCTGTTCCCTGGTTAAAACAAGGAGTGTTACCTGTCTGGTTGTAACCTGCTTATTTCAGCTTGTGAGTGCTGAAGCGAGAAGCAGCTGCGTATTTCAGTTTCCTCTGCATTATGTTTTTTCTCCTCTCTTTCCCTGTGATGCAATGGACTGCTCTTTTGAGTTTCTCTGACGTTTCCCCTATTATCGAAAACATCTTTTCTCAGAAACGAGGAATTAAAAAATAAACTACTCTTTCCTAAAAAGGCAGTTTCCATTGTCATCAACTGACCGTATTTCAAATCAGCTCTAATGCATTCGGGTATCTTGGCTGTGCACGGGTGCCATGTGGCTGCTGTGCACCGTGGGCAGTGAATTCCCTCCGGTACCTTGCTTATCTCCTTCCTGGGGTGTGGTGTTTCCCTTGGCTGCTGGAAGTAGCTCTTCTTTAATGGTGCCTTTGATGTTGTCACGTGCAGGCGCATATTGGAGCATCATCTTGAAAATGGTAGTTGCTCTTTAGTAGTGAGTTTGTTGTCCCAGAAATCCGCTGTTTAGTTGTTTCTGCAAAATCAGGGGAAAATATATGAAGCAGACTCCCCTGGGCTAGGTTGCCTGAGCTTGCAGTCGTGTAATTTTGACCACAATCTTGAATATATCTGGAAACGAGCAGTTCCGTGCAGGTCAAGATAAAATCCTACAGCTAGTATGTTATGTGCTCCTTGGCATTTTCAGTTCTTTGGCAACCCCTCCATCTTAGAGAATATTAACATGGAAGTTCTTGGTTAAGACAGGGAAGAAAAATGAGTAAATTTTTCAAATGAGTAATTATTTAAAATTAGTAATCTGTTAAAACATCTTTGATTCATCCGTGGGAAAGATTTGGTTTGTGGTTTGGAAATGAACATTAGAAAATCGGATTGCTCATGGTCCTGCCTGTCATACTGTGATCAGATTTTCAGCTGAAGGCATTATAAGTGCAACGCAGCTCATGGGCACCTGTGGGCTATACCTTGGATTACTGGAGTTTCATTTGGGAACCAGTAAACACAGCCACACTGGATTAGCTGGTAAAATGGGATGAGTTGGGTGAAGAGCTGTCATTCAGAGTTGGTCGTATAAACAGACAAAACTCTTTCCCACTTAATAGAGCTGAACAAGCGCACATTTATGAAATATCTTTTCTTTTAGTCATTTGCAAATTCTGCACTGTTTGTTGCAAAACAGTCGCCTTTAAAAACAAAAAATAGCTTTTTTTTTTTTTTAATTCTTCCTGGAAGATGCAAAACCTCCTCTTCCAGAAACAAACAAACAAACTAACAGACAAAAAAGCTCAACCGCTTTCCTAATGATTGAGAAGATTTCCTTCCTTAATCTTAAAAGGCTCAGTTTCACTGGAGTGCAAGCTGGTGACATGGTGACAGTACCTGCTCGATGGCGCGAGCCTTTCCGATTAAGCTGGCAGGACAGAACCAACCACAAGGACAAGTTTCCTTACCTAATGGCTAACTCTGGTTTGCAGCATTTCAGCACAGGGGAAAATAAGCCATGTATTGCATGGGGAGTCTTCTTATGAGCATCAGCATTATGATACGGTTTCTTTTTAACCAATGTTTCCTAGCGTTGCTAGCGTACTTCTTGGGCACGTGGGCTGTGCAGGCAGCAGCAGGTGTAGCTGGTGAGGTAACAGGCTTTGGCCCTGTGTGAGCCAAGTGACAGCTGCTAAAAGAATACAACTTTCCTGTGAGATGTATCTGATTGAGCAGTGAAAACCGAGTTCTAGGAACTCATTTTGGGTTTGATGCTGCCATCTTTATGACATTACTTGCTACCTAAAATACCACTCTACATATATAAAGCTGACAGATTCGGAATCCATGGGATAAATTGCCTCCTACTCGAGCCAGCTCTGGGCTGTGGCTTGCAGGAGCTGCCATCTCTATAGGTAATTTTAGCTGCAATGATAGCTTTTCTGACTGATATGTCTGAAGTTGCTGATGGTATGAAAGGCAAAGTTCTCTGGTATTACATAATGATAAACTCAATTTTAATCTCTCTTTATCACCCAGAATTGCCTCAGTATCCGTCAGATACCGCAGTTCTTAATAACTTTGGTACATCTATTCTAGTTGTATAGATTTGGGCTTTTATTTTTTTTTTAGTTTTGATACTGTCAGAAACTGAAGAAATTCAGGAATTACTCAGTGAAGCATTGCCAGGAGTGTAAAGAAAAGTTGCCAACTGAAAGGAAAGTTTGAAATAAAAATAATAGGATTTGATGACAGAGCCAGTGGTTATTTAGAGAGTTGTTCCAGGCAGATTTCATGTGGATAAAATTTATACTTGGAGATGTTGTATCAGAGCTTCTATTTATTTATTTTTATTTTTTGAAAGCACATCTGGACCCAGGTTACTATAAGAACCCCACAGGTCTGTGTAGAATCTGGAGAAGCCTGGAAGGAGCCAAGCTCCTTTTCTGGCCCCGTCTTGTCGGTGTCCTCCAGTCAGGGAGCTGTGGGCTGCAGTCCCATCACAGAATCACAGAACTGCAGGGCTGGAAGGGACCTCAGGAGATCATGCAGTCCAGCCCCCTGCTAAAGCAAGTTCCCTACAGCAGGTTGCACAGGAAGGCGTCCAGGCAGGTTTTGAATGTCTCCAGAGGAGACTCGCAGCCTCTCTGGGCAGCCTGCGCCAGTGCTCTGTGGCTCTCACCCTTCTCTCTCCCCGGCTGGGCGGGCCCTGCTCTCAGCACCATTTGCATGTCTTGTTCTCCAGCCCCTGGTGGTTTTGCTGGCCAGTGGCAAAGTACTGAAAAGCAGAAGCTTCTGTCTTTTTGTGTTTGGGAGTGTCCGTTTCATTTAAGTCAAGGGCATAGTAAGTCTCTGGGTTTTTGGCTGTTCAGTCAAGCAGTTTAACTAAGTTCCTACAAAAAAATTACAGGATCTATCACATCCAGGTAGGGTACTCTGCTAATCATCAGCTCACTGGTGAAAAGCAGTGGTAGCGAGGAACACCTGTTGCTGTGAGCCTGAGGCTTTTTCCATGAACACTGACCTTTAACTACAGCTGTGGCCACCATGAATAATCACTAAAAGTGCTATTTCATGGGGGTAAGCGCTGTGCCTGGCCTAATCCTCCAAAGCTGTTTTTGTGCTCACCTGACACGGATGGAAACCAGACATGCTGGTGCCTAAGCAATGTACCAGCCTCGCTCTGAGTGCAGCTTGGTGGGAGGAACCCAGCAGTTTTCTCCCAGCCAACAAAATGGAAAGAAAAACACAGCATGAGGATTGGTGAGGGGAATAAATGTTCTGCAGCTAGTCTGCACAGTGCCACAGCTGCTTATTAAGAACAAGAGCTTAGCAACTGTCTGTATGTGTAATGAGAATATAAGGTGAGCACATACAGAAAGTAGAAATGTTTTTTTTTTTTTACCTCCCCCCCCTCACACTAATACCTAAATACCTATAGACAAATACATTTCCAGTGTGAGATGAGCTCTGTGAGGCTGCCTTCACAAGTTGTCCTGGAGTGGCCAGTTCTGAAACTCCTCTGCAACATGTGGCATTGGCATTTTTGGAGGCTGGGTGCTGGAAGAAGACTGTGTGCCCATGTTTCAGCCGTTTTCCTGGATTAAAGGGACTTTATCACCCAGGCTGTGGAAGTCTATGCTCTAGACTTTATTCATTTTTATCTCGTCTTACCAGTTTACTAATATTGAGGCATAGTGTACTTGGGAGTGATGGCAAACAGGCATTTTCGTTCTGTTCATTTTCAGAAGTTGGTTGTTGAGGGTGAAGTGAGGTGTTGGACCTTCCTTGGAACGCTAGAGGGTGCCCCTGTATCTGCAAAGGAGGGGGCCTAGGCCACGCGGTCCGAGATCCTGTTGCGTGTTCTCTATTTGCGTGGGATTCTTCATTAATTGTAATTACCTAATGCGTTAAAACAGTCATTTTATTTTCTGCAGAACGTTCCAACACAGTTGGTAAGAGGAGCCATGTAGCAGAGATGCATACACGGGAAGGGGGAGATGTGCGCATGCATGCTGGAGGCAGCATAGCTATTCTTCCACGTGAATGCCATGCATGTTTAGGTGGGATCTTTCACTAAACTTAATATTCCTTCTACTTTTATCCTTGCTGCCTATTCATTCTCTTACTGTAGTACCCAAGAACTGTGGTTGTGTAGCAGGTCTACGTTATGCTGTGTTTTGTAGCTACCTAACAGCAGTGCTGTCCTCCCCTTGTCTGCTGTTCTCTGTTATGGCACACTTTGTAGTGACTGAGCTGCGGCCTCTCAGCCTGAACGTCCCCAGCTCAGTGGTGAGAAGGAGCAGGGCCGTGGTGTGGGTCCAGTCCTCCAGCTGCTGGACTGGCGGTGGCTGCTGGTGGCATCCGCAGAGCCAGCAGGCTGGGCAGTATCAGCAGCCCTGTGCTGCCTCCTTCCATGGTCGTCTGACTTCTGTGCTGCCAAGAGTCTGAAGAAGTGGAAAATGAGGACGAACTAAGTGGGCTGACTTTGCCATGCTTTTGGGAGAAACAAGATGGGGAGTTATGCCTAAGCAGTCTGGGTATTTTACCCACTAAATCTTTTTCTGCCTTTGTGAAGGGAACAATGATGATTATTCCCATTTTACAAAAGGGTCAAATGGAAAATATGGCCTCCTTTTTCTAAAAACGCTGAGCATCAAATGCACTAATGCAGGGGGCAGCTCTGAGGGTGGAACTGAGCAATGTGCCCAACACCACATACAGGATTGGTATCCTTCAGTCACTGCCTACGTCCAGTAGAGCCCATCACATCTCTGGAGACTAACGTAGGCTGCTCAAAACTGTGATGGCAAAAGTCCTGTGCTCTGCAAGAGGTCAAAAAATCTTCATGAAGTTCACCTGTAAAACCTCGCTAGGAAAGGCAGAGTTCAAGAACAGGGTTATAAGTACCCACTTTGCTTCCTTTGTCCCACAGAGGTTTCTGCTTTTTGACAACTTTAGTAATGGGAGGTTGCTAACAGCTTTTGCCATGACAACATCTGTTCACGTGTAACTCGTCATTAGTTTGACAGCAGAATAAAGGGTATATGAGCACGACATCTGTGCTAACTGAAACCTGGATTTAGTCCAACTACATCAGAGTTAATATTTGACACAGTCTAGAAGAAATAGTGTTCTAACTTCAACATTTGGTTAAACGGTGGAGTAGACAAAGTACTTGCTCTAGGTGCCCATAGTAGTGAATAAGAAACCATTTGGTGGAGTTGTTTGTCTGCTTCAAAGGGTCAGAAATCTTTGTGACACTCCTACATGCTCTGAACATTCAAGGTGGATGCAGCACGCATAGTCTTTGAAACGTTCACACGAACTCCTGGGTGTTAATGCTTGCAGACACCAGTGGGCTGAAGGACACTGGCTGCCTTAGCTGTGATTCCAAGGCAAACAACTTGTTCTTGTTAAAAAATGATTTTCAGAAGATTATTATGAGCTGAGATAATCTGAAGATGTAGGCATTAGGTTAGGCTGAAGTGCTGCTGAGAGCTTTGGTTCGGGATTTGGAGGTGTTTTCTTTCAAATCTCTCCTTCCAGCAGCTCGTAACTTTCTGAAATTTTCACCGTTCTGCTTGAGGTTTTCCAGATAGCTTCTCCTGGGGATTGCAAATTTAATGGAATAGGAGTTTGTGGAAAACAGATTGCAAACGCTTGTCAGTCCCAATAAATGAAGTGTTTTTCCAGAGCGCTTTTGACAGAGGAATGTTCTCTGTAAAAGAAGACTGCGTTTAAGTGTTACTATCAACATTAATGTTTGGCCAAGCTTTGAGTCTTTCAAAAGTGTTTTCCGTGTATGTCCAACACAGATCAGGCCATGCAATGGGATGCCATTTGTGGGGTCACATGCAGACACAGACCTTGAATTTCAAAGTTAGAGACCCAGCATTCAGCAGCTGACCGTGGCGGTGTTCTGCCACTCCTGATGGATTTTGCAAAGCACCTAAGCTGTATGCTCAAATGTAATTATGTGTCCCGGGTCTGTGAGACGACTTGTGTTACAGGTGCTTTTCTGTGTCAGGGAGCAAAAATCAGTGTCACACTCTTCTTGACTGTCTGAGGAGGCAGATAGTCAAATGCTGAGCTCTGCTGACTTCTCCTAGAGAAATTATACGTGTCTGTGTAATTAAAGAGTACAGCAATATAATTTATGATCTTCAGCTTTACAAAGCGCATCATGTAACATGCATTAAATGAGGAGATATTCCCCTAAAGACAAGGTTTAGCTGGTCTTCTAAATCTAAACCTGTCTTCACAGAGCACTGAACAGCAGTACAGAATACTTCATGTGTTTTAGAGGAATTGCATTCCAGCATCATTAGAAAAATAACATGAATCCTGTAATTAAGTACTTAATTATAATGTGTAATTGCAGAGGGCTGAGGATTTCAGTTTTTGACTCTGTTACATGAGGGACTGTGGGAAAAAAGAATAGCTTACACTAATCACGCCTCCGTACTTCATACAAAGCCTGCAGAATTTGCATAATCTAGTAAAAGAGGATTTCTTCCTTAGTAAATTGACAGAACAGCCAGATAACTTTGTTGTTGTGGAGTGGGAATGCAGATTCCTAAATCTGAGGTCTTCAGCATTTCAGGGCTGTGCTCGTCAAGACCCCTGCACATAGGGAGTCTGTTAATTGAACCAAAATCCCAGCCAAAGATGATGATTCACTTGGCCAGAAGAGAGACACAAGTATCCCTGTTGCTCAGCAGCAGGCGGTCCGGGCAGCACAAGCCCTGTAAACACGGATAGACCAAAAGGCATCCGGGAAACTGGGCACCGGTAGCACTGGGAGTCGGGAAACTGGGTCTGAAGGAAGTAGGACCTGCTTGTGGCAGGGCGAGTGTTGTGGATGCAGCCGTGTTTGACTCGCTTAATAGATTTCCAGAGATATGAAGTATTTTAATAATTTATCCAGCACCTAATTAATTTCAAGTAGTTGTCTAGAATTTGTGTGAGATTTTCAGTAGGTAGGATTTGCTTTATGCAATGGGAGGGGAAAAAAAAAAATATGCTTTCAGAATTCACCAGTGAACTTCTGAATATGACATTTAGATTGAGAATTGCCTGTAGTCAAGACATTGTCAGGGAAATTGCAGTTGCCAGATGTTTCTCGATTTGAAAGTGATCTTCTTGACTCGCTGAAGAAAAGCCTGTTGAGAAGGTGGTGGGAAGCCCAACAGCAGCGAGGGGGCTAAAAATTATACCTGCGTCTGTGTCAGAAGCATGAACAGAAGAGGAGGAGGAAAATGAGGCTTAAGAGACAGAGCTAATTGAGAGCTCTGTCTACACAGCGTTGTGGATTTGCGTTTTGCCTGGAAAATATCCTGTATTACAGGCGCTGTGAAAGGTAGAAGATGGGTTGAATAACACCACTTAATAAGCGTGCATTGCTGAGGATTTATTTTGGGATTTAAGGGGCATTGCAGTGCTGGAAAGGGGAGCGTGTTCTGCCACTCAGAATGTTATTTGCTAAATACCACTGGTATGGCTGAAATCTCTCCTCTCTTGCAAAATTGACACTAGCATTTAATGCCTTTGCTACTTCTGCACTTTGTTTTCTTTCCCTTTAATAAATGGATGTTTTTCTTTTAAAGAATTATTGATGATGCAAAATGAACTTGTATTGTGCAAACAGAATTTTTCATGTAGTTGCTTTCCATGTGTTTGCCTCAGAAAAACATAGCTTGTGTGATCACAGTGTGCATGTGTGATGTGATTCCTCTCTGACGGACTCTGTTTTCCTCATGTAAGTCTGAAATTTACTTCAGATTTCAGGCAGGTTTGGCAGAGGAATGATGATGTTCCCCCAGGTGTCACAAGGATGAGAAGGGGGAAGAAACCTTCCAAGGCACCTTTAAAGAAAGACTTTGTTGCAAGTGCAACCCTAGTTACACATCAGAGAATGCAGGTGGGTTTGAGCCTGTATTAAATGCTTGAGCTGAAGAGAAGTTCAATTCAGAACGGTCAGGAATGAGAAACATGAGCACAGAGAACCAGGCCTCATTCTTTCTCATGGTTGCTTGCTATTTATTAATGTCAAGTGGTCCTAAAGAAAGGCAGAGTGTAGTGGTGTAAAAGTGTATTTGCTTAATCTTGTTGCCTATTGAAGTGAAGCGTACAGGCCTTTTTGTTCAAGCAAACTGAAGCACATACAGTGCCTGGAAAGTACGAAGACAGGCATGTTTGGTGAAACGGCAAGTGCCTTGCTCTGTGGTAAAGTGACACTGTCCATTTTGCTAACTGTTCCTTTGCTCTCTGAGAGGCATCTTGCTGTAGCAGTCCAGGCACAGATTGTATGGAAAGAATTTACACTGTATTGTATAAGGCAGAATTGCTTTACAGCTCGTCTAATACACGTGTTCCTTTAACTTACTGTGCCCAGGGTGAGTCACACCCTCCCAGGGTAAGGATTTTGTTAATGTTGGAGGAAAAGAGGCACGCAGGGTAAGTTGGCTTGCCTGAGGTTGCGCAGGTAGCCTATGAAGAGCTGGAGCAGCGGAAGCCCAGTCCCATTTTCTGTCTTCCATCAGCCTTTATTTAGCAAGCCAGAAGATGGTTCATGATTTTTTTCCCGTCTCCTGGATGGAAATTGATTTCACAGAATTGGACAACTCATTAAATACTTTGGGCATCTACTAATCTAATTCAGCTTGGCGTGTCCCGTTTGATGCTTCAACTTGATCATTTTATGTAACATTTTTGCAGAGATTCCAATTGTTTTAAATGGTTTTGATTTGGGTCCTTCAGCTTCTTGGGTTTATCCTCAGGGGGCTGTCACATTTGAGATGTCCTTACATGAAAGGAAAGCACTCCCAGCCCGCTGCTGGAGACCCTCTTTAAGCTAACAAAAGTGGCACATTCTGCCTGGTGTTCTGGATTCACACGGTGCTACCTGAGCAGCCAGGTGTGCTGTCCCTGGGCAAACACACCTCGAAGCATTCAGCTGAAAATACAGCAGAGCCTCTGGGTGTTGGAATGGGAGCACACGAGGGCTAGTAGCAGTGGCACTGTGAAGCTGTGGAAGTTGTGTTTCTGGGGCTCTTACGAGAGCAGGTGATGCTGTGGCAGTGCGTCTGTCCGAGGCCTGCTGGGGGAGCGCGTCTGTGAGTAGCTGCCTTGCAGGAAGGTGGCCTGGCCATCTGGGCAAATCCTAGTTTTTGCCAGAGACTGCTCAGCAAACTTACACACACCTGTGACTTTTTTTTTCCCCTAAAAAAGCATAAGTACATGCTAGCATGTGAGTGGACTACCTTATGTTGGATTCACCGTCATATCATCACCTGAAAAGTTTTAAAATAATTTCTGTCTTTGTCCTTTGGTACCATCTTATTTTTTACCAAAAAAAAAAAAAATCGCTTTCCCAAAATATGTCTGACAGTGCCGCCAGGTTGACATGGAAGGGGCGGTTTGTTGAAGAAATTTTTTTTTCTGAGAACTATTGCCAGAAGTTGAGGAAGTTTCCGGGCAGTCTTTCCAGAAAGATTTCTCTTTGTATTAGGAGAAATACCCATTCAGTGTGGGAATCGTTCTTGTCTGCTGGTCCAGCCTGCTCCCAGTAATGTTTTGTACAAGCATCATGATTATTAAAATCCGTGCTTGAGCACAGCTTTTCCCTGTGACAGCACTGAGTTTTACAAAATACGGAATGCAGAGATCAAGATGGATTTTTTTTTTTTTTGGCTCTGATTCAGCTTCTGCTGAGGTTTATGCAGTCTTTTTATTGCTTCTCTGGGAGCTGATTCAGGTTCTTTTGTTTGTTTTCCCTCTGATCTAGTTTCAGAGTCACTGAGAAAATTGAAGGTGCAGCAGGCACGAAGCTGCCCACTTAAAACCGTGGTACTGTTAGTGACTCCTGAACTTGTCAGTAGGTGGCCAACAGGCCACGAGCCCGTGTCAAGTATTTCATGCATGTTGAAGTTCCTGATAGCATGTATAAGCCTCAAGGGAGGCGAGATTACTAATAGCGTGTAAAGGAGCACTTTCCAAATACCTCAGGGCTCCTTGAATTTTGAGAAATGTTTTGATAGTTTCATGTGAAATTGCTTGAGTAGTAAGCTGCTGGGGATACGGTACATTGCAGGCTGGTATTTTAAGCACAGCTAGTTGTTTCTGGTCAATTAGAGATCACAGAGATTACAGCTCAAGAGCATGAATTGGCAAACAGGTAGAAAAACATTAACTCCAGGCTTTCTGAGGGGACAGAAGTATCTGTGTAATGAAAAACAAAGAAAGTCATATGAAAGGTAAGACCCTAGTAAAAATGTGTTACCTGCGTATTAGCACAGGGAATCCTCTCAGCTGCCTTTCTGTGAGGCTACAAAGAGCCAGTAAATGCACGTGACCCATAGAAAACAAGTTCCCCAGATCCCAATTTCCTCTTTTCTCCATTGTAAGAGAAGCTGTAGGATGAAATTTATAGTCGGAACTGGAGGAAGAGGACAGAAGTACTCATCCCATAAAGCAGTCTGGCAGTCGGGAAGCATCTTGAGGTGGGGATAACCAGATTCGGAGTGTGTTCACCTAGCTCAGACCGGAGGGTTGCTAGTTATTTCTCCACCTTGCCGTGCAAGTTCCTTAGTGCCCGAACGCTGCTGTTGCTTCTGAAAAGCGTTGGGAGATCTGCCTGTGTTTTACTGCAGAACAGAAGCCCTCTGGAGATCTAAGCGTTTTGCAGGACAAGAGATCGTTGCCTGCCCGGCTTACTCAGCATTCTGCTTTCTGGTTGGGAGCTTCATTGGCAGCTATGTTCCGGACAAACCGTCTCCCTCTGCAGCGGGGAGTTTTATGAGCACAATTCTGTCATAAGTGCTTTGATGTAGCTTCCAGAACGTAGCCCCACTCTAGGTGAGAGTGCCTGCTATTCCCATCACTTTCAGAACTAAGTACCATACTGGAGTTTTTGAAAAATCTGGCTGCGTTTCAATAAATGTTTCTCATGTGCGCAGAGCCGTAGAATGTGTACTCCTCCTGCATATTCACACAGAAGCATAAATTAAAAAACTAAGCTAGCTAAACCTACACATGTTTTTCCCTGCAGCTCATGAAAGAAGAAATACAGAGAAAAATGATTTTTTTTTCATCTTCACAGTAGGTAAACTCCTGACATCACTGATAGTGCTGGCCCAGGATTTTTATCATGAAAAAGGGCTGTGAAAACTGACGTAAAGACAGCAACTTTAAAACTGTATATACGTAAAGCAGACTGACGCTACTGGGTTTTCTACTGCTGGCAGTTTTTCCACTGATGTGAAAACTTAGGGGAAGTTATTTCTGTCTCATTAGGTGTTGCTTAGTTAATAGTGTTGTCCTGGCTGTGTGTAATGGTGGTGAGGGTACAGATAAATAGGTGAATGGAAAGTAATGTGTTAAAGGGAGAATGTTTTGAGTTACAAGGTATTCATAGGTTGACCTGCTTAGCTATGACCGGGGCTGTTCATGTTAGGGCTGGAAGTCCCCTACCCTCAGGACTCAGGCCAGAGCAGGGAGCATCGGGCGTGGTACCTCTGATCATCGCTGGTCTCTGTTGCAGCCTGTTCTGGACAGTTGTTTTCTCTGCGAGTTTTCTTTGGTCGGAGGAGGAGCAGAGGCCAAGCACCAAAGGTGGCGCGTTTCCCATAACACCATCTCATCTTTCGGACTCCTCCTCACATGGCTGTCTGTGACACATAGTGGAAGAGTATGTAAGAAAGTTGGCTGCCTTACCAGTTACCTTGGTTGTGCACTTCGATGGCAGATGACAGTAAATATTTGTAAAAGATTGTTTTGGGGTTGGGAAGACAATATTCTGTTGCAGTTTGTGGTGGAAAGTGGGCGGATGTTGGTGTTTGGTGTTGGCCTTCACAATCCTACCGCATTAAGTAACTAACCAAAACTTGCTTGCTTCATGTTGAAAAGGGTGTATGATGATCTTAATATGTAGTCACTTTTTAAGGCTTATGATCTGAAATTGGTTGATGTTTTGGCTGACCACTTAGGCAGTTTTACAGAGATGCCTGGGAAGGACTCACTTCACTATGTTCACATTTTTCCATTTTGTGATTGTATTCAGGATTGCCTTCTGTCAATTTCAAGGCTATCTGTGTGAATCTGCAATCATGCAATTGCAGTCCTCTTGTGTCTTGCATTTACCTGTTTGGCAGGGTCCTCAGTTACTTTTAGTATGGAATTTCTTCTCTTTGCAGCATTCTCCTCTGAAACAACCTACCTGTTCACAAACCTAATTCACTTCCAATTATTTTTACAGTGTTTTCCATGAGGATGTAAGTTTTCTTCTGATACTTCACTTTTCATTTTAAAAATATTTATTTTGAATGCATTTTAGAACCAAGGTTATATATATATATTTTTTATGTCTACAGACTTCCACTCACCACAAAAATGACTATCATTTTTTACTTCTGTAGTCACAGAAGCCTATGGGAAGTCTTTCTGCCCCGTTGCTTAGTGGGCAGTCTTTGAAACAACCGAAATGCTGCTGTGTTCTGAAATCCGAAGGACAAAAAGGCCTACTTGGCTGCAACTCCAGCTCCCAGTAGTACCTAAATGTTTAAGATAGGAGAGTTCAAAAAGCTCTAAAGAGTCGAGCCTGTGATGAGACCATGCTTAGCCTCAGGAGTAGCAAGTGAATGTAGCAAAGGTATGGAAAATAAGAACGTAGAGCTCCATCTAACAGCTGTCAAATCACTGATACTGTAGTATCAGCAGCTAACAGACGTGCGCCACTAAGAGGTGCTGGAGCTGCACGTCCACGCATGTTGCATCGCCTTTGTGCTCGCTTTCCTGGGGGGTGAGTGGAGAGAAGCTAAGCGTGGAGTTACAGTTTTAGAATTATTGCAGTCTGCCTTTCCAGTCACACTCCGTATGGGCAGAAAATGGGTTGTAAATGAGATCGAGTTGCTTATGCTTTAAGTAAATTTCAGGAAGTGAAGTCATGAGTCAAACTAATGTCCTTAACTCAAATATGTTTGTCTCAGCATTAACAGAAGTTCAGATATCACTGCTCAGGATGAGGAAAGTGTTTTCGTGTAAGCTGTGTGGGAAATGTCAAAATTCAATGTTTTAATTGGGAGCAAACACGGTTTTTTAACAAATTAAAGTAAGTCAAATACCTGGCTCAATGTCACAAACTTGAGAAGTCTTGCAAGAACTGCTACAGCAGTCCAGATTTCATGGCTGATGAAATCAGAGTAAGTTTTGAGATTGTCTGGAAAACTGCCCTATTGGTTTTACCATACTTAAAAGGTGACAAATGAAAAGATGTCACCAGCTGTGTTACGCAGATGATGGTGTGCAGGGTGGGCAAGTATAGTCGCTAATGCATTTTTGTACTTCTCTGATAACACATGCAAGAAGTTTTATTTTTCTTCTTATTATTCATCTTTTACATATATGATTACTCCAATAACCATCCTCCTCCCTTTTGTTTTGCAGAGTCAAGATGACAGATTTGCTTTCACAGCTGAATGGTATGACCCAAATGCTTCACTCTTTCGACGTTATGAGCTTCTGTATTATCCAAAAGATGGATCGGTTGAAATGGTAAGAACAAAAGAGAAAATCCTGTCATTGTAAATATAGTATCCAATGAAACAGTTTGAAAAATGGAAAGGCACCACCTCTGCCAATTAATTTCCAAGTAATGAAAATGTAATTTAAGACATACCTTGCTCTGTTTCTAAAAGAAAAGCAGAAATACTAGTTGACAGTAGGGCATGTGGAAGAGCTTCCATGTTTATGATTTTTGTCTTAAACCTTGTTTTGGTATGGAGAGATTCATTTTCACAAATCTGTTTTCATTTAATCTCTACTTGGGTTTCAGTAGTGGAACTCGGCAGCATTGACCTGCTACACGGGAAACACAAATGGAAGCTGATTCCAAATGGGAATAAGCTTCAGCTTGAATTCTAGAAGTCTTTGAAGAGTGAAGTGTAAAAAGGTTTTATCGAAGTAGAGAAATGATAGATAACTCTTAACTTGGTTTTAATGCAAGGAAGGATGCTTTAGACAGTAGGATCCAAATTTTTCCCAGTGGAAAAATTTGACACAGACCTCTCTGACTTACGGTTCACTCAGCTAATCCCCATTGTCTGTTGGTAGTGGGTTAAAACAAGCATATTGCAGAAGCAGGCACATGCATAAAAATTAAATATGTATATTACAGACAGTCCTTGTAAAATAGCCGATGCTTTCTGCTCCCCTTGGGAATGGATGAATGGTTTTGACTAATTTTTAACAAAGATCTAAAGGTCTGAGAATAGCCTAGATTTGAATAGTCACACCTATTAATTTCAATGTCAAATTTTAGTTTTCCTGCCTTAAACATCAAATGCAGAAGTAAGAAAACTACCAGAATGTACCTTTTCGTACCCAAACTACTGCTTACTGAAACCGCGGTACCCACCTGTGTGAGGAGATGCACCTTGCACATTTTACTGATAGTCACTTTGAACAAACTCTACCACGATGTTGTCCCTTTTAAGTTAGTTATTTGTATGAAGTCTGTGTGCACAGCTGTCAAAATGCGAGGATTTTTTTTTCTTGGAGACAGTTTAGCTAATCAGTCAGGAGCCGTAATAATCTTCCTACACAACCATGTGTAGGCTGACAAAATTGTTGTTCATTTCACCTAGATGTCTCAAAACCAAGAGCTTCCAAGGTGTTCTTGAGCTACCTTAACCCTTTCTGCATCAACACCTATGATTTGGTAGACTTTGCAGTTGTGCTGTCAGGTTAAAGAAGAGTCACGTGTCTGCATGGACTGCGTGTGATCAGGGCAACTGCTACAAAAGCAAAAATGCATGTAATACCTATGTAGAAAGAATTTCTCAAATCAGTTTTGGGCGTGAATTTGTGGACAGAGATCAAATTTGAGATTATCTTCTGGACTTTTAAAAAAATTTCTCTGGATTTCTTTCTTCATTACTGCCAAATTCTTCTGCACCTTTGGGTTCTTCCCGAGGAGACAGCAGCTGCCCACCTCTACCTCTAACGCATTTTAGGAGAAGGGAGGTAATGGACATGAGCCAGCTTCTCCCTGCTTATAAGAGAGAAGTTGCATCTCCTCCATGCAGATAGCTCTCCTTTATCACACACCTCAGCTGAGGGTGGAATAGAACTGTTGAAGCCGTGTTATGTGAAGTCCTCCACTTCCCTGTTCTTTCCTAGTCCTTCATGTCTTGCTTGTTCTGTGAAGGAAAATTACAGTGGAAATAATGTGACAAGCTTCCAGCTTGCTTTGCAGCCTCTAGAGAACAGCACAGGTTTTTGTCCCAAGGGCAGCAAGCAACGGCTGTGATTAAACTGGGTACTTTGTCAGAGACATCCCCAACTGTCCAAGTTTTCTGTAGGTAATAACTTTAGTGGGCAATTCTTAAATCTCATACAACTTTCTAGATTTCCTGAAATGAGAGAAGAGATCTTTAAAAAGGACACATTCTTAGAGAGAACTGTTTTGTTTTGAATCATCTACCTGTACATATATGTGAGAAGGGAGATAGAAAACAGTAAAAAAAAAATCAAAACTGTCTTGTGCTGTGGCTTGTCACTTGCATTAGGAAAAGACATTTTAAACAGATCCAAAATTCTACTCTAAAGAATTCCTAAATATAGATAGATGCCTCTTTTTTTTTTTTTTTTTTTTTTTTTTCCATTAGGAAAGAGCAAACATGCTCCCACTTCAAAAATTCTTCCGTGACTAAGTGAAATATTCAGAACTGTAGGGATATTACCATAGGATGGAACCCAGGAGAATTTATTTAAATAAGAATAATAANATAGGACTTCAAGTGCAGGAAAAAACAAATAGCTGAATTCAAGCAATTTTTTTCAACGTGTTGTAGTTTCACTCACCACTATGCATGAAACTGGAGCACACTGAGCAGGAACATGTAAGAGGGGGCAAAAGACATTTCAGCAGGGAAGGATTCCTGGTGGTAATCCTGCCTTAGCAGAGGGAGGTATCCAAATGCTTTATATTCTCTGATCTCCAAAGTTTTGGCTATTCTGAAAAAAACTCACAATTTGTCTAGCTCAAGCCTGAGACAGGAGATAAATGTATTCAAACATTTCAGAACACAAAGGATGTAATTTTGCTCTGAGTTTTTTTTTTCTCCAAAGCTTGCAGGAGTTAAGTTCTTTCTTTCAGTGCTGTTCTAGTTGATGTACTATTGCAGTGGAGGACAGTACATGTAAATCAAGACAGAAAAGGAGAAGTTTGGCCTGAAGAGGACAAAACTTTTCCTTTCATGAGATTCTATTTCTCCAAGAAACTGAAGGGATCTGTAATGTTTACAGGTAGTAGAGAAGAAAGTGTTCATCAGGTTGTCTTTCGTGCCTCACCAGCCCACCCAGAAAACTGCATGTTAAGGTCTTGCTTCTTGCTCAGAGTGATGATACATAGCTGAATCGTCTTGACAGGCTTTTGAGCTCGCAGCTCTAGGCAGTCAGAACTTCTCAACCTAGTGCTGCAGCCATCCATCCGTCCCTAATTCAGAGTCTTATGCAGTCAAATAAAACATAATATCACTGGAACAATGCCCTGAAGAGGAGAGCTGCCACATTGTGCATCGTGGTCATCACTGGTGCGAGCTGTTGGCCTGTGAAACAGCATAGATCTGCTGGGGGGAATTCTCGGTGAGGCTGGGCAGAGATATCCACTAGGCATGTGAGCCATTTATCACAGCTGGAACTAGCACAAGCAAATCATAAAATAAAAAATGCAAAGACAGCTGTCACCCTGAGAACATTTAAATGGAACAAATTTGTAATTGTTGTTTTATCTTCCAAGCATTCCCGGTACACGTGCATGTTCAAAGGGTTAGGAGTTAAATCAATTTAATGATCAGATTCAATCCCACATTACTATGGAGATTTCTAAAGGAAGAGTAAAAATTATGTTGATTTGCCAACAGCTTGTCGTAGTAGACTTCAATCTTCTTTTGTCTGCAGTATGATGTGAAGAACCATCGCACCTTTCTGAAGCGCACCAAGTACGAGAGCTTACACCTTGAGGATCTGTTTGTGGGCAACAAAATTACTGTTTTTTCTCGTCACCTTTCCTTAGTGGACTATGGGGATCAATACACAGCACGCAAGCTGGGGAGCCGCAAAGAGAGGTAAGAAAATATGGGTTTTGAAATCCTCCTTTGTGACTGGGGCTTCAAAGTAGTCATTCTTTGCTGGAATTGAGAAAAGATTTCTGTATGGAGGGGAGAGGAGGAGTTAGTCACAAGTTTGCATGTGGTTTGAAGTGGCATACCGATAACTGGAGGGAAGCGGTGCCCTGATTCCTGCTTGTGGTCAGACCCATGATTGTCCCTCCCACCTGACAGATCTTCAAGGCCAGCTTATCCATGGCGTCAATGGCTGCGTCCTCCAGGTCTTGCTGAAGAGGAGAGGTGGAGGAGGGAAACATGGGCTCCAGATCAGCTTTGTTACTCCCTCCAGGGCAGGCAGCAGTAGCATTCTTGTGATTTGTGGGCAGTGTTGGTGTGGTAGCCCTGATGTGTGCTGGACTCGAAAGGCCTGAATCTCCCAAAACTATCAGCTGCCTCTCTGTGCAGTCTGTGCAGAAGCCTGGTCCGTCACCAAACACATCTACTCTGTGTAATTAGTAGTAACTGAAAACAGTAGGAACAGGAGTGTGAGAGCCCCATTCCCATTCTCGACTGCTTTTCCCACCATGGAGATTTTTTTTTCTGAGCATGTTTTCAGCATTTTCTAAACTATGTATGTGTGAGGATGGGAAGTGTAGAGTGGGAATGTCAGTAAAACCTCCAGGGTTTTTAGTGAAGACAAATTTCATTTATAATGGGTGAAGGTAAGACTCATCATCTCTTTTCACTGGAAATACACTAAGAGCCCATCCAAGAACAAAATTAACAGGAGGCACTTAATAAAATGCCAGTAAGATTACTTTACGAGGAATTTAGATCCTCTCAGGCAGCCTGTGATGAAATGGCACTTTCTTCTTATGAGGGAAGCTATGTGTGTGCATAGCAACACCATATAGTCAGCAGCACCTTAGTTGTGTCAGTGAGGTGGTCCTGGGAGAGGGGGTCAAGTTTTACACTGCTCTGCAAAAGGAAGGAGGGAATTTATGACATGGTCAGCTGTTTGGAAAACATTTTAGGAATGTCGGCTGAAAGATAACATAGATATGCAAGTGGTGTTACATATTCAGAATGGCCGGGGGGAACACGGTGAAAGGTGTCTTAAACAGGCCAGGGATCCTCAAAATCCAGTTTCTTCACAGAAATTAGCTTTCCCTGGGTAAGCAGGGTTATAGTGAAGGAGTCCTTGGGCAAAACGGCTGCGTATGGGGTGTTTGTCTTTTTGGCCTGGCCCTAGCTGCCTTTACAGCACTTATTAGTTATATATACATAGTGAGATTTCTGCAGTACATAATAATTCCAAAAAATAATTTATAGTTGGGGTTTTACTAATAATTTTGTGGATGTTGTATGAGGAAGAATATTTCTGTCTTTTCTTGCCTTTATGCTGTGCAAAACCATCTGTAGTTTATTGCAGCTTTGGAAGTACATTCTTTGGTCACTGGATATACATGCAGCCAGGCTCAGAAAAGGCCTGTGAGGGCAACTGAGAAACATACATCAGAAAAAAAAGAAAAAAAAAAAAAGGAATGTTTTGAATTAGATGCCTTTTTTTTGTTGGGAAAGCAAGCAAACGTGACCCTAGGTACTAGAGGCACAAAACAGATGTGTTAAAGGAGGCCAATGTTTGCACTGGCACTTTCTTGAGTTAGGCTGAGGTTATTACGATGGTTCAATGTAGTTTCAGAGCATCACATCTACTTTTCTTCTGCCATGGATCAATTTTTACAGGCAGCCATATTCGATTGTTTTTCTTCCCACTCCACCTCAGTGCATTGTAAGGCAGTGATCACAAACAATGACTAAGGCAGGTAAGTAAGCATGTGCTTACTTAGAGCATACTGTGTAAGGAAACAGGGTGTGAGAAAGGGATTTCTGTTTCTGTAGTCCTTCACTTGTGATCCCGGGCAGTAAATGTTTCTTTGAGTAGTGTGTCCTTTCTATCAGACTATGCTCAGAGTCAGTTAATAGCTGTGATTTTGAAAATGGTGTGAGGAAAATTGTGTCTCTACCAGAAACAGTCAAATTCTTTCTTAATTGGATATGTTATTTGTATGCTTCTAGTCATTGACGTAATTGGTGTCTCTTCCCCTACAAGACATAAGCTGCTGTATGTGTAACAGCCCTATTATTGGAGATGAGTAGATCTCACAAGCATAGCCACAGCATGAATTGTGCACCGTTCCTTTGATCAGTTCTCATCTTCTGATTTTTCAGTATTCATTGGAGTACTGTCATACTGTCGTTCTGAAAATGTAAGCAGACGAGCTTAATTTTCATCCTTTGTGCCTAGGCATAAAACTGTTTCAAAAAGTACTTTGCAGGCTGCATCATGTCAAACTACAAAAAACATATTGCTAATTAAAACTAAAAATAGGGCACCTGAATCAAAATCCAATCTCAGAAACTGTCTTTCACTTACTGAATTATGCCTTTTCTTCCACTACATGCCTCTGAAAAGCTCACACTGAAATATTATAGCTTATACACTAGTGCTGGAGAAAAGATATTGTAAGAGTTGTTCTTTGCAGTTTTTATTAATGTCTTGTAGGTAGATTACTTCACAATGCAGTGTTTCACTCCGTATTGGTATGAATTACTGTTTTACTGGAGAGCTTGAAATTAGCAAAGTAAGGGATGGTTTATTTCTAGTATTAGCAGCCTGTGTAATAACATAGATGTTAGAAAAAATCCTCAAGGAAATGCGCTGGAGATCTTATTCCAGTGATTTGATCCTTGGTGATCATGGTGAATGAGAAAGTTGAGAGCCTCTTGTGCCAGGGTGCACATCGTGCATTCTGTGTCTGTGCGTGCAGGTGTCATCGGTCTAGCAGGCAACTGCTGCCCTGCTTGTGCCTTGATGCACATAGCACAGCCTGTCATACCATAAACAGTATCACAAAACGAGGTGAAGCTGTGAAATCCTTGGGAGAGAGGCTGAGCAGGCTATGGGCCGTATGAATTATGCTGGCACACTTTCCTAAGCACTGGCCAGAGGCCAGCCTCCCCAAGTCTGAAGATAGGGTTAAACCCATTCCAGGCTGCACTGCGATGGACTTAAGCATAGGCTCAGATGACTAATGCAATTTCCTGTAACCGCCTGCCTGCACCCTTGGTCCACAGGTCTGTTTGTGTTATATTTCCCAACAGATCTGGGCCTGGGCTGATCCATGTGTATGAGCTTTCTGATGCTTGAGAAAATCTGTGTTTGTGCCCGAGCCTTGAAGGTCCTCTGTGTCTCTCCCTTCATTTCAGATGCAATGTTACATGCATTCAAATTTCCCTCTTTAAATTTCCTGGCCTGGACATCTTCCTTCTATCAGATTTGCTGTAAAATCAGTAGTCTGTCTGGTCCCAAAGCATCTGGCAATCTCTGGTCACTTAAGGTTTCAAGTAAAGGTAGTGGAAGTTCATCCATCTCCTGTATCCTCAGCATATCTGCTCTCATTAGAATATATTGCTGCAAACGTAAAGGTTGTTTTCCATGCTGTGCTGGTAAATAAAATGAGAAATTTGCAATTATTTACTTTTCGTTTATGGAAATACTGTAATAAAAATAAAAAAATTACCTTGGGTAGCCTTTGTTATTGGAAACAATGTAAAACAGGGAAAGAGCTCTTTAGGATTGTCAGAGACAGGGAGATTCGGAGATACAGGGTTGAGTAAATCGTCTGTTGACTTGTAAGCTGAGCACATTTGGAGCTGACTCACCACAAGATGAATGCAAATAGAAGATGCCATTTTACAGACCTTCTTTTTTGCTTGTTGTTTTTGATTAATAGTATGTTGAGTGCTGGTGGTGTACTCGGTCCGATGCAAACCACACTAATAAAACCGTCCTGGCCTTGGAGATGAACAGTGTAAAAAGATAATTATTGGGAAGACAGGATGTACTTGGAAACAAAAACGTGGGGGAGAGTGTAGGGAATTTTGGGCTGGTCTCCCTTAGAATACAGCTGTCAGGCAGTAAAAGGGATCTAATATCTTTTAGTGCGTCTGTTAACGGTCTCAGCTACTGTGGCACGCAGGCTGTATGCCATGAAGCGTTTGCACTGTACTAAGCAAAACTGGGCCCTCTTCTTGCTGGGACCTCCAGAATTTTAAAAGTAATAATAAAACAATCAGTTTACTTTGAGTTTCATGGCAGAGGTACATGTTTAAGTAATATTTTAAATATGGAAGTTCAACAGCTT
The DNA here is from genome assembly GCA_013399715.1 of Alectura lathami. Taxonomy (NCBI): domain Eukaryota; kingdom Metazoa; phylum Chordata; class Aves; order Galliformes; family Megapodiidae; genus Alectura; species Alectura lathami. The sequence goes on from VXAV01001012.1 coordinate 275,021, forward strand.
GATTTTAATGTCTGTAATGATTTACATAGTAGAAGGAAAGGGAGCTGAGCGAGTGTAGGGAGATGGAAGGAAACATGAGTTGTGTTCTAGCTCAGAGCAGGACTGAGGAGCATGGAGCAACTATCTATCCCTACAGCATGAGAGGGATGTGCTTTAGAAATTTAATAAATATATTGTACTTTCTTCTGAGTGAATATTCCTCGTACCTTTTGTGCGCCAGGCAGCTGTTCTTTTTCTGTCTTGCTGTTAAAGATGCAGTTGTGTGACCGTGAAATTACCAACTTTAGATGTTTCCTTGGATCCTTGAAACTGAAATCCCTGAATAAAATCTCACAGATTGCGCTTTGAAAGCGTTTTAGGTGTTAAATTGTGTGGATCCTGTGGGAAGGATATCTGTTTGGGAATATCAGAAAAAAGACGAGTGTTCAGTGTACAAGGAATTCCTCACACGTGAAAGAGAAGCAATAAACTTCAAGAGCAGGTTGTGAACAGTTTTTACCAGTTTGGGGTAGGAAAGGTTTGCTGTTACTGTGGAACAGAAGTACAAAGCACTTTAAGAAGTGGTCAGGTTGTTTGCTCTCAGAATGAGGGGAGAAGCCAGTAAATAGCGATTGATGGTGGAATACTGTGGGCTGCCTTGGCTTATGGAGCTGAGGAAATTGTAATGAGCAAAGCTCACTCTGAACAGAATAATGCTGTGCGCAGGCAATCCAGAACAGCGTAGAAATTGATGAGACACTGTGGCAGGATGCTTGACTGTGGCAGAATTTCTATCTTAGATGTGATGTTTTTCTATCTGAATGTAAACTCAACATGCACACTGAATGCTTTAAGGAAGGTAGTGTTGGCTGCATGTCTCTCCTTTCTTTTCTTCCAGAACACTGGCTTTGATTAAACCTGATGCAACACCGAAGATTGGAGAATTAGTAGACATCATTGTTAACGCAGGATTTACCATAACTAAGGCCAAAATGATGGTGCTTTCAAGGTAAGCAATTTTTAAGGTCAGCTCTATTGTGTCTGTAGTATTTGTGCTGGTGAGGCCATTCCCTGGTTACCCCATGTTGTTCCACACATTAAATCCAATCCAGTGACTAATAAAGGGAAGACTCATCTGTTTCGTAACGATGTGTAGGTTTCTGAAAGCATGTAGAGAATTAAGCTAAGTATTACAAAGTTTTGTGCAAATGAGTATGGGTGATTAAATAAAGAATGTCTCTGTGTGGATCCAAGGTGGCTAGCATTACTTCAGCAGCTCGGTAAGTAACGTTCACCACTGACTTGTCTGTCCATATGTGCTCGCCTCATGGCTTCCTGATACAAGCCATCCTGCAGATTATAACACATTTGTCTTACAAGTAGTTGGTTTCTGCACTCTCGGTAAATCCGTAGTCTTAATTTGGGCTCCCAGAACCTGAACTTGTTTGCTTTTTAGTAACTAGAAGTTGCAAGCAAAGCAAGTGACCTTCTGATCTCGTTGCAGTTGAACAGANCCTGCATCATTCAGCGACAAGATTATAAGAAAGCATTTTGCAGAGGAAAGAACACAAACGGTTAATTTGCCCTAGAAGAATTTTCCAATTTTACTGCACTATTTCTCAGTTGCTGCTTTGCCAAACCAACATCTTTTTGACAAGAAAAGCTATCCGTGTTGAATAACACCATTTCCATGGGTCCCTGTGATTTCTGTGTGAGATCAGGAACAATTTTACCCTAGCTCAAAACCTTATTGGCTTTCTGCGATACTGATAAAACAGCTATGTGACTCCCTCCTCATGCCTCTGTGTTCACTTGCTGCGATGTTTGATGATACAGCTCCAGTTCATGAGTTCAGTCAGGTTTGTAATTCTGATTTACAATTCACAATGGCTTTCAGGCCAGCATTTTTTGGCTTGCTCTCCTGCAGTTTGAGATATTTGATCCTGAAGTGTTGGGTGGTTCTATTTCAGTGTCTGGGAACTTGAAGAACTGTTGAGCCAAGTCGCATGACTTGAAGGAAATGGAAGCTTTGAGATTTAAACTTGTATTGCCTACTGCTGTATAAAAACCCCTGCTTGTTTTGTATAATTGAAGTGATTAATAAGCAGAAGATTGAGCTTCAATACTACATCTATTTAAATGATGTATGAGTATTTGTGATTTCTTTGCATGCCATACCCTCTGCTTCTTGCAGCTATGCCGTTTTAAAATGATGGAAGTACCTATGGCTTTGCCAAAGTTTCTCCCCCTGGATCTGGCATACTTGTTCAAACAAGCATCATCATCTGTTGCTTTCTGTAAATAAATTATTACTGACATTTATCTGGCAATGCCTTTTAGTTTGATTTATGCCTTCTGTAAAATTGTAGCCAAGATACAAAAGGGAGGGCAGGCACCTGCTTTGATAGGTCTGCTATCTGGTCTCTTAAGTTAATCATGTCTGAGTTGAGTCTATTATTCCCAGATGAACACTGTTTTCTGTTCTTTAAAAGCAGAGAAATAACAAGAGAGATGAAGTGTTGTACAGCGCTATTACAGTTTTATATTCCTTGCAATAGGAACTCTTAACTGAGTAGTAGAGCTCAATTTGTTTGAGAAAAGTATCCCTCAAATATTTCTTCACATTCAGAAATGATAATACTGAATCTGTTTTGTATGTTTTCCCCTTTACTTTCAAAAGTTATTTGGTGAGTTAGTTTAAGAAGAGGATATCCTGGTGAAATAGTCAATTGTAAGCAAAAGCTTTGGACAATGTTCAGAGATTTGAAACTTGAGATTGCAAGAGTTCCTGTGACTAGCGTTGTTTTTGAATAATGTTACTGCCCGAGTTATAAAATGAAAGGAAAGCATGTCATCTGTGCAGTCAGTGAAAATCTTCTGAATTTTGAGTAGCTCATACTTACACTGAACTGAAAGCAGCAAACCAGGAGCTATTCAGTTCCAGTGTGGAGGTGGTCTTTTTGATCACAAAACAAAACAAACAAACAAACAAAAAAATTGTGACTGTTCAAATTTAGGAAAATTAAATTCTTTTTAGGTACTTCTTGAGGTTATTTCTTGCCTCTGGAAATATTAGGCTGAAGTCTGGGCTGCAAATGGAGAGAGATGTACAAAGTTGCAATGCAGATGACAGAAATGTAACTTGGTTCAGACTTGGAGTCTGTTATTTGAAATACATGCGGGTTGTTTTCTTTCAGTAAAAGGAGCTGCTCAAGGTGAGCAAAATCATGGAGACCAGAAAATTTCAGAAGACTTTTTCTGTAGGTGAAAACAGTTTGCCAGATGGGAATCTTTCAGTCTCCATGCATCTCCACTTTGATTGTGAGCTTTGTACCCAGACTAGGGGTGCGCAATGTTGCTTGCTTCCAGCTGCCCATCCACCTGAAGATCTTGTCCTTCTCCATAAATCCCAGCTTCAGAACATGGTGCGCACCAGGGTTTGGAGCAAGCCAAGGCCAAACCTGCACTTCTAAACTGGAATTTTGAAGTTGCAGTTGCAAAATGACAGGGCTAGACTTGGAAGCTCTCATGGATTCTTCTAGCTGTTGCCATGCAGAAAAAGCACTGGAGAAAGCAAGAGGGAAACACGGGGAGCAGCTGGAGAAAAAGCTGGGGGGACAGTGGGCTGCCTAGCTGGGGGAAGTGGGAAGGTGAAAAGCCAAAGCATGGTGTGCCCACCGGTGGGTGGCAGGTGGGTCTGCACCGTGGGCCCCGAACCTTGTGTAGTCTGCTAGCTGAGCACAGCGCTGCCAGCAGCATGGCTGTGGCAATGCAGGGCTTGGCGAGGGCCGTCATCCTGTTCAGATGATGAATATTCTGGCATTTAGCCTGCAGCATGTGCTGTGCTATCTCTGTACTCAGGTACTGAGGCTTAGTAGCAGCTGCAGTACGGACACGCTGTATGCTTGCTGGCCTTTGCTTACCTGATGACATAAGAAGCCCTCCTCATTACGGAAGTCCCTTGCTAAGGGAGAAGGCAGCATGCAGTAACTGGTGTTTTCCCTGAGGGGAAGTGCAAGAGTAAATTGAGTTTTAGAAGGGGGAAGTGTAGGAGAAAGCATGTTTTAATCTGGAGGGCATTGTGCTGCCTATTTGACTTGTAACATTTGTGGAAACTGAGTAGAAACCAGGTTATGCAATGTTCTGCTGTTCTCCAGTGTAATCAAGCACTAGCTTGGGTAAGGAAATAAGTTCCAATGAAGCAGATAAATAGTTTTTGTGCTCTAAAACCAGACTTCATTAACCAGAATACGCACTCTCAAACTGAGTTGAGAGATGAAAGCAACATAACAGGGAATGGCTTGTCAAGAGGGTGTCTCCGCTGCATTTACTTCCCAACCTGAGAATGTGGGGACCATCAGTGACCCTGAAAATCTGTGTAATGGGCTTCAGTGGTTACTTCCTTCCCAGATCAGAATTGTAAGGAGAAGTCAACTGCACCTCTAACCACCCTACATATGACAGAAAGCTAAATGTAGTTTCTGTTACTGGGTATGAATACCCCACAAGCTGTCCAGCTTAGAAGTGCGTGGAAATGTATTGATGAATGTTAGTTTGTGGTTTTCAGGTTTTTTATATATATACATGCATATATATATATATGTAACTTTTTACTCTTTCAGAAAAGAAGCAGTTGATTTCTACGTAGACCATCAATCAAAACCTCTTTATAAGTAGGTAAACCGTTTTTAGCCTGACATAGATACTGATTGAATGCAGATGATTCCTTTACTGTATTTGTCACTGCAGGACCGTGGGAAAACCAGAGCTTGTCTTGTAGAGTGAAGCCCTTTGCAAAGTATGCACCCTCTTCATCTTTCTCCAGGGACAGGTCCTTATTCCAGCTATCCAGGGATTTTTAACTCACACGTTTACAGCCTGATGATACCAGGGGAATGTCTTTGGTCTCTCTGAAGTGAAAATGCTCTTAGCAAGGCAAAACTTCAAAGCCAAAGAAGGAGCAACCTCAGGCTCAGGGTAGAGCTTACAGATATGAGAACTGTCAGGAAACACTTAGTTGTGGGAATTGATTTGGTAGCAAGTACCCCACATCACCAGTAACTGAAAGGATGGTGCATGAGGCAGTTGTACTGTACTGCTACCTTTGAACTAAATGTTAAAACTTCCATGATGCTGGACTGCTCTGTCTAACATGGAAAACCTTAGTCTTTCTGTAACTGACCAGATTGATATTATGTTCCAGAGATTTTTGAAAACAGTGTTTCTTCCCCCTGGATTTTGCAGTCTGTCTCTTTCAGGAAGACAGTGCCACTCTGCATTGTGTCTTTCAGTCATGTTGTAACATGGGTTTGCACTGACTTGATCAAAAGATCTGATTTCAGTGCTGTCAGGAAGTGTCTGTGTATTAGGATCTGTCAGCTGTTCTGCAACAGCAACCGATTTATTGTGAGTCCAAACTCAAGCCTTTCACTGAGACATGACTCCAGGCTTTATCTGACCATGTTGGATATCAGAGGAAGATCTAGAATTGCCTTTGCTTTGCTGAATAAGTCTGCTTGAATATGCTGATAAATAAGCAAGAGTTTGGCCTGTGGTGTTGCTTCACAGATGTCTGATAGTTATCTGAGGAGCCATAAGCTTTTGGCCACACTTGCCCAGTCTCCCATCCTGCAGCCCTATTACTCACATCTTCTGTGTAGGATTTTTCTCAAATTTAGCAAAAAATAGTTGTAAATCATTATAAAGATCTTCCTCAAAGCAGAGCTGCAAAGTTAGATCAGGCTGCTCAAGGTCTTGCTGAGTTGAGTTCTGAGTACCTCCAGTGGATCGTATGTTCTTGATGGGTTTAATGTATAGCCTGGATCACCATATGCTGTTTCCATTTTGCAGTGAGCTGCTCCAGTTTATAACGAGTGGTCCGGTTGTTGCTATGGAAATCCTGGGAGATGATGCAGTTTGTAAATGGAAAACGTTGCTGGGGCCTGCAAACTCTGCAGTGGCTCGAACTGATGCACCAGACAGCATTAGAGCCAACTTCGGACAGGATGGCGTAAGAAATGCAGCTCATGGCCCAGATTCGGTTGCTTCAGCTGCTCAGGTAAGTTTTTGGCTGTGCTTGTTAACTAGTTTTCTTACTCACTCAGTTTGATAACACAAGTGGGTCAGGAATTTCTCATTTCTGTTTTTCCCATTTGAGTTCAGAATTAGTTTAGGTATTCTTCGTTTCTACCTTTTAGCATGGAAGAACAAACTGTCTGGAAACAGAAATCTTGTTTATCTCTGTCACAAAGGGAAGTCTTGGGCGCTTTGATCAGGAGAGCATGCCTGGTAATTTTTAACTTCTGTACTTCACTCACTTGTTCTCCACAGTCCTCACTCGTCTTCTGCCTGCAGCCCACTTTCCCTGCTGTCACTGTTCACAGCGAGTATTTATGAAGACGGGCCATTTTGTATTGCTTTGTGTTTAGAAAGGTAATCCAGTGGGCCTGGCTTCAAGGAGTTCAGTTCTCTTTCACTTTGTTTGCAGTCTGTATCTTTCCTTAGTGTCAAGAAAAAGCCCCGGGGCCAGTGATAAATACTGCCAGCATTTTGGCAGAACTGAGCTGTTTATTTATGTGCACTGATGTGGGGTAGATGTGCTGATAAGCAACGGCTAGAATAAAGTTTACCTAACAGTTGTTTGATACCGTGCTGTGGTATCTTAGCTCTAGACCAGCAGGGAAAAGATAACAATTGTTGCTTCCCAGATCTCAGTCTTTCCTCTGTTTACATTGGAACAGCTGCAGTAGCACAGCTTGAGAGAGACCTGCCCAGGAATACCTCATAAACTGCCAACTACTCTGTACTAGAAAATACATATAGCAGTCGTGTGCTGGTGGTGAGGGCAGTCGCTCAGGTCCTGCGGCCTGCGGCAGGGCATGGCGAGCTCACTGCAAGCCTGGGCGTTGGTCAAGCACCCTGCGTGTGTGCCTGTGTGGTGCACGGCCTGCGGGGCCTCTTGGCATGCCTCTGGTTTTGTCAAGAAATCACCTTCTGGATGTGAAGTACTCCTTGTGGTGGCAAGTTTGGTGGGTGGAGATGGCACATGTTCAGAAAGTGTCTGGATGAAATCGAGCTCTTATGAAGGAGAATTTTAGTCAGAAAAGCCTCTGTAATTCTGATTAAGTAGCCAGATGTCTTCGTGCACAAAGGGGAAAGTTTCTCTTTGTTCCTGTGTACTGCCATGACAGCTGTGCCAGCTTTTGAACTGAGAGTGTAGGAGAGAGTAGCTGTTAGCATGAGATTTTGATTAGAAGTTTAAGTATATGCTTTGGCTCAAGTTAGTTATCCTTTTTACATTCGGCCTTTTTAAAATGCGCTTTGAAGGCTCCAATCATCAGCGATATTTTTATGACTGTGAAATTATTATATTGCTGCACTTCTGTAGGTGTGGATATCCTTGTGGTATTATGGATACCAGTCTCTGATAAATCAACTGAAATTAAATTGTGAGTTTAATAGCCCTGTGCCTATTCTGATTTAGTAGGCCTATATGCTTATATAGCAGCTGCCATGGAAACTAGTTGGCTGCAGCTTGCAGAAGCTTTAATGAAAGGAAGTACAAGATAGAGGGACCTGAATGAAATCTTCTGAAAGAAAACCGAAGTCCCAGCTACATCTAATGAATATACCATAAACTGAACAGTTAGAGTAGAATACTGCATTGTTCTTTTTTTGGACTAAACGATGGGTGAAAGTAGGCCTCTGGTGTACTCTAAGGTGGTGTCTCTCTTTCTGCTGGCCAAATTTTTGGATTTCTTCGTACTAGGCATAAATTGAAAATATTTTCTTTGTAAGGCACCACTTGTTTTTTGTTTGGCATTTCATTATCCTAGTCTTTCAGCATTATTTAGTTACTTATCTCTTCTGGCATTTAATGGACCAAAGAAAGTGTTAAATATTTTAAATATTTTGCTGCTTTTTTCTGGCTGATGCTTTTAGAGCAAGCATTAGTTAACAGTGTGAGACAAGGTCTTTGAAGCATGCAGCATGTCACCAGTGGAAGGATGTAGGAATCTAACCCTTTTTCTCTCTTTAAATGTGGATTATTTGCTAGGAGAAAACAAAAGTCATTTTCCCTTGTGTTGAAAGATCCATTAGTCAAAACTGTATAATTGTTCAGGTCGGGATTACAGGAATTGTCAGAGTACCGTGAGGTAAAGACAGAGAGATAGTTAAGTTTATTCCATCGGAATTGAGCTAGTAAATTAAATGAGACAGTTTCAGGAAATGGCCTTTAGCGCTGTTACTGTTACACACACACAAAAAAAAAAATCAGATAGATTCAGTAGTGGTATCTCCAGGATATTGTTATTTCCCTTAAATAGAAATTCATCAATTCTCTTACTTAATTTGACCAATAGGTCTTAAATGGAATCTGTGTCTCGAGCATTTGACTAATGTTTATTGGCAGATTGTGTAAGCTACGCGAATAAATGGTGTGCAAAAAAGCATGAAGCTGGCAGTGAACAGCAAAAAAATATCACTGAGGGAAGAAGCTTGGATGTCAGGCTTATTCCAGTATGGTCTAAGACCCAATAGTGATGGCAGGAGGAAGGGAAGTAACTGGAGGCGAAGAGGTTCTTCTCATTCTTCCCAGAAATAAGAACAATGGAGTCCATCATCTTCTATTCAGTAAGGTTTAACAAAGGCAAGTAAGTCACGAGAAGGGAGCTAACAGTTTTAGATGTAGCTGTTTAAAACAAAAGGGCAAAAACAGTTGTAAACAGTTGGAGGTCTATTTTGTGTATGGGAAAACTGGATGTTCATCGCATTTTTACACACATGGAGGAAAACGTGTTGTGAAAAGAGAGAAGCTAAAATATATGTATCTGGAAGTAGATTTGGGAACGATACTGGGGAAAAAGAGAATTCAGAAAACTGGGGACACCTCTGCCAAATGGTTGTGGCAGCAGCACTTTGAGTGCTCTGAATGGAAATAGATTGCATTGTGAAAGTGGAAAGGGAAAAATTACAAGAAATATTCAGGTCATGTTTTTATGGTTGTAGAGGTGTTGCCAGAGAGAGAAAGATATGTTTGAGAGAATATTGTAGGGGAAAAGTATTGGTAACACAACAGTCTGTAATTTTCTGTGACTATGGATACTTGAGAAGTTGATAAAAGCTGATGTATGCAGCTGGATGAAACTAAAATGTGTTCAATTACAATTGCTTTCAGGAGCTGGAGTTGTTCTTTCCCTCCAGTGGAGGTCGTGGACCAGCCAACAGTGCCAAATTCACAAACTGTACTTGTTGCATTATTAAGCCTCATGCAGTTAATGAAGGTAAGCAACGCAAATAGTGGAGGTGAAAGCAAAATATGCTTGATTGTATCCCACGGTCACTCTTGTGCCATTTTTTTGGAGAATGTGAAATTGCAGGAACACGGAGTATATTTCATAGTACGTGCAGAAGTATGCAAATACTTCATTTTTCATACACCTTTAGTATTTCTGCAGTTTACTGTCATGGGTTGTGTTCTGTGTGGATACTTTTTAATTTCAGAATAAGCAGTGAGAGATGAAAAAGAGGAGAACAGTAAAAATATAAATGAGATTCAGTGAATCTTCTCGACAGCTTACCATATCCTTACTGCTGTCTGTCCACCACATTTCAGTGGATGCTAGTTTCCCCATGGCAGAATGAAAGCAGGACACCTGGCGGTACTGCAGAGTCTTCCATTTACAAAGTTACACGTTACATTAAAACTTCTCACAAAGGGTTTTTTTTCTGATAAGAATCTTGTTCTGCTGACTACAGCGGAGATGGGAAGAATTGAACTAGTACTTTGTGCAAGTGAGCCACGGGCTTAAAACATTTGTTGGACTCCATGGTGCTTTCTGTGCTGGAGCATATCCTGCAAGTTTAGCATGTGAGTATCAGAAATGCCTAATGCCCAGCTCTTACCATGCAGAAATAATCTCACTTTTGTATCCTGTGCTTAGGTACAGGAGCATGTGTAAGAGGAGTGCGTGCAGTAAAATATTTTGGTTCTGGCACTTTGGTGGTATTTTTGAGTGCAGAATAAATATTGTCATGTGAGCACACTGAGATTTTTCTTGGTAAGATGCAGAGCATACCACATTATTTTAATCACTTCTGTTTGGATAGGTGAAATGGAAACAGGAGAAATGGCCACAGCCGTTTCCAGGCCTTTCACATCTCAAGTGGTTGCACTCAGTGCTGGTAAAACACCTGCTATCTCTTTGAGGCCTTGCAAGGTATCTGCCACTGGTACATCTGCTGTGCAGCAGAGATAGAGGGATGTTCCTCTTGTGGAAGTACGGGCAGCAGCTGGAACTGTGATCTTACCTGTCTGAACATTAGTAAAAGGCAGACTTCACAGTGGCAGCGTTGTTAAGATCCTCAGTTTTTCACAATGGCAAAGCAAATGGCTTGGGCTGTGCTTTCTCATACTTAAGATATGACTTCTATTACATACAGGGGATCAGAGTCTTTCTTAGTAAGCTCAGGTTGTCCCTTCCTAATTTTAATCCTCTTTGCTTCTATAGATTTCATAGTGCCCTGTCTTGAAAAACTTTCCAGAAGCCTGGCTTCTAACAGGGAGTTGGGCTTAAGGTAGGGAAGAGCCACCATGGCTGGGCAGCAGCCTCCCGTGTTGGTGGAGAGCTCTGGGCTGTCTTCATACTGCAGCTGGACTTGTTCCAGTCGGCAGTTTGAGACGAGATGAATCCTTTTTCACAAAGGCTGCAGGAACTCTCCAACATCAGCCCAGTGGGCCAGGAGTGTCCCTGGGAGGAGGATTTGGCTTTCTTAGCCTGTCCTTTTCTCTCTTCCTTACACTTTCTTGTACGCCTCTTTAGCCTGCGGCAGAGTTGCAACTCTTGGTATGCTTGGTCCTCTTAGAAAGTACTTCTGTGTCATCATAGTTGGAAGAACTATGCATACCAGAGTAGAGAGCTGTATACTGGCTTTGTAGCAGCTTTTGGAAGTCTTAATTCTGAAATTACTCTCTTGCAATTTAACTGCCTTTTTTAAAGTTGAAGGAACAGAGCTTTTCTCACTTACTGATTTTAAAGCTTTTAAAGTTTTGTGCATGCTATGTACCCAGTGGCAGGCTGTCCCAGCAGGAGTGCCACCATTCCTCCTACCCCATAGGGACTGTTTTGGAGTCAGGGTCCATGGCATGCTGAAAGAATTTGGGGGACCTACCCAGGCTCAGTGGTCTGCAACAGCAGAGGGAGGCCCTGCTCATCTCGTCTCTCTTTTAACAGCAATTAGTAACCATGTTTGATGATACCCAAGACATTCTGTTTGTGCCAGCAACATCTCCTGTATCTCAATTAAAGTAGGTGCTATAGCAACTAATGAGCTTCCCTTTAGGGAAAATTGCATGTAGGAGACTGTGTGGTATTAAGAATAAGCAACTTGCTTCCCCTCCTAGGAAACAACGCATCTCACTGTGCTCATCCACTCCTGCTTTTTCTAGCAGGGAGAATGCAAGGTGAAGTATGGCAGGAGAGGGAAAAAATTCCGTGTAGCCATCAGTGTCAGGAGGTGATTTGTCTGAGGCACAGAAAGTTACATGAATCAGAGCAGCAGTGTCTCTTATGCATTTCAGATTTGATTTGTGCTCCACAAATTTTCAGTATTGAGTATCTAAAAATAAACCTTTTTGTACTTTCCTATGCTCTGCTGAGGCTTTGAACTTATCTAATTACCATGAATATAATCTGCTCATTACACGTGTACAATTACATGAAGTTTCGCTTACACATTTGAGTTTATACAGAGCTTTAGTCTGTATTTCTGCAGGAACATTTGACTGGATTTGTGATTTGAATTTTATTTCCTGTCCTTTTCCGAGTTGTTTTTTTTTTTTTCCCCCCCTGCAGAGTCCATTGCATAAATAGTTCTTAGAAGGAAAAATCTGCCATTTTCCTGTCCTAGAAAATGGTTTGCTTAGCCATAGGTAAGCAAGCAAGCTTTTCAGTGAGCCTCCCTTGCTCTCAGAAGGCTGGATCTAATCTCCAGTTTACGTCGGGTAATTCAAGTACAGAGTTGTTCCTAGAGGCTGGTTTTGATTACCTTAGAGGGTTTACAGGTTCCCATCCAGCGCCAAAGCAGTGGAAAATCACCGTGGGTTTTATCTCTGGCCTTGCTGACCCGCTCCCTACGAGCACACAGAAACACCAGTTGCTAAGCAGCCCGGCACAGGGCCCTGCCACCTGCAGCGGGGACCTGACGCAGCAGCCACTGGCACGTGATAAGGAGCGTAAGTGAGAGTACCCAGAATATCTGCCAGGCTGCAGAGAGACCCTGGGGCCTGATACAGGGCATCGGGGGAGTTACGTGATGCTGTAGCGAGTGCTGGTGGTGCATGGGCTGGAGGGGGTGGTATCACCGGCCCCTAGAGAATGCCCGTCATGCGTGCCTGTCAGAGAGGTAAAGCAATAGCTATTTCATCAGTCTGGTGTCAGTGTAACAGGAGGATCAGAGGTGGGAAACCAGCTGGGAAGGCCACTGAGGGCAGTGCAGCACAGTGCTCTGGCCTCGGCAGCTTTAGCTCATTCCCTAGCAGCTCTTCGCAGTGGGCATGAAGCACTTCCCTGGCTGGCTGGGAAGCTGACAGCAGCCAACTGGTTGCACTTTAACTCTGAAGAGGGTTTGCAGGAGCACTCCAGTTCCTCTTTGCTGGAGTCTGAAAAAACCAACCTGATGCAGCTCTGTGCAGACTTGATCTGACCAGAGGTGTGTCTGAGGGGCACAGCCTGGTGTGACCCTGCTGGGAAGTGCCATATTCTCAGTGTCTTTTAGCCTCCTCCTTCACTTGTCCTGGGACCAGTTTTCAGCCAGGGAGGATAGTAACTAGTAAGAATGGCTCTTTGCTTTGTTACTATGATTTTAAGGCTTAATTATTTAATAATTAGAGATTTTAAAAGTTGCTCTGTTTCCCATAGCCCACTGATCTAATTCATATATAGAAGGTCACAGCTGCAACCATTTAGACATTCTTTTTGCAACTTCCCTCATGTTATTAGATCTGGACGTATTACCAGTAGTGCTCAGAGCCAAAACTGTAAATGCACCAAAATGGATGAACTTCAGTTTATTGCCCTGAGGACAGTTATGACTCAGCTGTTTGTCAGCAGAAATAGTGCCTTGTAGGTCGCTGGGTGGAATTAGCTTTAATTCATTATGTGTAACAGTTCAGTCATGTTTGCTGTAGAAATTAAAATTTGGCATTTCATTACTTTCGTGGTTCAAAGTTTCTTTAATATGACTTTTACTTAATTCCCTTGTAAAAAGAGCAGGAGAAAAATGATGAAAATAGTGATGATCGCGCCATAAAGGCAGAGTTCAGAAGTGTTATATTATTTCACATTTTCATGTTCGTAGGTTACAGCACAGAGCTCAAGAGCTGAAATCCTGTCCTCTGTTTCTGCACTCCCAAGTTGAAATATGAGTTCTAAAGTCAAGAGTTTTGTCAAAAACAGATTTGGGGCTAGAACTGTGACATGAACTTGAAAAGCAAAACGGGTAGTTGGGAATTCGCTGGATCTGATGCGAACTGAAATGCTTGCCTAAAGGAAAAGGAGCCTTTATGGCTGCAAGGGCTCCTGTGTGTGGGGCTGGCTACCCAGACAGCTTTGTTCTCCTGGGATGTGTTAAGCTTGAGATATTGTTCTAACATTACTGGGAAGTTAAACCTCTATGCTTTTTTTTTTTTTTTTTAATACTTAAAGAAATTGCAGTAATTACAGTGCTGTCTTCCACATTATTCTTCAACTAAGATTTAAGTCTCAGAAAACAAAAGGAGCAGGACTGGTTTTTGTTTGTTTGTTTTGTTTATGTTTTTGTTTTTGTTTTTCTAAAATGGAGAAGATGCTCAGTGCAAGCGTGATTTTAGACCTGTTCTGAATGGGTGGTAAATCTTAGCTATCATCAGCTCTCCTATCCTAATACTTACTAGACTGCTTTAACAGGTCATAGAGCTTTATATTGATCAACAAAATGCTGCAGGACAGATAACAGAAAGAGTAATATTTCCTTATTTATAGAAAGACTTGGTCAGAAAAATTGTAAATGAGAGTAGTTCTTTGCTCCAAAGACAAGTCTAACTTTGTCAAAAAGAATACCAAGGACAGCAGTTCAGTCGGAGGCAGGTGCAGAAACAGGGTGTACTCATGTAGGACCTCACATGAAGTTACTTTACAAGAGGGAGAGGAGAACTAAAATCCAGCATTGTAGTGGTTTGTATGTCTGAGTGCAAACAACAGGAGAGCAGTTCCTGACGTGCAACAGACTTGCTGCTCCTAGAATGAGAGAAGACAGCACTGTGTAAATGTCCAATTCGCCTCTGTAGTGTGCTAAATATAGCTACATGTATGTAGTTAGGAAAGGAAATAATTAGCTCAGAAAGAAGAAGGGGAGGTAATAGGAGAGGTGCAAATCTGTCATCATTTTCAGGTCAAGGTATCTACCTCACTGTGTTTTAGCAAGATAATTTGCATACAGTAGATAGGACTTTTCAAAAAAATTTGAACAAAGTCTGGAAATTATTTATTCTCACCTTGGGTTTTTAAATAGACATAACTTTGAGTAACTCATTTTTACTCACAGGAGGCTTAAGAAATAGAATGAGCTTTTCAGAAAGTTCTTGAGAAAAAATTAGGAATGTAATTTTCTCATAAGTAATCTGAAAGTATATTTTCTGACTATAAGTATGTATTATAGAAAGTTGAAAAGCAGAGGTTGTGGACTTCCCCTCATTGTAGGCAGAGCTTTATCTTTTCTTTTGTTCCTTGTCTACAAGACTCAGTGCAGAGAGGCATCATTGATCAGCAGGATGAATGCAAATCTTTGGAGGAACATCAAAGAAGTACAGTGTTGAAGTGTTCTCAAGTATTTGGTGGTCTCGTGGTAATTCACATCTCTTTTTAGAGAAGTGAGGGAAAAAAAAGTTATTAAAAACAACCTACTTTTCCACTTCAGAATTAAGAAAAAAAAAAATTACCCTCCATCAGAACAGTAGTCCATCCACTTGTGCCTGCTTTTTACATTCTTTGCTGTAGCTGTAATGATGTGTATTCTGTTCTTGGGATGTTTGTTTTTTGAAACCAAGCCCGTGTTGTTTCATGATTATTTCCTGCATATAGCTTTAGCAGCTTGGCATTGATTTCCCAGCTTAGACTAATTGTGGAATTCAGTGGCTAGTGGGGAAATGACAATTATTTTTCCAAGTATGAAAAACATATTTTACATTTGAATTAATTAAGGTAGAGGGGAAGATGGGCTGGATCTGGAAGTCCTTTCTGACACTTTGAGGCAGGAGGGAAGAGAACGGGCTATACTTTATAGAAAAAAAGATAAAAGATCAAATGGCACAGCCAATCTTTGCTGAAGCTCACAAGTAACTCATACTACTGGGAAGAGTTTTCCAGTAGTATTCAGTAGGCTTATATTACTGTTGAACATTATCTCTGTGCACAGAAGATGGTCTTAACATTTTGAAAAAAAAGAAATTAGGAAGGAGTGCTTATTACTGCATTTGGGGATTTTCTTTCTTAATGGATTAGAGAAAAGTTAATACTGTAGTTATTTTTAAATAATTTCTAAGAGTGGTCCGGGGAATTTCAGGCTAAGGGCATAATAGCAAGGAAACCAATGAATCAAGAGTCCATAAATTCACTAAAACCACTTAAATAATGATGGTACAATGGAAATTTACCAGCACAACTTCTGTAAAGGGAAACATGCTTGACTGATCTTTGAGTTCTCGAAGTATATTTTGCATAAAGGAAGGTAAACCAGAGCCAGGTAGTTTAATTCACTCGAACAGCTGTGCCTTCATCAGAACCCCTTGGTGTTAGGAAACCAAAGTTTTCCTTCAGCGAAGTAATTTGTATGTTTAGATCTGTGCAGCATAAGCATCTGCTTGGCTTTAAATCTTTTTTCCTGAACACTGGACTGGAGACATGAGCATAGCAAATTGAAAGGGCGTTACAAGTGAAGTCTTGGCATCCATCCTTGGGCCATTCTTGTGAATATTTTCATTAGTGACTGGGACGGGGAAGGAGAGAGCATGCTTGGTACAATTTTGGAGGATATGATCAGAATGCAAAACGTTGCTGATAAACTACAGAAATAAAGCAAAGTAAAGGAGACGAAACTGAATATAAACAGCTGCGTAGCACTGCAATGGAGGAGGGAAATTAAAAGCACCAGTGTAAGATAAAGAAGGGCAGGATATCGGTGAAACATCTGTAGAGAAGTGGTTGGAATAGTGATGCGTCAGCACAATCAGCATCCTTACTGTCGGACACCCATGGTTCAGCTTAGTCTGTTTTAGAGTAGGCAGTTCTGCTCAGTGCTGGTGAGACCCCAGCTTGTGTGCCACAGCCAGTTTCAGGGCGCTCTGATTCGTGAATAATGTAAGATACTGGCAGCAAAAAGAGAAAGAGCCAAGGTACAGAATGCAGGGGTGTGGCACAGCCTTTTGCCAAGGCAAAAATAAATGACAGAGCTTACAGTGTATTTCCTATTGATCTCGGGCAGTGATTTGGCAAACCTTCCATGGGAAATGAAATACAAAATTGGTGAAGGCTGGAACAGATTATAGGGCATCTCTTGAGAGTTTTAACCTCCAGAGTTGTGTTTATTGAGTTCATTGCGACACTAGATTAAAATGATTGTTTATAATTGTTGGCTGATGCACACTGCAAGGAATAATTTTAACCACTTCCTCTTTGTAATTGTAGCCATTCATGGGGAGTCCCATGCACAGTACTCAGTTAGGAACAACAAAAATAAATATTAATGAACTTATGAGTGGTTTGAATGATAATATTAAATGCCATCATATAAACCGGTGCCGCAGTCTCAATTAAAATGCAAAGTTTAGTTTTGTTTATGCTCGGGAAATAAGCAGAAGTAAATGAAAGTCATGATAGCGGTAGAAACATTCTCCTAGCCAGAGTAATTGACTGTACTCTTTTCAAGTGAAAAAAAAATCATAATGGATGTGCTAAAGGAGTGCAGAACAATATTGATCTTTCCTTCTTAATCTTTCCTTCTTCCTCACATTCTTTTCTCAAATGTCATCCACTGCACAGCCAACTTGCTGGGTGCTTACTGCAGGCTGGCTCTCATCTTTGACTTGAGTTTCTGTGTAGACCTTTGCATCTGGATTTTAAGTATGACCATTCTCGTTCAGTAGAATCATAGAATCGTTTGAGTCGGAAGGGACCTGTGAAGGCCATCCAGTCCAACTCCCCTGCAGTGCGCAGGGACACCTACAGCTGGATCAGGTTGCTCAGAGCCCTGTCCAGCCTGACCTTGAAGGTCTCCAGGGACAGGGCATCCACCACCTCTCTGGGCAACTTGTGCCAGTTGTTCCCATGCAAGAACTCTGAGAATATGTTTTTCATTTTTCCTACAAGTTTTCATTATTTCCTGTATTAATGGCCTGTCTGGAATTCACAAGTGTGGTCTTGCCTTGTTTGTGCTGGTTCAGAAAGTTGCATCTAGGATTAAGCCTTTGAGCCTTTCGCCCCCTTTGAATCTTTCTGTTGGCTCATTTCCTCAGTCACATCACATGCCTGGCCCTTTCGGTGTCAGGCCCCCTAAGATTTGCTGTCTCTGTGCGTAATTTTTCTTGTGCTAGCTTCTATTCTTCAGTAAAGTAGCGGCCACATCTTTTGTCTTCATCCTTTCATATTTTCAAATGAATAGTTTGCAAAGAATTTCACCAGTTCTACCCGTGTGTGTTGATAGAGTTCTCTACAAGTATCTGTAAAGCTCCCCTTTAGACTTACAGATCCCTTCTTAAGGCTCTTCTTTAATACAGTGCCTAGAAGGAAATGAGGAGTGAGTGCAGTAGCTGCAAATTATCACTGTGACTATGCTTTTGGGATGTCTGGAATTTGTGTGTTTATGCTGCATAATGAGGATGCTTAGAGTTGCGTTATTTTTAAGTAGAAAAGCAAAAGAGAAGGGACAGATAAACTTTGTTCTTCAGGGGATAGGTTGACCAACTGATGGGAAGAAATACACTTTTGGAGAAAGATGGTTGACAGCTTCCTCCTGCCCGGTGTTTAGTACTGTAGTCTGATCTAGTGAGAACTTCAGCTGAGATACATTGCAGGAAGGCCCAGCTCTGAGTCCCACTGTCTCCTCCTCTTTAGGAACTGAAAAAAGGCTTTGCTCAGAGCCAAGCCTGATCATGTTCCTCTGGGACAGAACCTTAAAGCTTGGCAGCAAAGAATCAGATAACCTTTTTCTTTTCATTATAATGTGAAGCAAAAATGCGTTTCAAAATGTCAAAAAACAGACAGGAAATGAAATAGCTATTTAGGGCTACTCTAAGTATATTGTACTGGTTACTTCTGGAGATAGGTGATTGGATTAGGTAGATCGCCATAGGTCAGGGCAGTTTATGTATTGCTGTGAAAATCTTACGTTGTTCCTGAGGAATTATTTTCAATTATTGTAAGAGTATTAAGGAAATGACATACAGAGGCTGAGATGAAGAAGCTAGTTCTTGACTTCCTTTGAAGGCAGACTGTCTTGCTTAATAAGGTTTAAACAGTGGAATTTCGGTTAAATTGGGAAACAGACCAAGAACAAAGGGAAGAGAATGTAACGTCCCTAGTCATAGGGCTGGTGGTTGGTAGTGCCTGGGACTGGCAGATCCCAGTAACACAGCTGTCACATTCCATTAATTAAAGTGCTGCTAGGTTAAAAGCGACTTTTGTGAACTGTTTTATTTATTTTTATTTTTATTTTTATTTTTCTTATTCCAATCCATAATTCTGCAAAAAGTTGAAACATTTTTGAGTCTGATGCCTTTCCTGCTATTTCTTGCTCCTTAATGAAGTACAATTTTCAAATATTGTGTTGCGAAGAAACAAACTGTTGAGCATCAATGCAGCTGATGAGATCTTGGTGCCTTATCATTTTTTTTGATTAAAATCTGTGGGAAGATTTATTTCTCCAGTATAATTTGCGTAGTAACATAATGCTGTCTAGGAGACTGAAAGTGCTCTCTCTCTTTCTCTCTCTCTCTCACTCTCACTTTCTGTCATTTGTTAGGATTAATATTAAATTCCCCACTTGTATTTAGTAATGCTTGTGATTCTTTTGTGTTTTGTGACTAAAAATTCAGCATAATTAGTGCCTAATCTGCAGCTTTGATTTGGGTTCTTACTGTAATCACAGTTTAAACATGCGCTGGCACTGTTTGAAGGGTCCTTAAAAAGTTGAAGAAGTTGTTTTTTCACTGCGGATCTGGATTTTAAAGTTGAAAACGAATTGTGGAAAGCTGCTGAGATGACACTTTATCTAATTAGTTCTTCTTTCCCTCAGCCTTATCTGCCCACAAAGGAGAGCACACGTCCCAATTCAGTCATGCAATTGGCTGAAAGCCTGAAACAGATCCCAGGCTGGGCCTTGAGCTTCTGCTTTTCAGCTGCTTGGGGATTGCCTCAGCTTTTTGTTCATATTTTGGTCCAGGCAGAACTTAAGAGGAAAGCATCCCTGGGAGCAGCGGTGCACGTGTTGCCTGAACTGGAACAGTGGGGGCCAAGTCAGTGGACCTGTAGACCTGCTCTGCCACTGGCAACTCAAGTATGGGAAGTGGAGCTAGTATCTCGTTTTGCAAACAGAAATGAAATGTCATGCCTCTTCCTCAAAGCACTTTGAATTTTTGTTTAGCAAGACATCTGTCAGTGGTCAGTGGAGACAATAATTCTTGTGGTTAAGCCTTTTTTACTGCTGCAGTCCTGGACAATCAAGGTGCTCTGTGGCTCCAGTGAGTGAGAGTGGAGTCAGGAACACAACGTACAGGACACTCTTGATAGGGTTATCACAGTTAAATATTAAACCAACCTTGTATTAAAGGCCTTTATGCAAATAATATTCTTACTTTATTTGATTTCTGTCATGGAAAGAGCCTGTCTCCTCTCTACAGAGAAGAAAAATCCTAACAACTTCAGCGGAGAGGCAGACCAGAAAGTTGAATATTTGAGTCTACAATGTGATTTTGCTTACAGCTCGTAAAACTGCTGAGGATAAAAGTTGTGCAGAAAGCAGATCTCCTTAGTACCCCAGAACCTGACACTTGCTGAGTATTTTATTAAAAGTTCTTACTAGCTGTGAGGGCCTATGCAAATGGGCTCATCTTTACTGATACAGCCTGAAATGGAAATGTGCTGTCAGGCAAAGCAGCTTTCTCGTACCGAGGTAACCTCGTTCCTGCAAGTGGTGATTGCCCTTTGCCAGCCGCTGTCCTTTCTTCCGTCTTTGTTGGCTTCTTGTAAAGCAGTGGCTGTTAACTGGTCTGAAGATTGAGAATGAGGAAATCTTCATGCTCTGGCTCAGATTATTTATTTATGTGTTTATTTTCTGGGTGATTCCCAGCCTGGCCATTCACCTCTGAAGTCACTATTGTGAGCTTGTTGCCTCCCTGAAACCTGTACGCAGAAGTGCGGAGTTGCTCGGCCTGTCCTGCAGAGTGGACAAACAGAAACTAGAGGACTGTTTTTTCTCTTTGGTATGGTCTTGCATTTCCTGGGCAAACCCGTTCGAGTTCCTTCATTTTGCTGCTGCAATTTTTTAAAAATTTATTTTTTCCTTTGAAAAATAGGGGAAATGCATTTCCCCAGCTTTACTGGAGAGTTAGGAGGAAACTGTTATCAGTGCGAGTGAGCTGTGATGTAGCAGTACGCAGAGACTACAGGCACTTCACCTGTCTCCACTTGTTTCCATGTTCTGTAAGCCCAAAGAGCTGCATGAACTGGAAACATATCCCTATCTCAGGCTTCCCCTTAGCAGTTTGAAGATTTTTGGAACAAGTATGCACCGTTTTATATGGGGAAGGTTTGTTTTTTAAAATAAGCCTTTATGTAAAAATGCTGCGGTGAATAGGTACAGCTTTTCTTCATTTGTAAATACAATTTTTAAAAGCTCTCCAGCTATCTGTCTTATTTCCTCAGAGCTTCCACTGACCTTTCAATGGGTAGTAAGCTTATCAGTCCCATGCTACAGATATTAGCAGGCTATGTGCAAGTCAGGGCTTGAGTGGGCTAGAAGTCAGTATCAGCTTTGTTTTGTTCTCATTTATTGAATTTTGTGCAGTGTTACAAAGAAAACTTCTCAGTTTAAAGGCTATTTAATAAAAGAATTCAATGACTAGGAGTCAAGTCTTGCTGTTGCAGTTCATTACAGAATGTTCTTCTGTGGTTAACTTTGCTCTCAGTAGATGTCCAGAAATTTGTAGTTGCTCACAATTTGAGCTAGAGGACAGACATTTATGTTCTGTGAAAACGTTGATGCTATACAATTCTCTCACCACAGAGTACTGCGCTTGGCTGCCGTGATCTTTCAAATGGCCTGACCGTATAAGCACAGGCAAATCTGAAGTAACATTCAGTGGAAAATCAGTGGCTCTTGGTCTCCTACATTTAGTGCTTTGTTTTGTTTTCCAATGTTGTCCAGTCTTTGAGGATGGATTCACAGTATAAAATAAACAATATGATCCGCAGAAACATGTTTATGAGTTGTAACCGTAGAAGCAGTAGAATGTACTGCACTAATGTGCTTTTCACATTGAGACATGAACTTCTGTGCTGCGTTATTGGCAATGTTTGTTATCATCCTGCGTTGGTTCTAGTTCAAAATTGGTCCCAACTGTGGTGAACACTGTATAAAGACAGTAAAATTGTAGAATTGTTTGAGCTGGAAGGGACCTTTAAAGGTCAGCTAGTCCACCTCCCCTGCAGTGAACAGGGACATAGGCGGCCTGTGCCGTGAATTGATTACTTTTTAAGCTGCAAATATTAGCTTCGGAACTTCACTAAAAATATAAATCTTGGTCTTGAAGCTACAAGGCGTCTAGCAGTTGATCTTAGAAAAGCAAAGACTTTACCAACTACTTCTTTGTGTAGAACCTAACAAATCATGTCATTCCAGCAGCTGAATGGAATTCAGTTGTTTGAAATCATCACTGCGTCACTTTAGGTAGAGAATCAAGGTACTATTATACATTTATAAATGTAAATTTAGGCAGAGGATTTAGATAAGGACCTCTGCTCGCTGCTTCCCTTCACAGCATTACACAAGCACTGGTTTTCATTTGAAAATAAGCAGCACGGTGGCATACTTTCCAACGGTAAATTCCTTTTTGTAATTGAGTACTGTTTTTTTGTGTGTTTCTTCAGGACTAGCTGGAAAGATTATAAAAGCCATTGTCAACGAAGGATTTCAGATCTCAGCTCTGCAAATGGTACGTTTGCTTTTGTATGTTTCTCTGGTAAACAGAGGCTGGAGAAGTGCTGTGTGCACTTCCCAGCAATGCACAGGTGCCTTCCTGCAATACAAAACCTTTGTGCGGACTGTGTAGCAATGTTTTGGGAAAAGCATTGTCCTTACTGTAGTTGTATTTTATTGTCTGATCAGCTGATCTGCTTCTCCTTGCTGTTTGACCTTGAGCGAAGACACTTTACCTCCCTCCATCTCAGTTTCCCTGTAGTTAGAAGGGGGATAACGGCATTGGTCTCTTCTGGAGTAACTGTAGATATCTTTTGAAAATGTACTAGTTAAGGTTAAGGAAAAGGCTGTTAATATTCTTCCTCCGTTTTTAAATGTATAGTTAGTATGAATTTATAGGAGGGTTCTCAAAGATACTTAAAGATACCCTCATTACTACCAGAATTTAAAGGAAGCTGGCACAGAGTTTGTTCCCAAGAGCAGCCCGTTAATTGCTGCCCCTTTTTTATTTTCTAAATGTCTTAAGATCTGAAATCTCTCTGTGACTGAGATCCCCATGGCAAATGAAGACTAGACCCTTCCTTTCCTCTGCAACAAACAGATCCTCTTGTGTGTCTTAGTGGCATTAGCTGACACTACAAATTAAATACAGCGTCTACTTTTATGCATTGTGGAAGGAGATACTGTATGCTGTTCTGCATGGGGTGTTGTGGGCTACATGGCAGCTGTAAAGCCATTCCTTTTACCTGGTGAAACTTAGAAGGGCACTCTGAAGTCTTGCTGGTGAGGAAGGGATGTCATTTAGCACAAATAGCTAACATTTTTTGTTTTCTTAGTTCAACATGGAGCGTGCAAATGTGGAAGAATTCTATGAGATTTACAAAGGTGTTGTTGCAGAATATATGGTAAGCATAAATTTGAGAAGACTCTATTTAAAAATAAAGTATGATTAAACAAGGAAGTGGTCACGCCTGTCCATTTTGGGACTGTGATAAGATTTTCTTTAGGAACTCAGTTTTGTCCAATTGTAGTTTGCTCTGAAATAAACTAACTCATCTCAAAAATTGTGCTACCCGTGTTGTAAGACAGGAGAGTCTTGTGTGAGAATTATTGGGCCAAGGAATTTGTAAAGCACAAGTGAAAAAACCCTCAGATAAGTCATTTTATTGTGGCAGACCTGCGAGAACATATCACATAAATAATTATTATTTTGTTTACAATGGTACATTTAATGTTATATTTAAATGCTATCTTTAAATGCTTTCCTAGTGACATTTTGAGGTGTTCCTGAGTTTATTGATCTGACTTGTGTGGATTTCAGAAAACTGAAGAAGTTTAAGATGCAGTGTAATCCTAGTGGGCATCTCAAACCCTGTATATTACTAAGATTTGTTGTATTGCAACATAAAACTTCCTGATGGCAGATGGAACCACAGGAATGCGGGAAGACAACTTTGTGTTTCTGTCTCTCCTTCTGTCAGAGGATTTTCATTCATTTTGCGAATCGTAATGAGTTTAGTTTCACATGAGTGCATGCTATGTACTGTGCAAGATATCCTTAATTTACAAATGGTTAAATTATTAAAAGTTTTCTACGCTGTTACTAATATTACTCCAGACAGCTACTAATATTACTCTGACAACGTGACTTTTTTTTTTTTCCGTTA
>VXAV01001012.1:301036-329958 GCA_013399715.1 Alectura lathami
TTTTTAATTCTCTTCCAGGAGATGGTTACAGAGTTGTGTTCAGGCCCTTGCATAGCAATGGAGATTACACAGCCCGAACCTCCAAAAGTGTTCAGAGACTTCTGTGGTCCTTCTGACCCTGTAAGTACTTGCTTGAGTGACAGGGAACGGTAAAAAAGTTGATGCAGTATCTGTGTGAATTGCAAACTATGTGAATTGTATCACAGTGTGCTATGGCTGCCATGTACTTGCCGCATTCCCACAAAACTTGTGAGCTCTGCCTTATTATGGGAGTGAAATGCTAGACTCCGGATCAGTTTGCAAATTCTCTAATTCCTCTAATCTTACCTAAACCAGATGATAAATTACTATGATGATATTTATGTTTTTATTTTTTATGTGAAAAGAAACGTACCTAGGCAAAAACCTTGGTTAAAGATACATAAATATTCTAACACAAGTCTTCAGAGCCCTGGAACAGATAGTTACTGCTTTTGCATGCCTGTGTAGGTCAAACGTTCGTCCACTGCAGTCGGTGGCATTGTCCTAGGACAAAACCGTAAACGGAGAATCAGTTTGTGTGGTTTTGGGAGGTACCGAACAAAAAACAATTTGAAACTTATTGTAGCTGTTTGCTATGCTAATGCTTCTAGCTTTTGTTTTTCATTTCTTGAGGAATTGGATGTGCATGACACTGTAAGCAATCTGTCTCAAAGGGTTTGCCATTTTTTGTTAAATAATGAACACTGATATGGCACACAGAAGCCATGAATGAAATACCGAGGTGGAGGCAATGAGGTCACATTAGATATTATAATTTGATGGTTTGATTGCAGAGTGAGTGGGTTTAACAGTTTCCATGGGAGAAAAAAAATCACAAAGGTTATCCTGGAAAGGCAAAGCAGTTTGTTTGGGATGTATTTCCCTTCTGATCTGCGGTAAGCACAAGTCAAAGCGTTACCCACATGTGTTTTTCCCTGTCTGTTTGGTCACACAGAGTGTTTCCAATGTTCTTATGCTGGGTTAATATCTTGTAAACAGAGCATAGCCTGTTTATCTGGCTTAGTTGTAACTGCAGAATGATGTATCAGTAGTAATGTACATGGTATGGTTATTTCAGATTTATTTCAAATTACATGTTTCTGGTCTTTAAAACTTTCAAATATTATTTTTATTTGCACCTATTATCCTTTTCATGTTTCTTTTTGTTTAATGCCTGATAAGTTAAAATTGATACGTTCACAAACATGACAGCTGCTTTAAGTTATTAAAGTGCACCTATACAAGGGAAATTCTCTGGTTTTGCTTATTTTAGCACATGAAAAGTTCTATTGTAGCTATAGAGGCATGTGTGTGACAGAAGGATTTGTTGATGAGTTGAGGAACTGAGGGATGTATAAACTGATGGCTTCTGTGGGTAGCACAGGAAAACAGTGAAGGAGGAAACAATATTCCTATTTCTGATATTTCTTGCTAGTGACCTACCTATGTTGTCTGCATTTCTCTCTTAACATTTAACTGTGTGAACTGAGGTAAAAGCGAGTACCCTCCTGCTTCCAGTGGAAGCAGACGTCTGTAAGTTTTGGACACTGACTTCACAGTGGTTGTGTTAATGTGTGCTTGGAAGACAGGCAGCTGTCCTGAATATTTCCATCTACTGTTTTCTATAAAAATTGCAAGCTAATTGATTCTTCAGGCGCATAAAGCACAGGTATAGTGCCTATATCTGCTGTCAAGAATGGTCTTAGCATCAAATGTGCATGTCTCTTCAGACAGAGTTTGTAGCCTGTCCTTGAGAAAGAAGTGGCCGAGGTATTTCAGTGGTCTTTTGTCATTCCCAACTTGTCTAGTCAGAGAAGCTGCTGACTGCAGCACTGTTATACGCAGAGCATTAAGGCACCACAAACTTGATGTTCTAGTGGCTAAAGTAAATGGAAGTGTCATGCAAGTTGCGACATCACTGGGAGATCTGGATCTGTCTGTAATTTTTTTCATTTGTTTATATATGGTAAATTCTGGTATGTGTACAGCCTAGATATAAATTCAGGTGAAGAAAAGTTTGCAGCTGTAGTACAGAATATATCTGACTGGGTCACTCTGGCTCCTGTTAGATAGCACTCTGTTTTCCACTTAGTGCCATTGAAATTAGTCTCAGGCAAGGTTCTGTTTGAAATTAGTAAAGGTGTTGGAATTTGTCTTACGTAATGAATTGCTCTCAATCACGTGCTGTTAACTGTACCTCACATACCTAGCAAATGGAATAACCACTCCGTGGCCAATCAGGTGTTGTAGCTGGGTCTGAATGTCAGCAGCCTTCTTGGTTTCGCAGGGAGATGACTGGGGCACACTTCGATCAAAGCATCCTAAGAGAGGTGACAGGAATCTTCCCAAATCAAAGCAACGTGTCAAAATAAGTCTGGTTTTGTCCAAGTCCCTGATGTTTAGGGCTGAGAAAAGAAATCAGTTGTTCCATTTTGAGCATTAGACTTTTAAAAAGCTAGCAATCTATAAAGCGTACAATGCTAAGAATGAAATGGGACTTTGTGCTATTTTCTACAATGGGGTAATATTTTGTAAGCACTGCAGGTCAGTAAAGCTCTCTGCCAAAAATATCCTCCATCACAAAACAGCTTATAAATACGTTATTAAAACCTCTCGTGTGGTAGTGGGGAGGGCTGCTAACCAAAAGCCTGTTTTGAGTCTCTTTGTAGCAGTGTAGGACCTGCCTATGAGATCTGGAAAGTTGAATGAAGATGTAAGGAGCTGTGCTAGCCGTTCTCATTCTCAAAATTACTGTCCATGTCTTGACTGAAGGGATCAGTGTCACGGGTTCCACGCTCATGGTGTGTGTATCCCCGTTGGGTAGCATATGGACTAGGAGAAATGCTTTTCTGCAGATCTTGCTGCTGCTTGCGTTCTCATTTTACACTGGCACATTGCTGATGAATGGCTGGCTGGGTCGTTGAACTCATGGTGACTGTCAGTGTCTTTAATGACACTTGGCTTAAATTTCTGGAGTGCAGCCAGACTTCTGGTTTTGGTGGTCTCATCTGGGGCCTCTCTGTACTTCAGATCAGCTGTGGTGCTCGTTGTCTCGTCTTCTGGTTGCAGGCCTCTGGCTTAGCCACTCTTCGCAGCCAGATCCCAGACTGGTCACGTAGCTTGTTCTTGACGTCCCCTGGCACCTTGTTCTCTCTGTCCTGGAAAGCCTCTGTAGCTGATTTGTGAGGTTTAAAAATGGAAGTCTCTCTTCACATCTAGTATCATGAATAAGTATTCATGCTTTACATATTGTCGCAGCAACCCTATAAAAGGCCAGCAGGCTATTCTGATGCCTTGCTTGAAAAACTGTTCTTTACAAAGTTAGTATGTGCTGTTTGTGACGAAGGTCTCAGAATTTCACAGCAGACCAGCTTCTCAAAGAGGGAAAGCACCCCCAGCCTCTGCCAAGCCCAAAAAGCTACAAGGTATGAGATGTCAAGCTCCTATGAGCAGTTAGATATCTGAATTTTGAGTAGAAATGGGATTTCTGAAGTGACTTTGTGTCCACAGATTTTCCGTGGTGTCTGAATCCAGTAAGCCCTTTTCCAGAATATACTATCAAATCTTGTTATGCAGAATATTCAACTATGTTCATCACGCTGGGTGCTGTTATCTCACTCTGTTTCTTCTGATGTGGTTCTGAAGTTGAGAGAAAAAAACAAACAAACAAAACACAAAGAGGTAACTGCTAGGAGGAGGAGTTGAAAATTAAATCAGATTGATAGAGGACACAAACCCTTGGAACTTTCGGTGCACACTGTCACTTGGAAATAAGAGTTTCTAGCTGCAACCAAAGTTAAACAGAGAAGAAGTTCATATTCTTCTTGAGAAATGATAGTGTGTAGCGGGGTAGGGGTAAATGCAGCACAGTGTGCCATATCAAGAAAGCTCTTTTGTTAAAGTGCAGTAGGAAAAAAACAGAAAACCATTCCGTGTTGACTTGCGGACAGAGAAGAGAATGTGGGGGGGCTGCAGGGAAGGTTGAAGTGCCATTGGTTGTTTCACATGGATCAGAAAGCAAAGGCTAACAGAAGATCTCAGCTACAGGGGGCTGATGGGCAGGGAATTCGGAGTTTGGTGGCATGAATGTTTCAGTTGATTTCAGTTGATTGGTATTTGTGTATTTTTGGCCTCTGAAGCACTTCAAAGCCTTGTGCTAATACTTAGATCTGAAGCTGCAGCTTCGGTTTCACATCATCTTCATTCAGCTTGTGTTGAAACAGCTGCTGGTAACATTTTGTCATGGAATTGTTGAGGTGATTGTTTCATAAAACACTTGTAAAATACCGTAGAAATGAGGTATATATTTCTTATGTTCTTACCTTTCCTTTGAAATTCCTTCACACACAAATGAAAACGTTGCTTCCAACATGTGATTCAAGGAGTCTGCATAAGCTACATGCTCCTGACTGATTGCATAATTTTTAGTAATCTTAAGGGCTTTTAGCTAGAACTGGCAGTACAGTTAAAAGTGACTGAAGTACTTTCTGGTGTGAAATATTATTAATGTGATGGGATGCGGTGCAATAGTTCTGCATCCAGTGGGCTAGATCCACGGGGGGATTTTCATACACTTGCTTTGGATCCCAACCTGCATTCTGTTTATATTGAGGATTTGCAATTTTAAGTGTGACGGTGTATTAATAGTCTTTTGTATTTGCATCCGTGACAAAGAGCTGACAGGGAGATTAGCTGGTTTAAAACAAAGCGGTGAACTGGAAGAGCCGGAGTCTGCGTTAGCTCCATTCCTGACCTCGCTGTGTGACCTTGGACAAAAGGTTCAATATGTTTCTGCCTCAGCTGGCACATCAGTTAAATAGGGATGTGAGCCAAAGAGCGCTGCTGCGGTAAGATTTTCATTTCTATAGCCCTCCTGTGAATGTCTAGCACTGAAAACGATCTACATCTGAGGCCAAAAAAAAAGTTTATGTTCAGCCGTGTATTAGGAGCACAACATTTTTATATTACATTGCATAAAAACTAGTTCAGAGCAAAATGTAAAGAAGAAGGGCTATTTTCGAGCTGCCAAGTACGGATTTTCTGGTGACACATTCACAGCTGTTCAGTGTGGATTCTCCCTGTAGCCTGGTGAGCCTTGATCAGAGTGTTGCCAGTGAAGTACGTAATGTGTTTCAAGAGAAATAGAATTTATTAATCTAATTCTCAGATGAAGACTTTTGTCTGCTCAATTGCCTGCTCAGATAGCCTGAGTCATGTAATAATAATACAAATTTTCATTCAGCACCAGACCGTTACCAGCTAGAGCAGCAAACAGATCGATACCAGTTACGATACCCTGCTGTCTGAGCCTGCAATGGGAAAGACATGATTGGATTGCTTAGATGTTATTCAGGGTCAGTCATCTGACTCTGTCCTTTCAGTTTTTAATTTCCCATCAGCCCCTGCAGTCTACGGAAAACGTGATGCAGACAGTGCTGAGGGCTGCGAGTTGATAATTTTGGACTGAGCAAGAGGCTGCAGAAGGAGATTTTTCCCTGTGGTGCTTTTGCTGAGCTGACACTGCTGGTTCATACAGCCCACAGTCCCAGTGAGATCAGGAATTCTCCTACCTTGTTCTGTGTCACGCTTCTGTGTTTGGGGGCAAGGGGTTATTAAGACACTGCCTAGAAGAAGGAGAGTGCTAGGACTGCTGTGCACTAATGACCCACAGCTGTAATGTGGCATGTAGCCACCGCTGCTTTATGCCAGGTATATTGGTGAGTGAGTGGTGTGAAATCTCCCTCCAAGAGTTACAGCTTGTTGTCAGTCAGGCCCATATCTCTGCGAATACCAAACCCCACACCTGAGGCAGTGGTTGGCTTTCCCTGGTTTAAAATGGATGGAGTCTGCACTGGCTGTACTGGGAACCAGGCTGATACATAGATGTCGTATTTGTTCTTCTTTTCAAAGCTGTACATAACCCTAGGAGCAGCTGAGAATTAAGAATCTGATTAAGAATTTTTACAGGCATGACTGCAGTGTTCAGAGTAAGTTTTCCTGATGTGTTCCCCTTGCTTCTGGGTGGGTATCACAAAGGTCTGCCAGCCCCTGGCACTCTCCCCCCAAAACATGTGTGTTTGTCATGCCTGTATGTGCTTTGTAGTTGCAGCGATGCACAGTCTGGTTACGGTTTTGAGGTGACTCAGCTCTGTTTCTTACATACTGACTTCTCAAAGTCACCTTTTACGGGCAACACAATGTCCTCTGACAGGGGGAGGGACTTGAGCCTCGGTGAAATATGTCTTTGTGGGGAGATCAGAACATAAACCAGAAGACTAACGGTGGTGGTGGAGCCTTTTGCTTGCAGATGCAGCTTTCAGTATGGCTCATTATCGCCCAGAGGTTGCTGTCATATGATGGCTGTTCAGTGTCATGTGGAACAGGAGTTTGTAGGCGCACGTTGACTCTTGATGAGTAAATGCCTACATGTTGAAAATAGCTGTTATGAGTAGTGATTGGCAATCGCCATCAGGAGACTCACTACTAAAAGCCCTCAAGACCGAGCTCTACCTTTAATCTAGTGTGACTGGGGCTTGTTGGCAAGATTATGGTTTGAACAAAACTTTGATCTGCCACTCCTTGTCTGGGGCTCCAGAGCTACCAGTCTCAACAGTGTCAACAATGTGGCATTTTCTGCTAATAAATCCTCGATAGGAGGCCGTTGATCTTTGTTTCAGTGGTCACAAATCGCAGTCATCTGGTGGAATTGGTATTATTAAGAGATAATAGAAGGTATGGCCTGGCTGGATATCAAGCCCACTGCCGCCACAGGGGCATGACACTGGGGGAGTCTGCTCCTTCCATTCTCTGGAGAGGACTGGGGACTTCTGGGAAAGGAGTGAAACTCAGGTACATTGGCATCTTGTTTGTGGTTGCTGCAATGCTTTTTTATTAATTAATTGCCAACAAAGACCATCTAGCCTATGTAGGGATTTTTTTTTTTAATAGTTTGTTTTGCTGCCTATCGCTATGATATTTTAGTATCCCCTGACGACAAAGGCCCCTTCTTAACTGCCATTCCCAGACACTTTCAGGAAGTTACCAGCGTTTGTCAAAGGTCCTGTGTGCCCTCCTGGGAAGCAGCATCAGCTTCAGAGGCCTCAAGGTTCCCGTCTGCATTCCCATCTGTCCCTTACGTCAGGCTGTCTCTGGCTTTGAACTGGGCTCCTCGTCCCTGGTCCCAGGCTGGAAACGTTGTACCTTTCAGCCCTGCAAATGCTTCACAGATGAATGTAAAGACATTCAGGCTGATCTGAAATCACAAAAACTAGTTGTATCTATAGGTAGGTGTGAAAGAAGTCTTAAAAGACTGTCTCAGGGATTGAAAAGGCTCCCATTTGGCACTCAGACTGAGTGCGTCTTAAAGTAGTAAGTGGGTGTTATTAAAAATATGATATTTTAAGCTTCTGTGATGAACACAAGGTTCTTATAAATGCTGTGAGTTATATAAATTTGTCTACGCAGCCTTTAGGAGGTGGATTTTTTTGTTTGTGAGGGGCTTTGATTCTAACTCTCCATCTACAGGTCTTGTTTTCCAAAATTTATGTTTCCATGTCCTGTTTGTACTTTATCTTCCTGTTAAGGTTCTGATCAACCTTTCAGCGTATGCCATGTTTTAGAGAGCGGTGTTATGGATTTAGTATGTAATATAGATGGATCATATTTTATTTGAAATATGAAAACAGAAATAACTGTTTTTAAATGCTTGTCTTACGTAGTTTCTTTTAGCATGTACTTGTTTTCCTTTTTTTTTTTTTTAAATAATACTAGCTAATGCCTTTCAAAACAGCGTATGCTTACTGTCCATCTCTTTGCATATCTTAGATGGATTAAGGAGAAAGGTTTTGTTTCTCACTACTGTAGAAAAAGAGGTAGGCTTTTAACATGCCAGGTGATCGTGTGACACCAGCCTGATACCGACAAATACACAGTGTACTTTTACCACAAGTAGGCTGATCAAAGGTGGCCTACAGGATTCTCTCCAGGGCTTGATTCTCCCAGCTACACTGGGTTAAAATGTGATTTACTTTGCCTATGGGAGGGTTTTAGTACTTCATAATAAAAATGAAAGTATTCTTCCCCCTTGTGAAAATACAGTCTCTGCCAATAAGACACAGATCTGGTCATCAGAGTTCCCAGGCTTCAGTCTCCTCCTGTAGTCACGGGAGATTCCCCTTCCTTGGTGATTGTCTTTCTTTTTTCCTTTTTTTTTTTTTTCTTTTCCTTCTTCTGGACTGCCTGTAATAGCTTTTGCTCTAGTTTCTGAGGTTTCTGAGAATAGATTCATTGAAATATTCAGGCCATTGAAGCACAAGGGAAGAGCCTTCTTGAGAACGCAGAATCACAGAATCATAGAATGGCTTGGGTTGGAAGGGACCTCAAAGATCATCTAGTTCCAACCCCCTGCCATGGACAGGGCTGCCATACATGCCAACATGCTTGGTTCTGGGTTACTTTGGGTCTAAGCTGTTGTTTTCTTTGTTTCCCTTGTGTTCTGTGCGGTTATAGCAGGCAGCAAATCACTCTTAAACATTGGACAGCAATGAATTTTTGAATATATGAAAGTTAATTCCTGAAAAGAGGGATTTAAGCAAAAATAAAATTCCATATGACCTCAGTCATTTCTTGGAAAAAGGGAGCAGTGTTTTCAGAAGATATGGGAAATGCTGACGTCACTCTCCCTGGGAAAGAATATGATATTGTTATGCACTAAACAACTCTTTTCTCCTTCTCCAGTTCTTAGCATAGAACAAATACACATCCTGGTCACGGTGACCTCGTGTTTTTGCAGAATCTTTGATTTCAATAGATGAAAAGCATTTGCCTACATGCCCAATTCAGGCTTTTGTTGACTGTAGATAGGCTTGTCCTTCACTCGAACTCTTCCTAACTGAAGGTTGGAACACAGTAGTTTCATACTACTGTTACGTATACTTTAATTTATGAAGTAATACGAATTTTATCTAAAGTAAAATACAACATAAGAAAATAATATGCCAAGGTGGAACTTTGCCAGGCTGCAAGGGCTTTTTCTAGAGCACTGTACAAGGCAGTTAGAGTCAGTACACAGAGCTACTGGTTGAAAATATACAATAAAATTATAAAAATGCAGGAAAAGGGCAGTAAAGCCCTTACTTTTCCATATAACTATGATAATTGTGTGAGCTTGTGCATCCTGAAATTGACTGCAGCTATCCCAAAAGATTTCATGTCTTTTAGTTGGCGACTTATGAGTAGACAATCCCTGGATGCCCTGGATGTGCATGACTTTTTTTTTTTTTTTAAGATCCATTGGAATATACAGGTGGAGAGGATGATCAGAGCTGTAGAAAAAACTCTTATTCCAGAGGACTGCTTATTTGAGCTCTGCTTGGTTAATAAATAGGTAGTAGAGCTGATCATAACCAAACAGAAAAGGGAGCTGCAGATCGTAGTGTATTTTATGTACTCTTGATGATACAGTGGTTTTAGAGTACACAAAAGAAATTGATCCGTGGGAGACTGATTACTGCTAGAAGGAGATCTATCAACTTCTCAAGTGGATTTCCCCTGAAATGTGTCGGTTGGCTTTGTGGGTGGCATAGTTGATGTCCTTGGACTATACATTTCAATAAGGTGTGCATGGACTGAAATTCCTGAGGTGCTTTGCATGCCATTAGAGTAATGCAAGAAGTACATGGCCAGAACATATCTGAACTTACTTTCTGCTGGAGCTATGTTATTGAAGGCTTAAAAGTGGGCAAAGTAAATCTCTGGCCTCAGCCTTCTCTTCTGTGACAGAAAGAAATAGATAGTCTGGTTTGGCTTTTCTGATGATGGTGGATATTTTAACTGATTTTTTAAAATCCTCCTCTCTGCAGTTGCTGACAGCCTTGAAAACAGCAGAAGTACGAGTTTTCAGTCTTTAGCACTGGTCTTACTGTCTCTGGATGCTATTAACTAAACAAAGATATTTAAGAAAACTGGGTATAAAATGGGTAATTCAAATACTGAGAAAGTGAACATAAGTTGCTGCTTGCTGGTCTGGCTGGTTTAGGCTGACACATTCTGTTCTACTGCAGGGCCACCTGAGCAGAATTTTTAGCAGCTTCTTGCATTTACAGTCTGATGGACTGCATCTGATGTGCACAGGACTTCTCTGGAATACCTCTACTTAGAAGATTTCCCTTTCTCTTCACCCTTTCTACTGGTCAAGGAAGTAGAACAAGATTGGGGTGGGAGATTGATGAGCAGCAGTTCTTCATATTTACAGGATAGCCATGAGGCTCTGGGTATGGTAGACAAGGGATGTGAAATGGTGGAAGAAGAGGAATCTGTGCAAGTTCTCCCACCAAAGTCAGACCAACCAACGCCTCGTAGCAAGTGCAACATCAAGACCAGTGCTGTGAAGAAACAGCGAGCTGTAGTCATAGGTGACTCCCTCCTGAAGGGAATGGAGGCTCCCAGCTGCAGATCAGGCCCTCTTTTCAAAGAAATATGCTGCCTCCCCAGGGTTCTGTAGGCAATTAGAGAAATCTCTGAGTCAGGTGGTCTCATCCCTGTGGGGGATTGTTACATAGCTGGACCCCTTTCAGCAATTTACTAATGGTCTTGGAAATCTGGGGAGGATGCCAATCTGCAAGGGCATGGAAGGAGGACCCAGGAAACTACAGCACTTTTAGTCTAACCTCAGTCCTTGGAAAAGTGATGGTGAAGGTTATCTTAGTTGCTAAAGAAAGGCATTTAAAGAACAAAGCTGTTATCAGACATAGTCAACACGGACTCATGAAGGGAAAGCCCTGTCATAGTAATTTCATCTCCTTCTACGATAAGGTCACCCACTTGGTGGAGGAAGGGAAGGCAGTGGGTGTAGTCCTTCTTGATTTTAGTAAGGTTTTTGATACTGTCCCTCACAGCATCCTTCTGGACAAACACTGCTTTGAGGTGCGTTAAACACTGCACAGCCCGCCAGTCACAAGGGTTGATTCTCACACTGTGTTTAGATTTGGTGGCCTCACCTTGCATATTGTGCAGGGCTATCAACTGAGCTATTCTGTGTTCCCACAGTAGCTTTCAAGTTCTCCTTGGTGACCTGGCATGGCTTGGGTTTTGCAGGCTGTAGCTTAACATCTGAGTGCTACACTGGAATTAAAGCAGCATTAAATCAGGGAGAGAGAATAGATGAGGAATTGGGCTGGGATTCCAAAGATCTGAGCTAAGAACTAGACGCTGAGCTTACGATGGTTGTGAAGTGCGTATTTCATTGTGCTCCAAGGAAATTACTGTATCCCTGTCTTGCTTTCCCATGCAGAAAAATAGGATCCATTCTCCTCTTATTTTCTGTTCTTTAAGTTTGTTCGTTTGGTAGGGTTTTCAGGCCAGGAACTGTCTCTTAGCATATGCAAGAACACCGAGTAGTACAACTAGTCCTGAACACAGCAGGGGCTTTTGAAAAACAGTTAAAACACAAATAAAGAGTGATTCCTTCCATCTGAACAGGACTGTTCACAGCTGTGTGGGAAGAGATGTCCACACAGAAGAAGGAGTTTTCTTTGGTTTGCAAAGCATAAAGATATCTGGACTTCTTTTGCAAATGTAAAATTCTGTCTCTAAAATGTCTGAAGATAATTTACAATTATTCTTGTTCTAAGAGGGGAAAAGTTAGCCAAGATATCTGCAGACTGAAAATAATGTCTCACAACTTCATAGTGACTTTCACTGGAGATTCTACATGTATTTTGCTAACATGAATTAATATCCCAAAACATCCCCTGCAGCCTAGTAATTTATGTCATTATTTTACATGTGGATTAATAAATGGATGAAATTCTGGACCGATCTGAGGCAGTGGAAAAGCATCAGTAGGACCAATATTTCATCTTTAAAGCTGACAGTAAAGCAGCTAATAATCCAATTTACAGTTATGCTATAGTTCTAATGCCTTGTGGGATTAGCTGCTTTTTAGTTGCTGTGAAATGCTTTTCCCAACTTGCTGAGTAATGTAATTATTCCACCCCGGTAATACAACAAGATAGCCAGGTATTTTATCTTTATTCCTAATTTGTGCCCAGCTAACATTTGGCACGTCAGTTATCCTCAAAACTTCACCATCAGATCTAGCTTACACTTCACTCCAAAGCATGGTGCTTATCTAGATTCAGCCCATGGGCCGTGTCAGATATGCACACAAATACAACTGTAAATGAATTTCTGAGCAGGGTGGCTGTCAATAGAATTGCTCACACATCAACCAGAAGTGCCAAGACCAGCAAAAATGCTATCACAGGCTGGCAAATGTGCCACGTTTCTGCCCACAGAGAAGTCTGTGGAGAGCTGGTGCAGCACCTTTGGGCTGCCAGCGAGAAGGCTCCGGAGGGATTGTGTGGGAGTGAAGTGGAGGGAATGGAAGTGCCTCAGGGGATGCAGGGTGAGAAGCAGACAGTGTAACAACTTCTCCAGACTTGTGAGCTTCAGGAAAACCTGCCAAAACTGGAGCGTAGAAGGTAATTCTAGGTCCGCTAACAAAAATTCCAGAAGATAACTGGGCTTTGGAGTGGTAGTTCAGAGGCAGGCTGGCTTCAGAGCAAACAGAAGAGCCGATGGATTTTTTACTCAGACTAGAGTGGGCTTTTGTAACAAAATAAACTATGGTTTGATTACCTGCTACTACCGTTGCAAAACTATTTGATTTCCGAAGGAGACAATTCTCTGACGCACCTTCTACAGCCTTGCAATTGAAACCTTGGCTGCAGCTGCCTGGATCAGATCACTGAATTTGCTGAACAAACCTTTACAAACACACTGCTTCAAGTACGTAGCTGCAGACTTTACTCAGTTAATGATGTCAGACACTTGTCAGGACAGCCAGTGAGTGACTGGGGACATCAATATTGCATCATCAATCAGGAGAAGACAGCTTGAGTATCTAGGTCAAACGTGCAGCGCTCAGATAATAGAAGATTATGCTAGATTCTGTAAAGAATTTCACTGTAACCTTTCCATATTCTTGACGACCTGTACATCAGGTCATTTTGTGATAAAGATTAAAAGGTGAGGGGTGTGTGTATGTCTGTTTGGAGGGGATTCTTTTGATATGAGTTTTTTTATGTGATATGCAGAACGTACAAAAGACCTTCTGATAACATTGGCTCCCTTGGAAGTGTGCGGAAGGCCCTAGCTATTGAGTACGTACATGACGTTGCTGCAGCTCGTGTGGATGCAGGAAAGAGAATGCGTCACTTGGTCAGCAAGAGACTTCTGTTCTGGATTCCTTTGTAAAATGAAAGCTGAAGGAAGCCTGCTGCATTCTTTTTAACATTGACCTCATTTTGATTTAGAAACTCTGAGGGACTTGTCAACAGAAGGACCCCAGCTTTCAGGGCAAAATGGTTTCTTACCCAGTTAAAGACTTTACAGTGGTGACAGCACCATCTTATGTGGAGTTTTCACTCAGTAATATAGACAGAATGCTTAGCACTGCGTTTGGTAAGTTAAACATGCCTCAGGTTGATGAAGGAGTGCAAAAACGTCACGTTCTTCTGCTGTGGATGACGCTGAGTGTGAGGCGGCTCATTGCATGAAACGGGAACATCAGCCGGCTCAGAGCTGAGGTGGTTATGGGGGAGGTGTTGAATAAGTGTTACAGGAGATGCCTGTCCACTATTGCTTTCTGCATAACAGAGGCTGTGCTGCTTTTATCATTTTACTTCTTGTGTTAGAATGACTATTCTCTGCAGCTCCCTGCCGCAGCCAGCAGTGTGTGGCTGCTGCTAAAATTCTTCAAAATAAGGGCCAGCTGAAGTGCTGCGATGGTGGAAAGAGAAGAGAGAGGCAATTATCCTACCTGCCTTAGACAGCTGTAGTACTGCAAAGGAATATTTTTCAGGAAGGGCTTGTCACCCTCCACTCACTACAGTGGAAGCTCAGGTGCCACCAGCTTTCAGATGGCTAAAGTTTGGCCAGACATATTCCACTGCAAGTGGTGGAGTTTACTTTATTCCTAGTTAACGTGAGTTCTTTTCTCTTGAAAAAGGCGTAGCTGGTCAGTAGAAGCAGAAGGGCACTTGCTTTGTTTGCCTGGATCTGGCTACTGCCTTCTGAATCACTTAGCACCCTCGCAGGAGGGAGGGACCATCTGTTTCATGACGGCAGCTGAGCATGGAGAGCCAGAGACAGAAGCATCTTCCTGAGTACACAGGGTGGGGGACCAGGTCGACATCAACCCTTTAGAAAGGGTGGTGAATGAGAAATGCTGAGAAGAGCAACGAGCCGATGCACAGCCAGGGCTCAGATGGAGAAAGAAAGCAAAATGTTTTGCTGGGGCTTTGAGAGGCTGTGCGGAGTTTCTTGCAGCCCAATAAGTCCTCTAAATGCTGCTGACCTGAAAGCAGACCTGAAAGAATGAACCTGCCCTGGTAGCACACTGTGGTAGGTGAGGGCTGGATCGTGAACTCTCTTGTTTTTATTCCACTTCACTCAAGAGAACCAGGAACAAGTTATCAAAGCTCCCTTGTTGTAGCTGATGTTTACATAGAACACAGTTCTAGGCTGTGAAAGTTCCTGTGTGTGCTTTTGGTCCGTTCAGAGTTTGTGTGGTTTCCCACTGGGGGAGGAGGAAATGATTGCTGTGCAGAGCCAGTGGCTGCTGCTTCAGTTCTAGCTTGAATGCCATTTAAACAACAACAAAGCATGCAGGAATGTTTAAGAACAGTGACCTTTCTGCCTTTCTTAGATACCCAATTAAAGCAGATGCTTTGAAAAAATCTGGCCAAACTTACTTGAAATCTGCAATTTTGGCTGGAATATGTTTTACCACTCCAAATAATAACTTCTTGTCCAGCACGAGTAAAATCAACTGTTTGAAGGAAGAGTGGTTCATGAGCTTTGCTTGTGAAGAATGTTTGTGATTTTGAGATATTACTCTTCTGGTATTACTGGTGTTTTTTCTTCCTTTTGCTCATATAGAAATAGATTTCAGCATGTGCTAAGTATTTCATGCAAGCAGTGTTGCACTGGGTGCAGTTAGACAGAAACATGAAGTGTATGTGTCTGTAGCTTGTGTAAGAGGACAAGGATCTTCAAAGGGCTGGCTGGAGACCGAAGCCCAGTCGGTAAGGTGTGATGAAATAGCCTGCTGCATGAGACCAAAGAGGATGAAGCCTTTCAATGCAGCACCTCTGGGCTGGTTTGCTGCAGATGCAGCATACTGTTCATGGGAGATGTGAGTTTGTAGCATTCTCGTTTGCGCATGTGCATGAAGTTCCTGCACACACGTGTTCCTCCTCTCTTAGGCATATGATAGAGCAGCTGCAGTTGCTCTTAACTCCTCCATCATCCCACCCTCACAAAGTCAGAGAATCGTTTAGGTTGGAAAAGACCTTCAAGATCATCAAGTCCACCCATCCATCTAACGCTACAAGTCTACTGCTAAACCATGTCCCTAAGCACCACATCCACACATCTCAAATACCTCCACAGATGGCAACTCCACCACCTCCCTGGGCAGGCTGTTCCAATGCCTGACCACCCTCTCCATGAAGAAATCCTTCCTGATAGCCAATCTAAATCTCCTCTGGCACAACCTGAGGCCATTGCCTCCAGTCCTTTGAAAAAGTTTTTGAAAACCACTATGCAAAACATGTTCCTAAAGCTAGGCTCAGCAGCATGCTTATAAAAAAAAAAAAAAAAAAAAGTTGAAAATAAAAAATCACACCCCCAAACCAACTATTATATTTGTGTCTCTCTGTTGTTGCAGATGAGGCACTAGAAATAAAATGCTTGGCAAGCATCCTATCACAGGGCAGAAGAGTGTACATTAAGATGTGCTGTGAGGACTAGGTTCTATAAGGAAGTTTCCTGCCACCTCCCTGAGACATTCTCAAGATTTCCAACCATACATGCACATAGACACCTATATACAGGCCTCGTACATCTGTTTATACATGCTTCCTTCACCAATACCTTGTTCCCTGGAGTTTTCTGAGTGGTGTTGTAACAGATGAATTAGTAATGCTTTGGAATTGATGCTTATTGTCCTTTTTTGGCTTATATAAATGTCTTCTTGTCCCGTTTATTAACTAATGTCCATATTCAGATTCTTGTTAATCAAGCGCTAACAATGTAAAGAGCTGCAGGACCTACCTTTGCCTACTTCTGATCTAATCCAGTGCCAGGCAGAACAGAATCTTTTTGTGCAAGAAGGCTGATGAGTTTCAGGAAGGCACGAGAATGTGTCACAGCCTGTGTAGGAGAATTGAAGGAAGAACAGGAGCGAGCGAGTCCAAGTGAAGAACACATGAAGTCTTCTGTTGCAAAGTAGAAATGAGAGCTAGGGACAAATGGTAAATCAGGAGGCCATAGCTGCTTTTAAGAGAAAAAAAAAAAAAAAAAGTAAAAATTGGTTTGGTGAAGAAGCAAGGAAAACTTGGGGAAGTTTCATAGGAAGTATCATTTTTGGACCTGTGGGAANAGCTTTTGAGATCTAAGCTATTTCTTACTAAAGCATTTCCAAAGGTTCCATACCCACAAACATTTTTTCTAATACGCCCGAAC
The DNA here is from genome assembly GCA_013399715.1 of Alectura lathami. Classification (NCBI taxonomy): domain Eukaryota; kingdom Metazoa; phylum Chordata; class Aves; order Galliformes; family Megapodiidae; genus Alectura; species Alectura lathami. The sequence goes on from VXAV01001012.1 coordinate 317,588, forward strand.
TTTCCGTAAAAGAGCTGAAAGCCTAGTGCTATTTCTGGCTTCCTGACAAGCTGCTTGTTACTGGATCAGCAGCCGGTTCAAGGAAGGCTTCCTTTAAATGTTACGTAGCTGTAGTTAACTGGTATGTGACTTTCATTTCTCCAGCAGATTTTCTCGTCACAGGGCTTTAGTGAGAAGCACAAGGAGGTTTGTTTGGTTTTTAACATGAAACTCTTGAACTTTCCTCTGAAGCAAAATGGGCTTAGTGTCAAGAGTATCTTATTCAAATATCCCTGGCATCTGTATTCAAAGATCCTGAGCAGCATGCGACATGCACGCAAGGAAACTGAAACTTCTCCTAGAGTGTCAGGCACACGTCAAGTGATGAAGCAGTTTGTTTTTCAGGTGTGCAGCAGATCACTAGAGGAAACAGATCCAGGCCTACTGGGTAATAGATAACCATAACTATTAATTGTTATTACAGGAAGATATCTAGGGCTTGGAGGGCTAAGGGAAGATCTTGCCCTTAAAGTCCTGTTAGTTTACGAATGAGACGTGACAAATGGGTGAAGTTGGAAAGTGGCTGAAGAGTGCTGGCAGGTATGGTCTCCTGAGGTCTTCTCGGACTATCTTAAAACATTCAGTGCCTTCCCACAAGAAAGCGTGCATCATGCAGGTGGTTCTCATCTGTACCTGCGCACAGATTTCTAGGTCAGCCAAGAGCCATTACTGAAGTTGCTTTGAACCCACTTGACACCAAAAGTTAAGAAACACTTGGACAATCCAGTCTGGTGACCTGGCTGTGGGGGCAGGAGCCTCCTGACACCAAAACAAACACCTGGGAGGGGCGTGGTAAAACTGTGCTGGCCTCTTCCAAAGTGATTGCACCCTAATGAACCCAGTGTCTTTTCAGGAAGTGGCTGATGTATGCCATGTTGGCAAGGAAGAATACTTTTTTTTATTAAGTAGTCTGAGCTTGTCGTCAGTCTGTCTCCTTGCAGGCAGCAGTGCCCAGTAGAAGAATGTCAAAGGGGTTTAAAGGAGGGAAAAGTGGGTTAGTGCCACCACCACGTAATTTTACAAGGAGGCATGCTGTCCATGGGGAAGACTTGGAAAAAAGCTCCATTGTGTTGGGAGGAGAGGCCAACAAGGCTTGGCGTTGTTGGCATAGGACGGGGGTCAGAAGTTAAGTCTGCAGGGTGGTAGTGCAGAGAAGTACAGCAGGGTTGCAGTGTGCGCTGAAAGAAGGAGCACAGTGGAGGTAACAGCCGGTGAAGGCAGTCCTCTGAGGTATAAGATGGGAGATTCACCATAGTAGAGATAGGAGAGGATTGTTGTCTGAAGGTCTGAGTGGTATCTGCTCTAATAACAAAACGTGCTCTGGGAGGCCAGGGAGAAGTTTAGTATTGTGAATAAAGATGGTTGAAATGTCAACTACAAAGAACAGAGTGAGATGTAAAGAGTCTGGAATGACACTGAGAGGGGTCACACCAAAGACGACATGTTTGCTTAGGTGAAAACGGTGCTGTCAGTAGTCACTGTCATGGAAGCACAGCAGTGTGGAAGGCTGAGAGGCTGCTCAGCCTCACAAATACCAGGTTCTGAGGAAAAGAGTTCAGTGTTAGCAGAGGCAGCCTACAAGGCAGGGTGCTGGTGTCTGCTTGCTAAGGACTGGCACGTTCTGTGCGCGAGAGCTGCAAAGTTGTTAACACAAGGTAACTACATTGACACAAATGCCAGGAAGGTGGATCTGTAATGTGGAGAGTCCTGCACTCCGCCCAGGCTGGCTTAGTGGGCCCAGCTACAAGCAGGCACTTTTCACAATTTTGTTTTTCAGCAGTTGTGCCTGCATAGTGCAAGCTGGAATCACCCTCGTCGTTTTCTTGTCTGGCGTACCACGTATGCTGTTATATCACAGCAATGCTTTGCTTTACAAGACTCTGCTGCACCATGTGGTTCACAAGCGCCTTTGATTTTCTTGTGTTCAACAGGAAATAGCCCGTCATCTCCGACCTGGAACTCTGCGTGCTGCCTTCGGGAAGAACAAGATTCAGAATGCTGTCCACTGCACAGATCTTCCTGAAGATGGACTTCTGGAGGTAAGACCTGCCAGATAAACATGTATTTTTATATCACAGGAAATTTTAAGTGAAAAGCTGTGCTTGGCACTGTTTTAAGCTGCTGAAGTGTTTTCTGTATAGAATAGCTATGCTGGATACTGATGATCAATGAGAAACAAAAGCAAACTGTTTACAAAGAGCAATGAACTCATTTAATTAGTATACTGTAAAAACTTCATCTGTGCACTTTTCTTGAGCAAGCATAGTACAACAAAGTGCTTAAGGAAATGGGAGTTAAGCCTTCTGTTTGGCTGACCATATCCTTTGGACTGGATGCCAGCATGTAACAATGCTTCTGCAAGGCCCCTGCTTGGAGAATAACCACCATGACTCCACATGTGGGTTGTCTCTACAGAGAGCTTGTATCAGGACTGAGATATTACAGGTTTCAAATTCTCCACATAGGCACCAATTTTACTGACAGGTGGTCATAATGATGTGCGTCAGATGGAATTTCCTGTGTTTTAAGTTAATTTAGTAATTATTATCTGACTTTGGCTTTGTATGCTTTCATTAACGTCCAATAAAATGGGAAAAATTAAATTAAGGGAGTTTATAATACAAAAGTACTCACTATGAAACCCAGAACACGCTCACTCTCCTAATGCCGTGCCCCAAAGATGAGGGTTGTTGAAGTAGAGTGTCAGCATATCTTGGATGGGTCTCTTCATCAATGCAAATGTTTCTCCAGTGCATGCATTGCTTCTGTCGTACATTCTGCAAGCACTTGTGAGCGGTTTGCTGTCAGACTGTAGCACTATGATGGAGCAGCAAGAGTTTTCCTAGCTTGGATAATTTTATGCTGCTAAAAGTGAGTTTTCCTTGAAGGAAGAGGAAGAGCTACCTACGTCATGATCTCCCTCCATGAAGTAGAATTAGATGTGTGGGTTAAAGTGCTGTTTGGCAGGAAATTGCATCTAACTTTAAGAAGAGCATAGTGTCAACTGAGAATTGCTCCCAGCATCAACAAAGTCACAGTTTTCAAGCCATTTCCAAGCTGTCATTAAAAGTTGGCAACTTTTAGTTTCTGTGGAAGAGGTCTGGATTTAAACAAGACAGCAGGTATGTCTCATCATGTGGCTAAAATCCATCAGTCATTTTTTGTTAGATGACAGCAGAAAAAAGTTGTAATGTGCAGTGGGAAAATAAGTCTCAACAACACTGACAGAGCATTTTAGTACTTCAGCGGAACTCTCTCTCACTCTGTCTCACAGTCTGTCTCCTTTGTGCTGCCCGGTGGTGCAAAGCAGCTATAATGCCACCTTGCTGGTGGTTTAAATTGAGTTTACAGCTACTGTAAGGGAGGTGGGTACATCAAAGCAGTTGGATTCCTTCTCCAAAACAAAAATTAAGGCTGGAGTTTTTTCTGAAGGTATCCACTACGCGTGTTTGTCCTTTGAGTCCCACTGCTGGTTCACAAGGTAACTTCTTGATCTAGCGTTGCTCCAACTACACAGTCTGCAGTTGCCATGGCAGACTGGTCATTTGGACTGTCTGTTGTATTTTTCGTCTAAATCTGTATCTTTTTTTTTTTTTTTTTTTTTTTTCCAAACCATGTGCATAGTTGTACACAGAGCGTGGGTCTTCATTTGTCTGTAGTTTCTTCTGTATGGTCCAGGTTAAACCAGCAGTTGTAAAGGAGGTCAGTCAAGAGACTGCTTCAGTTTTATTGTTTGGCAAATATTATTGCGTAAACTATGGAAACCCTTTTATTGCCAGAACTGTACATGTTCAAGTTTCCCTAGGTCTATAATTTGTAAGAAATGTAGATGCCTGAAAATGTAGGTAAGCAAAACTAAATGTAACTCCTGGATTTAAGTTCAAGAGGTTGTCACAACTGATGAAAAATAATTGATCCTGTATGTGCAGGGGTAATCCTTGGGAGGGACCTTCCTCCATAAGCTTTTCAGTGAGAGGGCCTCAAAACCAGTCACAGAGGTCTCATCTGCTTGACAAGCAGAAACCAGGCCTTCCTCTCAGCCAGCCCCGACAGCTGTAGCAGTGCTGTATGCCTGGGCTAGAGCAGGGCAACGCTGTGGCTTGGACAACCACAGAGGGAAACTTCAGCCAACGGCACTGAGCCAGGCTAACACTTATAGGAAACACACAGTTTGATGAATGGTAGAGAATACTTTCATTCTTTAATGGATAGCTGAGTATTTTAGTATATTGAATTTAGCCTTGGAGGAGGTGAACTCGGAGGCAGATAAGGCAGTTGTTGTAGAGGAGAATGACCTTGGCAGTCCTGTGCTGGCTCCCTGTCTGAATGCAGCAGCAGAACTTGCTTCCTTCAGTGTAGAGTTGGTGTGCATTTGTTCTGTCTGTGTTCTGGCAGGAGATGTTACCGTTGCTGAGATGTTAATGCTGCTGTTCCCATAAAAACTTTGCTGTACCCCTGTAGAACAAGTGATCAGTAGAGAGGGAGCCTGCAGTAAATGCACCACGGCTGCAACTTCTTTGACTGAAATTTCAGAGAGAAATCTGGCCCGCTAGGTTTGCACCACACAGATGAACAATTCTTTTCAAAGCCCCGAAGAAAAGCATTTAATCGTTAGCAATCTCGTTCATTTCTTCAGCTGGCATTGCTTTTTGTACCTGGTTACTACTCTGTTGCAGACATCACCCAGTGTAGCTCACAACCCCAGACTACATGTGAATTATTGCACTCCTTTCTGCTGTTTGAAAAGGTGAATTTGTCGATCTGAAGTCAGGCACAAGAGCTCGGACCTTCAGAGTTTCATTTTTAACTCTGGGGCTGACTTGATGTGAGCTTGGCCAAGTCCCTTGTCAAATTTTGACGTGGAAGTATGTGGCTTTCAAGTTCTGTATGTAGATGTTCTGCCTTGTATTTATCTTCTCCAAAATGAATTACTAACTGCAACTAGTTTCTGAATGCAAATTGCAGAATCATTATTACAAATAATGACATGAAGTTGTTAGCATCTGTTTTTTTTTTTTTTATTTTTCCACTTCCTACCACATACACCTTCTATATTCTATTTTTTTCTTTGCAGAGCAGGAAATAGCTTAATTACTCTTCTGAATGCTGTCGGGTTCTGCACTTCCCCTAAGCTCAATAAGTATTTTTGGAAAGCGGATGCTGTGGTGTAAGCTTTCTGAAACTCTTGGTCAGCCTGAGAGGTGGCCTTAGCCAACTGCTGCAGCCCCAAAAGCAGATAGAGCCAGACTGACAGACAGTGGATAATGGTGTTTGCTACCTTTGCTTCAGAGCTCCTGTACAAACTTGACCATGTTTTGTGGCTGAGTCACCATTTTCCAGATGCTCCCATTTCCAGTGCAGCCTCTCCTCGCAGGCCCAGGGGGTTTGTGCGCAGAAAGCCCCAGCTGTGTCTGTTGGCCAGCACAGGGGGTACTGGTGAGCATATGGGGGGGTCCCTGCCACACTCCTGACCCCATTGTGGCCGCGTTCTGTGCGCACATCTGCAGGGTCAGCAGTGCCCCGAGGAGCTTGGGGGCAAGGTGGCCAAAGGGACCGCTGCTGTTGCCACTTCCTGGCAGGAAAGGTGAAGGGTTGACGTGTGTGCTAATTCTTTTGGGGACTTCAGAGCTTCCAGAACCAAGTGGAAATGGAAGGGGGAGATAGCTGGCTAACTGCTATCCTCTCGTGTGCCTCAAGTGCGCAGTGTTTATCAAAGCACAGTAAAGGTGTGTTCGTGTGTAGAAGGGAACACACCCGTGCTTTCCAGAGGACTCAGGTATCTTAGTGCCAGATACTGCTTATTTTCACATTTCTCCACCCTTCTCTGCAGTTTTCGTCACCCATGGCTGAAGATTTAAGTGAAAATTGGAAAGTGCTTATAGTGGCTGCTGCTGTCCATAAATGGAGCCATGTCCTTGGCTGTTCGGAGGAGCTGAGGCAGTAATTGAGGGCCAGATGCTTGCTGACGTTGGTAGTCAAACTCTAGGTGACTTTGGTGTTCATGCTCAGTTGGTGGTCGCTAGAAAGGGAAGGTGGTGAACTTTCGTCCCAGAATCCTGACCAAGGAAGGAGTACTCAGGGCAAGGAGAGAGAACAGCACTGTGTGAGGAGCAAGGGCTGATTAACGGAGGACGGGTCAGCTTACGTACCTCGTTTTAAAACAGTACATTTAATTAAGGTGGTGCAGTAGTTTTCCAGTGTTTTCCATTGGAGCTCTTTTCCATGGACCTGAAAGAAGGAAAATTCACTTTTTAATCTAAAAACCAAACAAACAACAAGCCAAACCCTGGAAACCAAACACCAGCACTTGCTCCCACCAGTCTGACCCTTAACTGCTGTCTTTGTTGTACAAACTACTTCAGGTCTTGGGCAGTGACTGAAGCATATCAGAGTTAATGAATAACTCGCTTTGGCTCTGGAGATGAGGGGAGATGCAGTTGAATCTAAAATACAACTGGCCATGTGGAAAATCCGGTGTATTTTCAGTTGTAAAGCTGTAACTGTTCCTTTTCTTCTTAGTATGCTGATAAAGGAGGAGGAAGAATATTGCCCTGAAGCCGCTTGGATGAGCTCTTTAACTTACTGGGCCAGGCAGGTTTTTATTGATTTCATGTACTTGTGTGTCCTCCTGTCAGTACAAAATGTATTTTCACAAGTGGCACTGGATAACACAGATAGCTCAGAGCAGTCCATTTTCACAGCTTTGCCAGGTTTCCCATTTGAATGGGGAGAGGAGGGAAAAGAGGACATAGAGACTGGGTTCTGTTAGACATGGAGAGTTTATGAGGTCTTGGGGTTTCACAGATGACAGCTAAAACTGCAGTTTCTTTATTTTTCAGATCAACTGGTGTTGTTGCCCAGGATATTCATTCAGAGCAGGGATTTTGCATGTTTCCCACATCCAAAGCAGGTGCCATGTGGCACCTTTGCAGTTTTTTGCTAATTTATATAAAGAGGGTAATATTTCGACCAGGCAAACAGTTACAGTACTCACCTGGATTCACATTTCTTCTGAATCAGAGCAAGGACTGGAACATGCATGTTTTATTTGTCAGATAAGTGCTCTGTTGAGCAAACTAGAGACCATTTTGCATCTGTTTCCTTCATGTGCATGCAGTGAAAGATCATTCTGGCTCAGCTCACCTTCTTGGACCCGAGGAACAGTTCTGATAAATGTCTTGTTGAAATAGGTGTTTGCAAACACCAGTGAATCAGCATTCCCTAGACAAACAAGAATCCTTGAAATTAGTCATTCCTGGTCTGGGCTTCGTTGAAACACGCTGTAAGGTGTTGTGGCTAACATACTTCACAATTTATATGCCCCCTTAAAGAAGTGAAGGAATATTTAAAATCAGTCACTGGAAGTGCAGTGAGCAAAACTTCCCACAGGAGGTGGTGCCGGGCACACACCTGGGTTCCTTGCAGCTCAAGTGGCTGAACACCTTCCAGATTCTCTAGGAATCCCCATCACCTGCAGCCACGAAAAACTGCCATCCCCGACCTGGAGTTACTACAAGAACAGTATTTCTAGGTTTTGTCATGCTCTACTCATAAATTCTTGTTCATACCGTGCGGTTCAAGGTGTTTTTGTGAGCGGTTCATGAAGGACGCTTGTACTGTAGCCAGGCACTCAGGGACCATAGGTTACCCCAAACGCATGCGGTCTGAGAGCTCTCTCCATTGAGGTGCAGCCTGCAATGTCTGAGCTGGCCGCACAAGCTTCATGTTCCTATGCCACAGTGCTTGGGCAGCCTCAGCCTCCTGGGACTGGGTTATTGGAAAATGCTCAATGCTCACGCGTGTATGTACGGGTTTGTACAAACGCATAGAGGGCAATGCTCACGCGTGTATGTACGGGTTTGTACAAACGCATAGAGGGCGAGGATGCTGCCATCAGTGAGATATATGAGATAAAGGACCAAAACGTGAGTTTGGGGTGGATAACCTTCTCCCTGTTGCTGAGGGAGATAATGTCATTAGGTGACTGATTCTTCTAGTGGACGATTTGCTGATTTTGGCATTTGCTGTGGGAGTGTCTGTCTGGTGGGCTATGTGTGGGACAGCAGAGGGGGTGAGCTGTCCAGCCAGCTTTGATGGAGGATGTGCAGCTTTCTTCTCGGTCTCGCGTCTCCACCGCATGTGTGCGTGCGTCCGCCTGGCTGCGGGGTGCCATCAGTCGCTGCCCCGGGGGGGCTGTGAAGGGAGATGGGTCAGTTTTCAGCATTGCAGGCAGGCTTTCAGCCTGGCAGTAGTAAGAACCTCCTCTGGGGTCATCTGCTGGCCTTCTCCCTTGCCTCGGAGCTATTTATGGCTCCCACAGACATGAAAATAACCTCCTGGAGGTGGGGAGGGGGCAGGATTTTGCTGTTTTCAAAGACGAGTGTGGTTTGTTTGTCTTTTGAGAGACGTCAGGATGGTTTGGTGTCTTCCTTCCCTCTCGTACTAATTTAAATGTCAGCTGTGCAGGTACTCTGTACTGCTCGAAGCTCTTTCCCCTGCCCAGCCTCACACCCGTGGGGCTGGCTTGCTGTTTCTAAGCAAACAAGCGGTGTCAGCCAGCTGCACAGGCTGCCTGCGGTGGCTGATGGACAGACCCGCGGAGTTCTGGCACTAGGACGTTCAGCTGGTTGGATCCAGCCCCAGGGAGGTGGGAGGCGGTGGCAGGCCATTAGCGGTGACGGGATGGGCCAGTTCAGCTGGTGTGCTTTGTCCAGACCGGTGCTGTGGGCGATGCAGCCCAGCACTGTTTTCCTTAGGCTCCGGTGGGTTAAGAGCTGTGTTCCTCCTGGGCTTTTGGTGCAGCACGCCTTCTGCCTGCTGGAGGCCAGCTGTAGCTGGGTCTGGTTTTCCAAACAGCACCATGCGAGGCACACCTTGTTCCTCCTTTCCCTTTGCTTTTATTTGAGGAGGCTGGGAGGAGCGGGTTGTTCTAGCAAGCTATTCAGAGCAGACGAGGAGGCATCACCTTGCGGGGGGGGACACGACAAGTGCTCCCTGTAACCATTTCTGTCAGAACAGAGCCCTGTTACAGGAGCGCTCCGCTCCCTGCCAGCTTAGCTTTGTCGGCTTGCTGCTCTCCTTCCTGCCCGCTGCCATTGTCTCGACACGTGGGCGTGCTGCAGGGCGGTTGCTGCCATCCACCCTGGAAATGCTGTTGTGCCTGCAGCCAGCTGACCTCTGGCTTTAGGTCATAATGCAGCACTTAAGGATGGACAGCGTCGGAGGGACGCAGCGCTGTCAAACGGATCTTTTCGGCGCATCAAGGTACGCCTTTAATAAGGCATGTCAATGAGTAACTCTCAGGAGCGTCAATGTCCTTAGTGTGGAATTTGTGTATGTCACATTCTGAACAAAGGTCTCCTGCATTGCTCGTTACCGATTAACTTGTCGGGTATTATGCAAGCCGCCTCTACCAGCTGAGAACTAACTCTCCCCATTCACAGGGCAGCGCAGCTTGTAAAACATTACACAGCAGAAGTGCATAGCCTGGCAATGAACCTTTCGCTGAGGGCATTTCAGCTGTACAGCATTTCCCTCAGGAGGCTTTAAAATATTAATAAAGAAGCCATTGTTTCCCTCAGTCATACGGCAATTTGGCAATGAGGTCTGTTCTTTGGGGCCCATACTGAGCTGCATAATCCAGGGTAAAATGTTTTTAATCATTTCCAGTGAAAAGAAATAAAAAATTGGAAGGGTTGGTTTTTTTTTTTTTTTTTTTTTTTTTTTTTTTTTTTTTGCAAGTTTTCATCAAAGCAATAGCTATTTTTGACTGGCAGTTGGAAATTTCAGTCTCTGCTCTCCACAGAGAGAGCTGTCAGATAATGGTTATTATGATTCGAGTACTCCTCCATTTAAACTTTTTGACACTTTTTATCCAGCAGCTGTGGGAACAGGTTGGAAAGAATCTGGAGTGTAGGGAAACCTCATCCCATTTGGTGGTGTTTGTGCGTATCAGAGAGTGTTAGCCAGCACTGGAATTCTGTCTTGAAACATCTCCTGAGGCCGTATGTACACTTGTACGGAGAATTAAGTGATCTTTTTGCATAGGCCTATCTGAAAAGAAGTGAAATTAAAAATAGCAATAATAGAGGGATGGATTTTGAACACGTGGTGGTGATGCATCTTTTTTAAAATTAAATTATGATATTATTGGATCACTTGCAGCCTAGTTCTGAACATTAGTTGTATAATTATTATACTTGTGGGCCAGACAGGCAAACTAAACCAGAATCTTGTTTAAACAGAGTTGTGAAATAGTTCTGCTCCTTCTCTCCCTCTTCTGGGTGAGATCCCAGGTCCGGTTGCCCCTCGCCCTGCCAAGTCGAGGCTCTGTAAGTGCCAGAGGGGAGCAGTTAGTGAGGGGGAACCACGCAGCTCCCAGAGCTCTGTAAGTTTCACCTTGTCCCAAAGGTAACCTGCGTGATGGACAGGGCTTGGCTGCCGGCACGTGTTCGTGCACTGAGCGAGGTCATTCCTTGGAGGGGAGGTCAAGGCAGAGGCAAGACAGGGCACTTCTTTGTAACTCATCTGAGGCCCAGCTTGTGGCTTTGAGACAGCTGCCGCCTTCTTTCCCTTGGCATGTGCTCATTTGAAGCCAAAAAGCCCCAGTCCTTTTCCCTCTGCCCCTCCCTCTTCCTCTAGCTGAAGCACAACAGCAATTTAGCTGCAAGTCAGCAGCTCTGTCAGCAGACTAAAGCGAAGAAGAGTAAAAAGCCTAGAGGAATTCTTTCTACAGCAGAAGCAACAAGTGGACACTGTCACCATGCAGTTATGTAGAAGCCCAGAATCCCCTTTTGTTTCTGAAGCAAGGAGTCCTGCACCTTTTCCTGTGGTAAGAGGAGCACTGTTTTCCTGTAGCACACACCGCTGTGTGATGCAAATATATTTTTACATGAATTCCTCTAACTGACCTCAGCTAGTCGCACCTCCCAGCTCTGTCTCAGAGCTCAGATAGGCAAATGATCAGCTCTGTTTGTACTGTCTGCAGAGGGTTAACCCCTCCTCTGATTAGTGCAACCCCCGTAACTGCCAACTGCATACCTGCAGAAATTAAGAGGAGAATTTAAGTCATGTGTCTGCATACGTGTGTTGAAATGCGTGAGGAGCATGGCAGGGGATGGGACAAAGCCAAATGTGTGTTAAAATGGGTAGAAGATTGTGAACATGATTTTCCTGTCTAGCATAGATGCCGACAGCGTGGGTAATCTTCAGTGAAGAATTAACGCTCTAGAAACCACTTCTTCTTTCATAGTTCCTAATAAGCAGGGCAATTCTCTCTGTGTTGATCTCAGTGGCAGTTATTGCTGTTGTGCTGGGGAGGGACAGACACTGTGTCATGATCCTGGAACTGGAGGATTCCTTGGGCAGCTGCCTCACTCCGCCCAGCTGTCGAACGGGAGCGTGGGCAGCCGGCTGCCCACGGCATTGGCAAGAAGCCCGCAGGGTGCCTGTTGCTTCTGAGAATACATCCACACCCGGCTCCACCTGGATATCGCAGGTGCTAGCAGCAGGGGCCGCATCCAGTGCTCAGGACATGCTTGCAGCTTGCATCAACACCTGTGGTGTTGTGCCCAGCGTCTTGTCTCTCTCACCGTATTTTCTGAGTTGATCATAACCATGCACAGTGCGTATCCTGCTCTGTTATCAGCACACGCCATGAGAGCAGGATACGCACTGTTATTTTGTAGTGTTTCTTTTTTAAAACCTTCCATGACAAAGGTGGGTTTTTTGGTGCATAGGGTTTCTTTGTCCTAGCTGAGCTTCAGAAAATGATTTGGACACTTGAAGCACATGTGTACAAATCATTGTGTCTTGGGCAGCCTGAGCAGCTTCATTTCTTACAGCACGTGATGCTTTAGGGAGAGGCAGGAGTGGCTGACTTCTGATTTGAACAAACTCGCTAGAATTAGACACTCGTCTGGTGTATGTGGGAAAACAATTCCTTATGTTCAGTGAATTAGACCCTCTTCCTTGACAACAGTTTTCATTTCTGTGCTGCTTTTGCCTGGAAGGATGGTAGGAGTCCGCAGGTTTTGGGTCTTAGTCTGATGATTTAGTGGAGTGCTGGGTGAAGTGCAGCTGAAATGCATTCTAGGCATTAGCTGACGCACCAGAGGCTTCAAGCTTGTGTTGATGTTCAAAACAAAACTAGTGAGTGAAAAGATTTTTGCTTCCTACTAGTGACCTCAAACTGGGATAACCTGTAAAAATTACAGGACTTAAGTGTTTTGAGAGGGTGGTAACTGGTACTGATGCTGAAAATTGAGCCAGCTGCATCCTGGGCTGCATCCTAAGCAGCGTGGCCAGCAGGGCAAGGGAGGTGATCCTGCCCC
>VXAV01001013.1:2725-22858 GCA_013399715.1 Alectura lathami
AGGGGGAAACGCGACGGCGGCCGCTTCGCCGCCAGGCTGCTGCTGACGCTGCTCCCCCCGCTGCAGCCGCCCCTCCAGCGCGGAATGCCAGCGGAGCCGCGCGGCACCGAGGGCGCCCGGCGGGAACCAGGGAGCCAAACGCTTCCCGAGGAACGACAGAACTCTCCCAGTTTCACATCAGGGCCGCAGAAAGGGAGGAGCGGGTTTGTTGCGGCTGCGCTGCGGGCTGTAAGGCCCAGGGCAGAAAGCGCTGGAGGAGGCGATCCTCTGGGGACGGGTTCACGGTTGTAACACAGGCCCACCGTAGACGAGGCTATCAAAACGAAAACAATCCAATTCTCTAATTTCTGAACTATCTGAACGCAGACGACTACTCTTCTAACGCTGTTTGTTACTGCTGTGGGAAAAACAACAATGACTGCTCTTTCCTCCGCTCGCAGTCAGTCAGGCTTTCCCTGCCCCGCAGCAAAACAGAAGCCATGCCTCAGCATCAGCTCTGAGAGTGCCTTTGTCTTAATCCTGAGAGGCCTTTGGAAACGCCATGGCCATGCCTGCACCGAGGCAAGCGAGCATTAATCATGTTTCACAGGTAGAGACAGCCAGAATAAAGCATGAAATAGCGCTGCTGAGGCCACAGGTACATGCTGTGGAGCGCGAAGAGCTCGGGCTCCTTGTGCTCTGACGGTAGGACGGATCATTAAGGGGCTGAAACAAAATAAAACGTTGTTAGCGCTAGCCTCCAGTGCTGCTCAACAGAGTATCGGCACTCCATAAATCAGTCGCCGCCACAGAGTAACACAGAGACATGGCAAGCAGGAAAGGGAGGCACAGAAAAGGGAAATTCCTTGCCCAGTGTTACCAGCGGGTCAGGGTGGAAACAGGACCGCGTGTGGGCCCAGACGGGAGGCAAGAAGGAGACATTAAAATGGAAGGGGCCCAAATGGAAGGTTTGGTTTTTATTACTGTACAGCCAGGAACTAATTCTGTGAGCTCTCACAGCTCAACCTGGGCATCTTTGGTAAAAAGACACCAGACAGCTCCATGGGAAAGGCAGGGTGGGTTTCCACAAGGCTCGCTATGAAGTCATCGAGGCTTTTGTGAGAGGAGGATCAGCCGTTCCAGAGCTAGGGCCTACCCACGCAGCAAGCAACAGAGGCGATTGCTCTGGAGACCTGCTCCAGGGTACACATCTATTCTCCTCAAATCAACAGACAAATTACAAGAAAAAGAAAACAAAGAGGAGAGAGTTTAAGTCCCACTAGTATTCCAAAGGGCACAGAAAGCACTGAGCCTGGGTAACTGGGGTTTCAACAAATGGACACAGTGCAACCGTAGCACGTTCCGCCCTACTCCTTGCATGAAATGTCAATAAGATTTCGAAGTTGATAGCTGACCAGTTGTCTAGTCTCAAAATGCATTCATGCCTTCCCCCTTTTTTTCCCCTCATGGTAATGAAGATTTCAAAACCGTTCAGCAGGCAGGCAGCATACCCAGAGCACTGCCCTTGCCAGATAATGATGTCTGGAACTTGGGTTAGGCTCTCCCACTCTTTATCTAATGCCAGAAGATTTTACATTTCCCAGGCAAACTCACAGTTACGGCAATAAATCCACAATCCCTGACATGGAAGCTACAGGATCTCCAGAAAGAAGGTCAATTAAATCAGCACATTGCACAAACACCTACAGGAAGGCTGTATATAGACGGGTTTTTTTTTTTTTGTCAAGTTGGCACTGATTACTTGGTTGAAAAGCATGCAGAGGAGCATGCAATTTAACTCGTTGTTTTCTAGCAGCTAGTAGGGGTCATTGAAGGGGTAGTGGGGGTGTCCAGCATCTCGTGCTACTAGCTTTCCGTTCACCTGTGGAGCAAACAGACAGACAGACACGTGTCAGAAAGATAAAGATCCGTGCTTCCTCTCTGTCAGATTCTGATGGCTTCAGCTTGCAAACCTTCGTATCTCCAACATCTGGGAGCACCTTCCTGAGCTTACTCAAGAGCTCTTCCCTCTGCCCCTAAGTTCTCTCAGCACTTCTAGAAAAAAAAAAAAAATCCTTTCTGCAGCCTAAAGCAAGAGTCTTCCCTCCAGCTCCTCAGGCTTGCAGAACGGAACTAAGGACAGAGGAGCATGCTGCCTTGCAGGCAAGCCGTTGGTATTTATGTGGCGTTTATATTGCTGTGATGTGATGGAACCACTCCAAATGTTTTGGGGGCAGAGGCGACCACAGGTACTTTCAAACCAGGCGCCCATTACCAAGCCCTCTGTTCGCTTTCAGAATAAATCCTGCACTTCAAAGCAACGATCCCCAGTCTGCAACCAGACCGAGGGTAGTGTGAAAAGTCACCTGGGGGCACTAGAGAGCAGAAAAGGAAGACGTTAAGGTTCAGCGTCAGACTGGTGCTGGGATTAAAACAAAGCTGAAATGGAGCAGGCAGCTGAAGGCAATCCTTACGACTGCGGGCAAAGCTCTCACCGTACGTATGAGCGTCTCCTCATACTCTCCTGACATCCAGCAACTGCAAGTTCCTCGAATTCACATTTTTCATCTCCCCTCCCACCCCCGTTTCCTTCCCCTGCATATTTCCCTAGGCAGAACAGCTCTCCAGGTAAATATCCCTGTCAGCAGCATGTCAGAACAGCAGCAGCCAGAAGCCACGCTGCACGCAGCTGCTCCCAGCCCACCCCAGGAATCTGAAGGACGAAGGGGAGTACATCAGCAGCAAACACGTCGCAGGCCAACAGCTGCTAACTCTCAAAACACGACAGACCTTGTGTACGCCACCACTCCTCCTGTCCTGGCTCGTTAGCCATTCAGGTTTGCTCCTGCGTATTTCTTGGCCAGTTATGCATTTGCAAAAGTCTGCATTTCTGGCTGGTACCAGGGATGGCCGAACCATTCCCAGCCTCCATCCAGACAATGCTCTGCTACACCATACAGCGTCTCAAACCATGTGCACGCAACACAGCAGCTTCACCTCAGAGCAGAGCAACAACGCGGAGAAGAGCGGCACAACCACAACACCCTGTGGTTATAGACCAGTCAGGAAAAGCACGGAAGAGCTGTTCTGTCAGCTCCGACAGGAGCGCTGCCGCGTCACACGCTGAAATCCAGACACCAGAAAGCAGATTCATAGAGGAGATGGGCATGAAAGGTTAGGCAGGAATTTTAATTCACAGCTGATGAAAATTCTTTCTGATAAGCCTGGAGGGGATGGGCTGGAGACAAAAGGTTCCGCTAGAGATGCTGCTGCATTTTAATTCTCCCCATCTTCCCTCTTCCTGCCTGGCTGTCTGACAGTGTGGCCGTATCTCAGAAGCCCAGCTGCAGCACATTCACACCCTTGTCCAGCTGGACGGGCCAGCACTTTGAACTGAATTCCATCCCTGCTTTGTGAGTCACTGGTCTGAACGCATCTCCACAAACCGTCCCTAGACAGCCCAAGGCAGGCAGCGCTCCAAAAAACAACTTTGTTTGCAGCACAAGGAGCAAAACACTTGAAAGAAACAGAGTGTCAGCAGCAGGTGTTTGGCACCACCGCCTTCATGCAGCTACACCGGCAGCTTGGTGCCCAGCCTCCTAATCCACCAGCGGAGATAGATTTGATTGCAGGGATGTGGGAGTTTGTATTTACACACGCTGAAGCAGCCCTGCGGCTACAAGCATGGCCTTGGGGCTCTCATAAGCCCCAGCACTGCAAACAGCCCTAACGAGGACCCACCTACCCTTGGCACAAACCAGGCACTCACCACAGGTTCACAATTTCTCTTTTCAACCCGCTGTGATCAGTCACTGATCTGCTCTCAAGCAGGCCAGAAACCTCAACGATAAACCCTGCAGAAATGCTTTCTGCAACGCATTCCTGTCCTCCGAACTACCCTGATGATGCTGAAGGATGCTGCAGCTAATGGATTTGCAAGGAAAAATAACACAGCCCCCGTTAAGCTCCTTATGCCGGAGGGCAGACAGTACAGCAGGGCTGCAAGGGGATGTCCAGTGGAGCGGGCAAGTCCCCTCGTGGGGCTAACAGTGCCTTGAGCTTGCACTGAACTTAGAGGTTTACAGTAAGAAGCAGATGGGGACGAGAGGAACAAGGAGAACTTCTGGAGGAGTGGCACAGACCTGAGCCTGCCTGTGCTTGAGAGGAACAAATCAGCATCGGTTTGGTAAGGTTTGGAGCAGGACAGGACAGGTCAGCACGGAGGACCTGAGAGAATCGATAGTGGCAGAATCAGGAGAAAAGTTTCCCAAAAGCTGTCTTTTTGGACCAACTTTTGAAAAATTCTTTCAGCTCAGATGCCCTAAGAAGAGGTAGTGCTCTTACTCATAAGTAGCTCTGACAGGGAGCAGTAAAAGAAAGCTGCAGAAACCCCACGCTGTGGCCACACGCACAGAACCAAAACGGTCAGAGAGGTGAGCAGATTACCGTGAGCATTGGCACGATGTAACGCCAGTTCTTATTCAGGCTCCCGATGTGGCTCATCTCCTCTTCGGTGAGACTGAAATCAAACACCTAGGAACAAAAGCAAGAGGCCTTCAGTAACCACAGGCGTTGCAGTTTAGCTCTGTTGAATTTTGCCCTTTAGTTTTGTTTCCCCTGCAAGTCGCAAACATCCCCTCGGGTCATGAATTTCTCCAGAGCGAAATTCCACTCCTCAGCAACCCAGGGCAGAAGGCACCCCTGGCAGTGACCTCACACAGCGTAACTACTGCAGCTGTTAATTTCAGGTGACAGCGCAAAACCAACGAGGCAACGGAAACTCACAAGATAATAAGCTGCAGCTACAGAGTGTTTCTTCAAAGAAGAAAACTTATGGGGCACACTAGAGTTGCAAGATGCTAGCGCTAACACCCAAGTAAAAGGAAATTAAACACACTGCTAGTTGCTGCTGTGTTGAAAACCTCTTCAAGCATTTCCAGCTTGGTAAGTCCCAGCCTCGAACAGAAGGAATTGGCACACAACAGCAGAAGTTGCGCAACTGTGAAAACCTTGGCTTCTGACAGCACTAGTTTGTCTTCTGCTTTTAAATACGAAGTTGCAGGTAAATCAGTTTGACAGGAAACACTGAAACAAAGGCTTAAAGGCCGAGGTGTTCGCACACCTGCCAGTTCCAAGCCCGCACCACACGCACCGTGCTCTTCCACAAAGATAACAGAGAGTGGGACTGCTCCTCCAAGTGCTGCCCCTCAGATCAACACCCTGCTCCCATGGAGACCTACACTGGCTGCGGAGTTCACTGGAGTTTTTTGCCATTCCAGCAGCATACCACATCTCAGGCTTTGGTTTAGTAACAGCTGCAGAAGCAAGTCCTTAAAAACGAGCGCGTAACCTGCCCGTTTGTACGATACAGGGCTGAAGAGAGATCGCAGGAGGTGACTCAGAGACCCACCGAATTATTGCAAGTCACTTTTCAAACAATTTTTGAAGTAAATCATCTCTGCTTCAGAGCAGACGCGCATCACGCTAGTCCTGTTCCTTCAGCGCCATCACAATGGCAGCTTGCTGCCGTCCTCCCTTGCAGGGCAGAGCAACAGGAGTCACCACTGCTTCCTGACACTGTTACTCATGAACAGGAATCATTAAACATCATTAAAACACTCTCTTGTTCAACAAAATTTCTCAGACATTTCAGCGAAGATTTTTCATTTAAACTCCTAAAAAGGACTTTCCCTGCCTTCCGATACCAGCCTGTGCATATAAACGCGTACACACATGCACAAGCTGCTTGAGGCTCTTTTGTTTTCCAGAGCACCTTAAGCGCTGCCCTCCGCCTAGGCTCACCTGGAGGTTCTGCAGGATGCGAGCAGGAGTGATGCTCTTGGGAATGGCAACCACTTTCCGCTGCACTTGCCATCTGTTGGGAGGGAGAAGAGAGATCTTCTGTGCCTGCAGCCCAAGAATCCCAACGTTTATTTTGGTTAACAGTTATCTGTGGCAGCAAAGATGCCATTTGTGGTTTCTGCAGACAGAATTCCCAGAAGAAGGCTGACGTAGCACTGCATTAGCATGCAGCCTGTCCACGCTCAAGCAAAACAGTGACCACCAGACTAATCGATGAGCGGAAGATGCTCCTTCCTCTATACAAGCACATGAACCCCAGGTGCCAAGGCAGAAACCCAAGAAATACTCACTTAAGAGTTTTACATCCATTCTAACATGACCACTGAGATTCCAGTAGAAAACTCAGATCCCCCAAGTGCTTGTCTGGTGACTCAAGCACAAAAGCGTCGGCATGTGCAGCTGGCAGAGTAACTTGCCACAGAGCCAAACAAGAGCATGGGGACAGAAATCCAGTGCTGCTCTACAGAGTGCTAATTGCATTCTGGATATCACTGGCCCACCTTGTTTCCCTGTACGCCTTCTGTTACCCAAAAACAAAACAGCAAACAGCTCTTCATTGTGAAGGAGGAAAAGGCCCTTCCTCCACCCCTCTTCCTCAGAGCCCTCTTAAAGGCAGCAGCAGGAGATCAAATGCCTACACATCTAGCCACTGCAAATCCACTAAGAGACCCTCTGCTGTGGCACACTGTTGCCTTGACAACACCCTTCCCTCTTGCCCCACTCCAGGTTCACAGCAGACACAGCAGTGTTGTGCCCCAGGCACGCATCCAGGCCCTGAATGCATCCCTCTCTCAGACCGAGCCCACTCACCCACCCTCAGGGAGGACCAACTCTAAAACAAGCACCAGCTGGGTTTGCTTTTGGCACCCTCTGGTTCTAACTCCCCACTGATGGGGGAAAAAAACACATCCTAAGCACATCCCTTCCAGCTTGTGCCAAACATGAGGTCCCAAATGCCACCCTTTCTCAAACGTTCCGTACCTGAGGATGATCTGTGCAGGTGACTTCTTGTACTTTTCTGCCAGCGTTTTGATCCCAGGCTCCTCCAGAAGCACGGGCTCATCTGGGTGTTTCCACATGCGGTCAGGAGAACCAAGGGGGCTGTAGGCTGTAACAACCAGTCCTTGTTTCTGGCAGTGAGCTATCAGCTCGTTCTGAGCTAGGTAGGGATGGCATTCTACCTGTTAAAACGACACACAAAGAACGGTCAGAGGGAAATTATCAACCCAAAGCTCTAAACAAACAGGAGGTCAAAGGCACAGCAGAATCAAGCAGGTCACAAGAGGCCATTCCAGCTTCTGGAAAACCTTATGCAGCTATAGCTTACTACCAGGAGAATGAAAAACTGTCTGGTCGGCTACGGCTACAGTAAAAGGAAAATGATTGCTTAAGCTTAGAGTGCTGGATCATCTTCATGGACCCAACAGACCATCCAACAAGCAAGGGAGCTCTCCAGAGGGGGCATTTCAATCAGTCCCTCTCCCCATCTGTTCTTCTTGTAGACACAGGGAGGACAAACTCTGCTACAGAAGAGTGTCAGCTAAATAGCTGCCAATGGCCACACAACATGGACTTCTCCTCACTGTCTTACTCAGCTGTCTAGAGACACCCTCTGTGCGCCTCCCGCAGACTCCTCCTGGTACACAGAAGCTGCTCTCCTCGTGCTAAGCATGCAGCACTGGTTTGCACATCCCTCACACCCATGGACAGCCAGGAAACGTTGTCCTCCCCCTCTCCTTGGCTCGTCTTACCTGGAGCACAGCAGGTCTGACAGTAGCCACGCTTAGCACATCATCGATCTGACGGCTGTTGAAGTTTGACAGCCCAATGGCTTTCACAAGACCTTTCTCCACCAGCTTCTCCATAGCCTTCCAGGTATCCTTGTAGTCGATGCAATCGTACCGCATCGTGCCGTCAGGGTTCTTCGGGAAGAGGTTGTCCCCTCGTCTGCAGCAGCAAAGGCAAAAAATGTAAGTCAGTGGAGCACGTGATTTCTGTTATATTAGTTCTTCACTAAAAGGAGCTTTCTTCAAAGTATTTTTAAAAGCTTTGGAAGCTAGAGTGCAAACTGAGCAAGTTTCTCTCTTGAATTCCATTACGAAGACTTAGCCTACAAGAAATTTTTTCACACACAGTCTTTCCTATGTAAACTTGTCAGACAGCACGTGAAACTTCTTACCTACAGCGCACCACTCACCCGCAGTGACTACACAAAGCCATCAGCCACTGTGCGTACCACAACAGCCCTTTGATCCCAGCCAACAGCCGGCTGGAGAGCTGCAGCTCAGAAGGCAGTTTGGTTTGCAGTGTTTTTGAGGAAGGACAGATAGCCTGCTTGGAGCTGCTACCAAAGGGAGCTTGCTTTAGGAGCTACGTGGCAGAGACTGCATTCACAGTAGTCTGGTTTTCCCACTCCCTGGATTCTGTGGCAGCGTCAGCACTGGGTGCAAGCTCAGACTCTCAGAGAAGTCTAAACTTGAACGTGTTGCTTGTAGGCTGGGTGTGTTTCCAGCTGGTCACACCAACCCATTTAAAAACAAAACACAAACCACCCAGCCAACCAACACCACACTCAGGAAGAACCTGGTTCTGCCAGCTGACACCATCCCACCACCAAAGGGCTGCGAGCGGACGCTGAGCAGTCCCTGCCTGGAGGGGAGCCAGAGATCCCACCAGGGCAGCGCTGCCTCACACCACTGCAGGCCTCCGCTAGTCTCCGGGACCGCCTCACGCTGCTCCAGCCAAGCAGTGAAAGCTGAGCAGGACAACAGCAGCTGGGGACACAGTTCTTGTGCAGGTCATTTTTGGTTGCAGATCTATCGATAACTAGGGAAATCTTCAGAGGTCGCAACCCTGAAGAGCAGCCTCATTTGTCAAGAGTGGAAAATTAATCTCTCACTTAACAGAGGAGACCTAGGGTATGTGATTTTCATCGGGAAGTCTTTCTCAATGTCCATCTGAATCACATTCTTCTGCATAGCTTCCCAACAGAGTAGGCACTGCAGGCAGTCAGGCATTAAAACAGTTAAAGCAGAGCTAATGGAAATCCAAGAGAACTTTTTCCAATGAGAAAGCAGGAAGATCCGAACATCAGTTCTGTCAGCCTTCGCCACAGGAGCGAGCAGCTTAAATAATATTAAGAATACCCAAGTATACATTATTATCTGTGTTCCCTGTTAACACCAAAGCAATGTTTAAATGTCTTCCTCCAACCAGCTGAAGGACAGACCTATTTCAAAACAGGGGGAATTTTTAACAGAAGTTCTTCCTCCAAACCAGCCCTAGCTGAGAACACTTCCTCATTCTGACGTGATGAGGGCCACATTCAGAACTGGAGTGTCTTTCATATCCTCAGTGTTGTATGCTTTGCAAAATGCAATTCATATGACTAGAAGGGGAAAAATGTTTCTAAGTTAGTAGAACAGGCTGAAGCCCCTCCAAACCTGACAGGGATTCCCCAGCTAAGTGCAGCTGGCCAGGAGAGGTTTTTTTTCCCTCTTCTTACTGATTGTTGAGGCAGGAAAAAACCCTACATCCACAGTTACAAGAAAATAAAGCAAGGAACACTGCTTGTGACAGGACTGTAGGATAAACAGATGGAACATTCACTTCCCCTATTTCCTCACGTCTTAGAATTACTGCAGCTGAAGTGCCACAGGGGGTCACCTCTATTTCCCCACCCTACAGACACAACTGCATGTGCTCAGCCGCTGCAGTACGGTTAACAACTCTAAGTGAAAAGTGTTGTCTTTTTGAGGAAGCATTTAGTTCTCATTTTTTTAAATAAGTACAACCAAGGCACAAAGCAACAGCAGAGTTCCCCAGGATTACCAAGCACACCGACGGCAGAACCAAGTCAGCAGCACATTTTCCCGACGTCGAGGCGCAGAGACTAAACTGCTTTTAAGCTTCTGATGTAACTTGACAAAGATTTTACCTCACAGTAAGCCAAATTTTGAGCCAGCATAAGAGGGCAAGCTTCAGCAGAGAAACCTGTCCAACAGAACTCTGTTGCTGTCTCCCTGCTAGACTGCTTTTGGTTACCTGGCTCTGGCACCCATGATCCTACTTCCACTACCAAGTTGTTCTCATTATTTAAAAAAAAAAAAAAAAAAAACATTAGCTACTGAAGGATTNAAAAAAAAAAAAATCATTAGCTACTGAAGGATTTTAAATTAAGACTTAACAACCATTTTTACAGCCTTGTGACTGCTACATAATGGCAGCAATTATCCCTCTTCTATTTGTAACACCTCTATACAGTAACAGAAATTGTCTCCTCCACTGCTTCCAGACCTGCCACAAAGGTAAACAAATTCCCAGCCAGTTTAGAGAAGAAGAATTAAATGGGAACAATTGTTTCAGTGAATGAACACATCAAACATGAGTGAATGTGCTGGTCACAGTCTGTTGGGCTGTGCTGTAAACTACCCTTAGGAACAGCCTGCAGGCAGTTGACTCAGGAGGAAATTCACAGCTCAGAAAGAAGCCCCTCAGGGCATAACAGCAAACACTTACGTACAACGGGGTGCCTGCATTCCAGGCCCTTTCAGGCAGAACTTACTCAAAGGCATGGGGCCAGTGCATGAGGTACAGATCCAGGTAATCCAGTTTCAAATCTCCGAGTGTTTTCCTCAGTGCTGGCTCTACGTCTTCTGGGTGGTGCTTGGTATTCCAGAGCTTCGAGGTTACAAACAGGTCCTCCCTTTTAATAACCTTGAAGAAAGGGAGGAGAGCACAAATTACTGGAGCAAGCTCAGAAAGAGGACCGCAGCAACTCCCAGCTATTTTTAAAAGAAAGAAAACGATTTAAGTTTAAATAAATAAATAAAGCCAACACAAGGAACCTACAAACTACACCTTTCAGAACTGTACCAGGTGGAGAACAGCAGGAGAAATACACAGTAACAGTGACCCCTCCTAAAATACACCAAACACTGAGCAACTCACCAGTTTTGGAAAAAAATACAAAACAAAAACCCAACCCCTCCATGCACTTCTCCAAACAAATTCAGGGGTTAAAGCCACTACTAAGTGTAATGTGGCCAAATAAAAATTATTTGGTTTATTCACACGTAAATTTTGCCATTTCTGTTGAACAATTCACGTAGTCAAGGCACAACCAGCCAACCTGCTACACTCATCACATGTCCTAAACCAAGAGTGTTTCTCATGGAAAGAATGGGGGAAAATGAACAGAAGAAGTTTCCCCAAACTTCTGCACTTGAATTTCTCAGTTCTGGGAGGAATGCATGAAGAACTGAACAGCACGTGTTGGAAGGATCAGATCCAGAAACGAATCAAATAGAAATGTGGGTATTTAGGAAGGATAAATGTAGAATGGAGATCATGTTTGGTATGCTGAGGCACAGAACACCACCAGAAGGCACTTCTCTCTGACCTGTTCAGTGCCAAATTTCACTCAAGTCTGTACTTTACAGTAGCTGGAAAGATCAGTTCCTCGGTTTCTCTCCTCCAGTCATTCAGTTATTTGTGTTTCACATAATAGCTGTAGTGCTTCAAGAGAACAATGTTCTAAAAATCCTTGTTTTGAGTCTGTTAGCCAACAGGAACCAAGTAAAAATGGTCCTGTGCTTCTCCTTATTAGTTGCCAGCACCTAAAGGGTGCGAAGGAATCCCTGGTGCTGTCTGCAAACAGCCTCTCCGGAGCTAATCACCTAACAAAGAGATGGCCCTGCAGCAAAGGGCAGGAGACCAGAAAGGCAGGAACCTGAGAACTTCCAGCCCTCTGACGCCATGAGCACAATTCTCAAGGCAAGGGGATGGAGTTAACATTCCACCTGAGGTCATCCGCAGGAATGTCTCCTGCATTCCGTTACAGGAAGGCCATGAACTGTCCCTGCAGGCCCGACAGTCACAGCCATCAAACTTGCAAATGCAACCACTGTTAAAGAAAACCATAGTACCTATTTACCCACTCCTACAAAAGCATTCGCTGCAGCTACCCAGCACTGCGTGCCACTCCGGGCTGGCAGTCTAGAGCAGCTTCTCACACAAACCGTGGACTACATTCTCTGTTATAACTAATGACACTGACAACTGGTAACTGATGAACACCCAAATTAGGATATTGGCTAGGGGGGTGTTTATCTGGGAATTCAGAAAAGGCATTTCCCTGAGCTTCCACACACCTATTCCAAGCAATCATTTCTCCTACTGGATGATTCCAGAGCACAGAAAGCCCTCCTTTGTTCCTGTTCCTGGTTGACAACAAACAGCTGGGACAGGCCGGGAGAAGCCACAGACGCTAACTCTGCAGTCTGTTCTCAGGTCGCAGCTGGAAATTCCGATCCAACATACAGTGAGCATGGGGTGCTTGTGTTTTTACCTTGCTGGGCCCAAGGCATTCCTGGAAAGCCTCCCCGATCTCTGCCTCATTGCTGTAGGCTGCTGCACAGTCAATGTGGCGGTAACCCACGCTCAGGGCGTACTTCACGGCCTCCTTCACCTGCAACCACAAGCAGATCACCAAACACAGTCAGAGGGAAGGGACAAAATTGCTAAGGACTTAACAAGGAATGCTATCAATGTACAGACATCAGCTCGTGAGACCCAAGCAGAACAGAAAACAGTCCCCTGTGGCACAGCCTTCACGAGTGAGGAGCTATGTGCTAGCAGACACTCCGTGGGTGACATGGAATGGATCGTGCACACAGGGCAGGCATGCAGGGAGACAGAATGGAAATTCATTCTCAGCTGTAGCTGCCACGCTTTTCTTAAATATCAGGGGAGCTGCAAGAAGCAATTTTCAAATAAAAATATGGTTTAGGAAGACAGTCTTAGTGGAGTTAACTGGACAATCAATCGATGTCAGCTGACCCTCAAAGATACAAGCTCTACCCAGGAAAAGAAAGGCCAGGTTTCTAATTCCATGATTGCCAGAGACCAGGTTTGGTTCCATGCTTACATTTAATTTTTAAGATAAGGCTACTTCATAGCACATTTTTCTCTCATGTCTCATTCTCACTGATAGCACTACCGCAGCACAGTGACAAGTCACAGTGACAAGTCACTGTGCTGGTGACGATTAACCCACGGCCTGCGGGGCATCTCCCCCTGACACTCCCCATTTCACATTTTCCTTCTGACCAAGAAGGTGCTGCCAACAGCCAGAGCAGCTGGGAACCGAGGCACTACTTCGAATAACTTTCTGCTGCTGGAAGCTCTCATGAAGCACAGGCACAGCACAAGCACAGCACAACTCTAGAAAGCAAAGAGGGAAACACAGCACGGCACCTCCCAGGGCTCTAGTGTCACCTCCTCCCCTTCAATGCATGGAGCATCCCCTAAAACCCACTGCATTTCACTTCCCGTGGTCAGCGAGCACATACTCCCTGCACTTGTCTGAAGTGCTACAGTGCGAGCACATCGCTGCGCGGGGATTTCTATACGCGGCTCTCACCGACTTGTGAGCTGCTCTCTGCCTGAGGTCTGACGCAGTAGGGCCCTAATCTATTCAGACGTCCTCTCTCTTGTCAAGATGCTAAAAATGTGTCGACAAGGGCTAGAGACCAACTGATTTATTTCAACTCAAGGACCAGCATTTTCAGCTTAAAGCTGACAAAATGATTAACACCAATTAAAGACCTGCACGGCCTTGCTTCCAGAAGCCACAGAAAAAGGGAGAATCAGGTGTGAAAGAGATCTCTCTCCTGCCGGTGAATTTCATTTGCTTTTCCTGTCGAGAACTGCAGTAAAGCAGACACAGGATATTCTGAGTACATTCTTTGGCATTTTGAGAAGGAAACTGGAACTAGTTGCCCTGAGCCAGGATGACAAAGCACTTCTATTACAGCAGTGAGAGCAGCTCCTCAGTCCTCTGGCAGGATGGCGTTCACAGTCTCTCTTTCACTTTGACAAAAGACATTTCTCAGAAGGTCACAAGGAAGTCAGGTCACAGGAATTTTGAAATCACTGGGGACATACTGCAGGCTTTTAAGGCTGAATGTCCACTCTCCAGAAAGGCGGCAGCTGAGGAGAAGCATGTTCTGTTTTCTGTTTGGGTGTGCCTCTCCCTTTTTTTTTTTTTTTTTTTTAAGCACAGCAGAAAGGAAAGGAAAACCAGCATGGTGTTCATCTGAACTAATCTCCCACTTCCTCTATCAGGGAAATTTTTTATTTTGTAATTCCAGGCAGCCATAACATTTGCCATAAAATAGAAGTAGGCACCACTTGCAGAAAACCAGGGATACGGCACTCCAAACATGTCTCTTGAAAGTGATAAAAGCAGAGGCTGCATTTCTGTATCAGCGTGTTTTTGTACATTTCTAGCACTGAAAAAAACAGGACTGATCATTTATATAAGATTAGGATTTGGGCACAATTTTTACTTGTGCAAACTACTCAGCCTACCGAGACATTCCCATTCGAACTGGGAGATCCTGTTCCATGCAAAAAGAAAATAATCACGAGCAAGTTGTACAAATCAGAATTGACTGGAGGCAAAAAAAACTCTAACAGAGAGACGCAAATGTAAGAAGAGTACGTTGTTTCAGGAGAAAGGTTTGGTATTTCTGACATTCTGTTCAGGCAGGTACACGCATTTCCTGGGGTGCACAGGGCAAGACTCAAGGAGTTGGAGATTCAAACGCGTCGGGTATCTGGCGTTGTATAGTGACAACAGCAGAGGATCCTCCAAGCTTTCCATGTGCTCCTTAGCTTAGCCTGCTAACACTGCTGTGGAAGAAGCAGTTACCAAATTAATTTTCCTGGAAAGCCGGGTCAGACAGCATAAGTAAAAGCAGATCATCGGGCCCCAGGACACTCGGATGCAGTGTGGCCAAACGGTTCGCTGTAAAGGAGGAAGCTCACCACCACACAGATGGTGCCTCACAGCTGATGGTCCCTAAAACAATGTTTTGCCTCCTCTCCTTCAGATATTTAATTCAAGTTCTTCCCTTAGTATATGCCAGAAGCAGTGAGTTTCTGTTCACATATCCAGGGTTCTCCAGATTGCCTGACAACATTTTCAGGACACAAGCAGCCCCCCCGCAGCTGCAGCCCTGTCACAGACACCCAGTCTGACGCGTTTTCTGAGGCGCACATTTCCTCCTCCGGCCTTCCTGAACTTTGCGCAGAAATACAGCCTCCCTCAGCCCCACAGCGCCCGCCTCTGCCGCAGCAGGGGAGACTGCTCAGTCCCCAGGCCGAAAGCTCGGCCCAGCTGGGGGAAGAGAACCCAGCATTAGAGGGTTACAGCTCCTGTACTAACAGCCCATGTCGTCGACACTCCGATGCTCCTGTCTGAGTGCGCTTTTGTCTTTGAACCCTTTCACTGCACTGCTCATAACACTGCACTCACTCATCATGTTCCTATGGTAACATGTAAAACAACGTTTTCCTCTTCACAATTGATCGTGTAAGGCAGAGAACATCATCTTCTGCTTGTGTAGGTCTCCGGCCCCAGGTCTTTAGTTCACAATTGCAGTTATTCTCCCCAAACTACATCACGCCTTTTTACGGGCAAATCACTTGGATGCTCTGCCAAATTGCTACTGTGCCTCTGAACCTGATACACCTCCATTAAAAATGAAAAGGATGCAGACAGTTTTGAAGAGTGATAAATAGGAATTTACTTATTCCACAGCTCCTTCTGTAACTCCGGCTGGTTCTCACCGGACTTTCTAGATCATGTCTTCATGAGGACATGATGAGAGACTCGAGGAACACGTCTCCGGAGCTAGGAACTGTTCCACAGATGTGACCCCCATCGACTCCTGAAGTAACGGGCCCCTGCTGGGTTCTGCTGCTGGAAGTGCTGCTTGTGGTGGCAAAGTCTACCTGAAGTAGGTTTAAATGATGCACGTGCAGAATCTTTCCGGGTTCTAAGACTGCACTTTCCTCAGGAGCACAAAACAAACAACACGCTCATACTTTGGTTCAGGCATTTGTTTTGGTGCGATGCACATTAAACTGCCTTGGGTCTGCAGAAATTCATCCACTGCATTCCTGCACATTACTAACTCCAATTTAGCTGGCAGCTGCTGTTACATGTGCACAGCTGAACACTCGCACTCGTCCTCATTTACCGAGCTCTCACACCAGCTTAGCTTCCACATCAGCACAATTTCTGTTCCAACCAGATCTGCTGTCCTGACAACTGTTCGGACAGGAAGCCTGACAAGAAAATGACTCTGAACAGATTTAATTCTTACAGCTTGTTTCCCACCTTTTTGTCCAGCTGGCAAGAAAGAACAGCACAAGGGGCCATCTCAGGAAAGGTTTTTTGAACTTTCCGTCTCAGTCACAAGCGCAATCTCACCTGACTTATTCCTATAACTATCACGAAACTAACACAGAAAAGCTGCAGCAAGATACACATTTACTGACATGCGGTGGTACACAAAGTCCAAACGGCATTAAAAGAAGAATACCAGCGAAGAATTCCACCAAACAAGAGGACAGTCCTGCTGGACAGTGCATATACCTGCTGTGAAAGGCAGTCTCTGCCCTCAGGAATTTATCTTTTAACTAAATGAAAAAGAAAGGAAAAGACAGACAAGGGAAAGTATTACAATAAGAGGCACAGTCCATGGCATGCAACATTCCCACAGGCAGCCTGCAGAAAAACACAGAATTGTTTCCAAGCCTAGTGTTTGCCAGTTCGTTGCATTTGGAGACAGAGTGAATCTCTGTTGGCACACCAACCTTCCCAGCCCAAAAGCACGGCGAGCCAAACAAGCCCTTAGTTTCTCTGCTAAACACAGGCCAACCACAGGAACAAGACTTATTACAAGAACAGCTAGAGTTCTTGCCTCCAAAAGTCGTCCTTCCAACTGAGTCACCAGCCCAAGGCAGGGGGATGCCTGGCCAGCCTGGCAGCCTGCGGTTACCCAGCGGAAGAGTCAGGCACTATGCTATCTAACTACAGCACTGCCCCTGTCTGAGCTCTTCACCCCACTAATTGCTCTCTTTGTGGGTTCATCTCCCAGAGCACCACTGCCTAAGGCTCGTTAAGAAGCCTTAAGGGAACTGCTGCTGCTGCCACCTCTGTCTCAAAGCCTCAGTCATGCTTCTGTGGACCTGTGATTAAATCCATGCAGCTGTGGGATCCAGCTCTCAGATCTAGGATCATCAAAAGAGGCGTACAAAATGCAACCAGCAGGTGAGAGCACATGATACTGAGGTGTGGTTTGTTCCCTGCTTACCTGGCCAGGTTCACTTTTCCAGGTTCCCAGTCCTATGAGAGGCATCTTCTGCCCACTGGAGAGTGCAAGAAAGTCACACGCCGCAGACATTTTTGCTTGACAAAGAAAAAGACCAAACTGAGTTTTTGCAGCAATTCAGTATATTACAAACAAACAAACAAACAAAAAATCCCTTTTCTATTCAAAATTAAATACATAAAATCATAAAGGTCCTGATAATGCTTTTGTTGATACACTGGAATGAAGCTGACAAGGTCTTTACAACTTCTTGTGGAATAAAGCTGATCTACAGTTTTACAGAGACAGGAGAGACCAGAAAAAGAAGCTCTTGTTCTCCTCCTCCTTGTTCTTTTTTCTCCTTCACAATGCACAGCTTTAGGTGTTCTCAGAGTTGAGAAGCACATGTAGAAGCACCCTGCAATACCATGCAATCAATACAGAAGCTTCTCCTCTCAAATCAGCTGCAAGCATTGATGAGACAGAAAGAAGCAAGCCCTCAGGACTTCCGCATGAAGTCTTCCTCTTTTCCCAACTCCCTGCTGGCTGGCTTAGGAACCCAGCTCTAATTGCTGCTGCTGCTGGGGATAAACACGTTAAAAAAAAAAAAAAAAAACATTCTGAGATAGAAATGTAAATAGCCATGTGCAAAATGTGCAGAAAGGCAGTAGGTCCTTACGTATCTGTATGTTTTGAATCCCAAAGTAACTCAATTAGAAGGAGACACTATCTCTCACAGAGCTGAGAGATCTCCTGTTCCCACACTGTGGGAATCTGCATGCGGACTCTGCTGGCAATCCCAGAACAAGAGCTCAACTTGCATAAGGTGCAGTTCGAGCACAGACAGCGTAACAGCCAGTGCTGCTACCACAGAAGGGGTCACGCACTTGATTTAGCACAAATTCACAGAGGAGCAGCATTCTTCTGTTACTAAAGGGAGAATGCAAAAATACTAGGCAAAGTGAACGTCACTTTGAGCCTGGGCTTCTCTCTCATGCTTTACACTACGACGTGCATGCGTGTTCCTTGTGGAACCCAACAGAACAACGGTCCAGCTGGATTTTCCATTACCTGTTGCTGGCTTTGTAGCTGCTGCAGACAGTAATCTGCTCACAGTGGCAAAGCTTTTTATCAAAAAGGAAGGTGTTACAGTGTGTCCCAACATCCTCACAATCTATCTCTCTGGCCAAACTGTTAAAAACAAACCACATTCAGGATGAGCTCCAAAGCCAGTGAGCTGATTTCAGCAGAAGATGAGGAAGTTACTTCCCAAGCTGAGCTGTGTCCAGCCTCACAAATGTTATTTATTTAAACACACACACACACACAAGATCAAGGGTGGAAGACTGCCGTGCTGGTTAAATGGCTGTGTAGGAGGCATGTGTATTTTCAAAGCAGAGCCTTCATGCAGCACGCTGCCCCAAAATAGCTCTGCCTTCTCCATAATGCCGCTATTGTTTTCCTCCTACAAACAAATGCCTACTGATGGATGTGCTCACACGGAAAGTTCGTATGTTCAATATTTCACTAACTTCTCAAGAAGCCGTATTCCTGCAGACTGACAGCAGACAGCACTCTTGTCTTACACAGAGATGTCGTCAGGGTGATCCTGACCAGAAGGCCACTGCACACCAGGGAGCTGGAGATCCCACCTGGTACTTGCCATGATGCCACCCGCCCGTCCTTGCCTTTATCTGACGGAGCAGGACGCTCCCATGCGAGCATCCTCTCTGGCAGCACTAGCGATGAGTAGGGTTGTTGTCTTGTAAGAGAATCCTGTACCAGCTCAAGCGACCAGAATGGGGCAACCCTCTCTAACAGGTTGGGTCTACACAGCACGCTGCACGTGCCTCGGAGGGCGGTTTGATGCTGTGCCACTCGGGGTCCCCAGCACATGAAGGGATGCACGGTCACCTTCTGCTCTTTATAGGGTTAGCTGTAATAAACAGCACTTGAGACAATGCTTAGAGCCCGAGTGCCTTTCTCACTGGGGTTGTAATGGCCCAGCACCTCCTCGTGCACAACAGCAGTTGAACAGATCATTCTGGATTTGCAGTGAGATACATTTAGTCCAGATGTTGGTGCAGAAGGCAACCATTAGCAAACCAATCTGCAGGCGTACCTCCACTTTGGGGAAGGGTGGTAGAAAACTCAGAACTAACATTCCCTTCTGTCCTGAGGTGTGCATAGCAACTTTGTTGCCAGCTGTGTGCAGCTGGGCCCATTTTACCGGGACAAAGCTGTCTAAATAAAGGTATCTTCTTACGCCTTGCAATGAAAGGAACGGCTCAGGGCTTTCTGATTCAGGCTGGCCTACAGCCCGATACAGTACCAGCCATACACCTCGCACAGCCGCGTTACACAACCATCTCAAGGGCAGCACTGCACTCCAGAAGACAAAGTACACACACTTAATGGGTAACCAGCAGCAGCACACTCTGTAAGCACTGCCCTCCTTCGTGTAACGTTGTACATTAACTGCACAGAAGACTCTAGAAGAATGGAAATACTGAAAGAAAACACTAATTAATACTTTCCACTCAGATTCTTCCCCTAATGAGGAGATGTAGGACAACTAGTGTCCACGGCAGGGGGGTTGGAACTAGATGACCTTTGAGGTCCCTTCCAACCCAAGCCATTCTGTGATTCTACGATTCTGTGATCCACTGGCTGTCGTCAGTTTGCCCACTGAAAAACAGCAAGGCTCTGTTTGGAAGGGAGAAAACAAAAGTTAACCCTGAAGCAAATTAATCCTGGACAAGTGAGATGTGGCTTCGACTTGACAACAGTCACCTCTCCTATTCCCAGAGTGACACCCAAAGCCCGGAACACCTCCGAGGCGAGGCATGCCGCCCGGCTGCGAGGGTGCGTTAACGGCGACGGCAGC
Source organism: Alectura lathami (assembly GCA_013399715.1). Classification (NCBI taxonomy): domain Eukaryota; kingdom Metazoa; phylum Chordata; class Aves; order Galliformes; family Megapodiidae; genus Alectura; species Alectura lathami. The sequence continues at coordinate 22,619 of VXAV01001013.1, forward strand.
GCGCGCTGCACCCACCCGCCAGCCCACAGCTCCGGCGCGTTGATCACCCGCAGCAACGAGCCTCCCACCGGCAAAAACCCGTGCCAGCGCGCATCAAATCAACACGTGCGGAGATTTTACCGAAACCACGGGAAAAGCAGCGGGCCCGGCTCCGCCCCACATTTGGGGACGAACCCCGCTTGGGCCCCCCCCCGCGGCTGCCCCTTATCGGGGCGGCCCAGGCAGGGGCGGGCCGCGACC
>VXAV01001013.1:34865-46408 GCA_013399715.1 Alectura lathami
GGTCTCTGCGGGAGAGCGGCTGTGGGAAAGTCCCGAAAAATGCCCGCTGCCTGCTCTTGTTTAACGCGCTCCTCTGACGGGAACGGGCTTTGGGCGGTGCAGCGTCTCCTATGGGTACCGGTGCTGTGGAGGCTCGGGTTCTGACAGGAAGGATTTGCTAGCTGTGGACGTTCACCTGCAGTGCTAACACACTTACATGTTCGCTTCTGCTTTTAATGATCTCTAGTATTGTAAAACAATTTATAACATAGTTAGACTGCCATTTTGTACATGTACCAATAGTAGTTGTTCTCAGGTGTTATTTTTCATACTTTAAAAGGTAAACATCATCACATGAATGGCTACTGAATTAGCTACTAATATTTTTGTCACTTTTTTTTTTTTTTTTTAAATAAGTCAGCTATAATTGGTCTGTGGCTGCCGACCTGATGGGCTGAGGCGCTCCACAGCCTGTGTTTACACATCCCAGCAAGTCAGGGGTTGTTGATGACGATGCAGAAGTTCAAAAAGCCAGAAGTAAGCCCAGAAGTGAAATACCCACAGGGCAGGAACTTGTGTTATATGTTTGCATGTGTTACATATTTACACCACATAACCGGTTAACTGCAGGAATGAATTAAATCACTTTTTATTCATTATTCAGCCATGTGAGACACTCGTGGTAACGCTTACTACACCATCATTGTAATGTTTCCAAGTGTGTAATACATGAACTGCTGGTCAGACCTGAATGTCTCCAAATCAAGAAGAATCTGAGTTTGTTTCTGTGCTCACACTCAGCGTTGTTCCAGATGCAGCTTGGAATTTCCATTATTTGAGGTCTTACACCCCACTCCTACCATCATGACATCTTAGACTTGTGCAGTTTTTGTGGTGTTCAAATAATCCCTAGTGAGAAGCACTTTTTCATCTCCCAAGTTGCATGTTGTATTTCTGTTACAGCTGTGAACAGGTTTGCTCACGTGGCCCGTGGGCGCTGTGTTTCCCAGCAAGGTAAGAAGAGAGATGTCAGCAGTGCCGAGAGCTGCTGCTACAGGGTTGTGTACTGCTTTCCTGAAGATGCATTCAGCAGATGCTGTTTAGAAAGGGTGGATGGCTTAATTTGTGTGTGTTTGTGTGAATGTTTGTTGTTGTTTTGTTTTGTTTTTCTCATTTGGGTGCTTACAGAAATAACCTTATTCATTAATTTCTTTATAACATCTCGCTCTCATCAGTCAGATGAAGAGAAACTGAAAGAGGTGTTAGTCTATTCCATTTCTCTATTTGTAGCTGATTGCTATGATTACTGTGTTCATGTAACTGGTTGCTGCTTTGCAAATGAACATATTTTAAAAGCCTATGAAGTTTCAGTCTGGGGTAATCCCTGAGGTATTATGTGCAACAATTTAAATACTTGTATGTATCTTTGAAGATTTTACAGAAGCTTCTGATGCTGCACTTTAATTATATTGGCACCCAGCTTTTAAAATCAGCTATATTTTAATATATACAACTAATACATATTAAAGATGTATAATATATTCAAATATGTATTTTAATATATTTATATTGGCTGTTGAGGGCTGAACTTCTGTGCACCAGTTTGTTATACTGGTAAGCAGCTGTAGTAGAATATGTATGATTTTGTTTGAGATCTGTAGAACTATTAAAGTTGTACATAATCAAAAATTGTTGCAAAGTTTAGTCTAGTTAACAAGAGCAAACTGTCAGAACAACTGATGTCAGTCTTAAACCTTAATTTGAAGAGCTGTGATGAAATTGCCCTGACACCGCCTCGCAGGTGGGCTGTTCTTGCCCTCAGAATAAATTGTAGCGGCCCTTTTTGCTGCAGATTTACAGACAATGGCCTCAGCAACTGATTTGTCTGATTTCTTTTTTTTTTAAAACTAAAGGCTGAGTAAAAATGGAAGAAAATCGGTCTTTGTGCATTGTGTTCTTCGTGTATTATCTAAAATTAAGAGTATTTAATCCCTTATTTTTGAGAGATCCATAATTACGTTTCCAAAAATTATAGCATTTCTGCAAGAACATCAATATTTTTTTGTATATATGTTTCTATATGTATGTTTATCATGGAATATACAGAATGTGATTTTTTAATATATTTGACATATGGAACTCGGCCTGTACTAAAGCTTGTAAGGTTTTATGTGTATGTTATTTTGAAATTAACAACTGAGTATTTATTCTCCTATATGAATAGGAAAAAATGCTTAGTAACATCTAAAGAATTACCACTTTGTTGTAAAAGGAGTTCCCAACTGGCTTTGAAAAACATTCTCTAAAAGTTACAAACCCTAAAGTACTATTTTCTTAACAAGTGCCCCAGCCTTTTTATCAGGCCTTTGACATTTTTATCAGGTTATCCAACAAATCAATACAGTTCAAAGAACATAAGCACGCAGGCTCCATCTCATGGATATTGTGAAATGATGCCCTTTGGTTAGAAAAGTACATTTACGAATGCCCAGCAATTGTACTCCTTAGTAATACACACCACAACATCACCTGCATAAAGCTTGGATTTCATCTTATTAATATTGCATTAAGAGGCAGTCTGTAAGAACGCATTCTGAAGTATCATGATGGACAGATCAGTTGTAGAGGACTTAAACTCTGTGATTCAACTTTGCAAAGGGAGAAGGGAGACTGCAGAGGGGTTGTGAGGCCATAGGGCAGGCAGGCAGACAGCTCTGGGTGGTGCATGCTGCTGGGATTGCAGCATGTCTGGACTCCAGCAGCTGCTGAAGCTGTCACTGCAAACTGATGGCACAAACTAAAGTAGGAAATCAGTGTTTTCTCTAACAGAGATGTAATTCCAGCATGTGACAGAGTACAGGAGTATGCTATTCCAGACACTACTGGCTCTAAGCACTGTCAGTGAAGAATGTAATAAAACACATAAAATTAAACTTATAATGCAATCAGAATTCAAACTAAGACATTTTTAGAATGCAAACATCCAGGGTCTGAAGACAAATGTATTGATAAATACTGAAAGGTTCATACAGAGGACTCAGCTGCAGAGCAGGCTGCCTGCACAGAGCTGTTTGCTGTGTTTCTGCAGGAAAGTGGCTGTGCTAAGCTCATCGCACCACGCCTAGTGATGACAGATTTGGAGTTTAAAGCGAAACTTGGCTCTTTTACCTGAAACTTAAATCGTGGAATTAATATACTGTGGAACATGCCTCTGAGTTTGTAACATTTCTGTACAGGATGCCATCTGACCGTGCATTTGCATAAAGTTTTTTTAGTGTTATGTCTGCACTGCCCTCTGAAACTGAGAGCTCAGGTCCATGTTCTGCAGCAACACGTTTGAAATATCTGCACTGACAGATTCATGTCCTTTGTCAAGAGAAAGAGAAATCTTTAATGTACAATTAATAACATTTCATGTAATTTAAATATAAAATCTTATGAAACTAACTTTTCACAAACACAAGGTGAATTTCTAGCTGCTTTTTTGAAGATGAGCTTTGAACAAGATTGAAGCAACAGGGAGGAATTCAGGAAGGCTAGTGTGAGCAATATTATTAAAAATGTTATGACATGAAATTAGAATCCAAAACAATATAATTTTTCTAAAAGGAGCGTGAGGTTTTTATGCATTAAAAGAAAAACTAATTTGGAATAAATTTAAGATTCTGTAGAGTATTTTTCAACCCAGGCAACCCCAGCCCCTTCTGCTTTAGTTTACCTACAGGGACTTGCCCACCCTGTGCTCCATTTTCCATGGCGGGGCAGGGGGTGTGTGTGTGTGTCATTTCCAGAAACATTGGAGACAAAAAATCAATTTCTCTTTCAAAATTTCTTTTAGAAAGTGTTTTGGGAAAATCAATATTTTCCATTATTAGAAATGGGATTGTTTGCTCACTGAATTGTGTACAAACATCAACAAAATTAACATAAAATGAAAAACGAATTGATGTAGAATGTCAGTCAATGGTAATTATATTTTTCATGAAGTAGCAATGTCAAATACTTTCATACACTTTCCAGGATTGTGGTGGATTTTAGACTGGAGATATTTTAGACATTCCACTAAAATACCTTATTATTCAAGCTATGATACTATTTTTTTTTCCCATTACTGTATGCCAGTTATTGGTGAAAAAACACTACCCCTATTTTTTCCTCCATAGTGCTGTTTTTCCAAGTGCTGTGAATGTATGCCTGTTATCAGCAGCAGAGAGAAGCGAAACAACTTGTGTTCCTTGGATTTTTTTGTTTCTTCCCTGAAAACTAGGGAGGTAAGTAACTCTGTCTGCTTTCTGCAGCAAACATGATTGATGACGATATATTGCAGAACATGTGGTATGACAGGAAGCCAACTTAACAGAAAAAAAAAGTCTCATAAATACATTTGTCCTTTTAGCAGGTGAATTTGTGGCAGTCAAGGTTGAAGAGTTACAGCTGGCTCTACATTGCAGCAGCCAGCAATACCCACTTCCTCCTACCGAACGACTTTGGAACTTTGCCCCTGAAATCAGTATTCAAAGTTAACTTTTTTGATGCATTTTTTTTGCATGGGACTGAACAAAGAGTGCTGATACCCATAGTGGCACTGAGTAGTAACTGCCTCTTTTTAGACATCCGGAAGCCTTAACTCAGATTTGTTTTTGAGTCAGATTCACTGTGCATTTTAAATAATTCAGCCCATGTCAAATAACTATAGCTACTACTTAGCAGCAATGCTGTAGTGAACCATGAAAATTATGCTTCTGACCCAGAGGAGGGCAATCTAGCCCTTAAGTACTTAAAAAAAAAAAACAAAAAAAAAAAACAGGAAAAGTGCCTCGCTCTCATAAGTTTGGCCATGTTTCTAATTCACACAGCAAACCATCTATAGTCTTACATAGCTTAGAGGAAGACAGACAGCCCTGGTATAAGCCATCCTTTTTGTAGAAGGAAATAGAGCAGCATCAGGAAGTAGTTCTGCCATGCTGTACTTCATAACTCAGTCAAACATTAATGTTGAGAACCCTGAGATCAAAGGTGAGTAATTGATTTAACTGGTAGGAAAAAAAAACAGGCCCTGAAGTGTTTTTCCCTTTCTGAACAATAATTGTAATGTCTGCTTGTCACCAGATTAGATAGTGCTTTGCATTTAATCAGTATTGTCTGTCTGTCTGTACCTCTAATCTCAATAAAAATCTCAGTCCTTTTTAAAGGATAACAATAGAGTCAAGAAAGTAAAGTGTTACTGAAGTGGAAGATAAATTAATAATGTTACATGCATGAAAACATTTAAAAACTGTTATTTCCTCACAAAATATTTTATTTCCATGAAATAATATTTAGAATATCTTGCTAAATCTGAATTCAAAGTCAAGTAGCTTCTTATTTTTCTTTACTGTTCAGTTCTGAAATGCTCACCCTACTGCTTATATTGAGGGGAAAAAAAAATGTACTTAATTGTTTAAAAATGAGGATTTAGTGAAAACTTGTATAAAATGTGGTAGTTGAACTAATAATCTGATCAAACATTTGCAACTACTTGTTTGACATCTGCAACTGCTTGAGATAAGAATGTCTTTGGATGCCTCAGGATCCAAGAATGATCCTTTCCTTACAGGTCTAGTCTTGTCTCTGAGATGAGAAGTCAGACAGGTTCTGAAACTCCACTTGTATAAGACAAATCACCAGCTGCAGCGTGGTGCTGGGTGACTTGACTAAAAGAAAGTCAGCAGCAACAAATCCAATGCACTCCTACTGTAGCAGGATTGGATATGGTATTAAATAATGCCTGACGTGACTGGATTGCTGGAGCACAAAGACCACAGAGTTGCCTTTATTTGACTCATATTCACTGATGTATTTTAAAAAAGCAGAATTCCAATAATTACAGGTATTACTTTTCAGTTACTGAGGGGAAAATCCCTCAAATGAGTTATTGCTGGACACCTTGACCTTCTGTTACTGTAGACCAGAGAAAGAAAATCAAAGTGCCTGATTACATGCTTATTTTTAAATCCTCTTGCTCAAATGATCCAGTAAAGATAACCATTTATTAGACTTAATTCCTAATACTTTATGTATTTTGTTTCAATACGTCAGGCGAGCCTGCCTTAATAGATTACGACCTTCTCCTAAGACCGCTAAGTTCTTCTGTTGTTTTCAGATGCTGGCTTTTGAGTGTCTTAGGTACGTCAATATTATTTGTGTGTTAAAAACACGGTGAACAATTTTTACCTTAACTTAGCTCTCCACAAGTTAATCGTTGCATAGCTTAAATAAAAATGCTCAAATCTCAGGATTAATTAAAATGTTGCACATTTTATTAACCAAAATACCATCTGAAGAGAAATAAATTAACAAAAATTGCAAAGAAATAGCTATGATAATCTAATGAGCAAACTAAGACAAAATATTAAATATTTGTAAGAAATCAACCCCCAGAAAATATACATTAAGTTGTTGTGTAAAATGATAAATCCACTTCCATTCTGTATCCATCCTTCTGAGAGAATCATTATTTTGTAGATGTTACTACTATGAACCATCAAGTCCCTGCTAAACTACAGCTCCCTACAGCTTGGGAACTCTAGAACGTTAACTAACATTTCAACCAGATTCTATAATTAACAGAATTTAAACAATTAAATTATTTTGTCTAACTTAAAAATCACAGTATCATCACATAGCAAGTCAGTTGTCTGCCTCAGCTAGTCATGGTGACCAGCGCATGGAAAGGAACAAACCCATTTTTGTGACACCAAATACACTGAACATAGCCAGCGATCACGTGCTTGCTACTCTGTTTGGAGGAAAACAAACTGTTTAGGCTGAATTTTGGTATTGCTGATTTAGTACATAGCCTATGAAACATTGCATCCAGCAGTGACTTATTGTAAGGGAACTTCAGTGTCTGGCCCTGCAAAAGGCGTGAAGAAGCACAACACAGCACGAAAGGGCTCTGCTCTGCAAAGTGAGTAGTTTTGCCTAATCACGTTGGTACCAAGGAAAGGGAAAAACTGCTTAGCAGCTTGCAGCACTGTGCGGCAGTCGAGTAACAGAACTTACACAAAACATTCCTTGAATTTATTACAATGTTGTCATGAGGTGTAAGCCTCAAAGTGCTCCGAGGTAAATGAATTCCTAACTCCCCTGCAACTGTGACCCATGAACAAATCTAACAAAACAGTCATCTGAAAAACAGCTGTTTCTCTCTGGTGTATTAGCCAGCAATAGAAGTAACACGAACGTCATGAGTATTTTCCCTGTTCTTTCTCTGCTTGTCTCTGAGTGCAACAATGCTTCGTGTACTGTTTTTTACGTGCGTGCAGGTTTGTGATCTCCCCCACATAGAAAGTACAACAGGAAACTGCAGTATCACACTGTGGTATTGCTGGCACGGCACGGGAAAATATTTTAAATTCAAATCCCATCCACCTCAGAAAAAGGTCATGAGAACTGACTTTTTCAGTTAGTTATCTTAACGTGAGCAAAAACCGCACTCAGACATTATTCAGCGTCTTTCCCAAGTATCTTAACCTATGCAACTAGTGAGTCCTTAAAACTGACCTAAAGATTCCACCTCCCTCTGTGAAGCTGACCCTGGGTGAGGAGGAAATGTCTCAGACTCACGCTGTGACCTCTGCACAGTCCTTTCAGAGCTCCCCTGAAGGAGGAGGCTGCTGTTTGCCATGTTTCACTCACTCCTGCTTCCTGTACAGGACCATGCTAATCAATGAACCCATCTGGAGAATTTTCTTTTGGAGGTTAAGGAATGGAGACATTAAAAAATTTCTTGATTAAATTAAGTCAGCTTCACTACAAGTGAAAGAATGCAGAAGAAATTTCTTCTGAGGGCTGAACATCCATTCCTTAGGAAGAGTTATAGCACAGGGTAATAAAATGCTGGATACATCTAGAAAGTACCTGCCCTGACTTCAGACCAAAAGAAATTATGTCAGAATACAATGACAAAAAATAACTTTTTTACATAGAATAAAACCACACTACTGGGAGAGGAAATTCTTGAGAACAAACTTAACTAATGAGCAGCACAGCTTTTCCAATAGCCAGGGTGCGTGAGCTTTGCCCAAACAAAGACTAGTGGGAATCCTAACCAGCCGCCCAAAAAGATGCACTGAAATCAGCATCAGCAAGGGAACTGACAGCTTCCACTCTCCTCCAGACCGTAAGTGCTATGATGCAGTGCTCCCTGCAGTCTCTATCAGCAAGTCTTCCTCAGCAGCATGGAAAAGAAGGTGCTGGAGAGTTACACCTCGCTTGTGCCCTCCATGGACCTGTGTTACTCTGTGAAACGCGTCAGCCCTAGCAGCCTGAATCTCTCTGCTGGAGGGGTGGCAAAGTAGGCTTTCTGCTCCTCCGAGTACCTTTCCTTCACCTCAATGATGTCCCTGTAGTGGCCGTCCTGCCAGTGGAAATTGAACTGCTCCAGCAACTCAATTCTCTTGTCTGTGCTCACACAATCCACGGGGGCAGACTGCTTCAGGAACGGTACCTGAACATCTGGGAACAGGAGGAGACCCCGGATGGCAAACCAGCCGCCGTACTTGGGATGGATACACACACCATAGATCTTCTGGAAGTCAAAAACAAAGATCTAGGATGTCTCGCTTTGTCTCTAGTAGTGGTTAGTTCAAGCATCAAACTTGGATAGAAATTCTTACACTTGTAGCCCCCTGTTGGAGTGCTGTACAGGCAAGAAAGCTCTTCCCTGAACATGCAGCACTTGACTCCCATTTTCCTGGGCCCACACACAACCCATACTGCAAAGTGGGGAGAGGCCTCTTTTTGAAAATCTAACACAGAAATTAACCAGAGCAATTTTTTTTTTTCTATTTATAATGTTACACCCAACAGGTCTCTTACACTGAAATGTATTCTCCTAAGTAGGCTTATGAGATCAACGTACTCTTCTCCATTTATACGTCCCCCTGCCACACCAAAGGATCTTGGATGCTTCTGATTCCTGCCTGAAACACTTCATACAGCTGTATGTGATCTGGACTTTGAATTTTCCTGCAGGAAGAACTACTGAGTAAAAACAGTTGTACTATTCAGTGGCTACAGTTCAGTGTTTTTTATTGTCAGACTGTGTTTTTGCCTCACCTTTTCCCCCCAAGGATCGAGCTTCACATCCTTCCTCTGGTAGTAATATGCAGCTCCAGCTACATGGGCAGCTGTTTGTGCCAAGAACTTGGGCTTTCGGCTTGGCAGGATCTCATAATCAAAGATGACATCCACCTTCTGGTCAGGGAACTTCTGGGGAAATCAAAAAAACATCAGCCCAGACCCATGGAAAAAGATTTGCCACTACAGAAGTGCTGGAGACTAGGCAATGAGGCACAATGAGAATGCAGTAAATTTCCACATCCTGTTGCTGCAATCTGCCAGCATGCTTGCAGCCTTGGATTTTCAAACTGTGACTGCAAGGCATCCTACATAGCTACAGGTTGTATGGGCAGAGACAGCACATGAATAATGCTTAACCCTCCTCAAGAGCAAGGGCAGGACCCTGGAAGGCTTTGTCAGCTGCTCAAACCACCCTGCTGGTTACATGCCACAGTAAGAAAGGGAGTATTTCAGGCTCTTACCTCCCTCACACCCAATAAATGATGAGAAACGCACTGATCCACGGGATCCTGGATTATTTTTAACCGCTCTTTGTTCACAAAAGGCTTAAGGGCTTTGTCAAACATTGAAGGGGTGCTGAGGACAACGAAGGCCAGCGTGTCATCTGGGTAGGGGAGATGAAAAGCTGGCTGGAGAACAGCATTGTACCATCCAACCTTTGGCAAAGAAAAACAAATCTGCATTAAAACAGGGACACCAGACTTTTGCTAGTGGGCATGCAGGAGTTAAAAAGAAAAGAAGTGTAGCCACTTTCATTTGCAACCCAGGTATGCAGCCAGCCAAGTGCCTGCCATTCAAACCCAGTTTTTTTGCATACTGGGATTCAGAATTTCTGAAAGCTGTTCCTTGATGTGACAGGTAAGAACGACCTACTGCATTCAGCTCAGCAAATCAGAAGTTTTGGTTCAGATAAAAACTTTTGCAGCTGTTTTCTCTGCTTCTCACGTGCATCCCAAGATAAGTTTCCCACTACTTCTTAGTAGGAGCTGGTCTTTCTCACTCATGATCAGGTTGCATTGTGTATTTCTTCAGCAGGAAACACTTGTGTGTGAAAATGAAGGATGAGAAGCCCCTAGCAGTGCTGGATTCCCCCAAAACACTAGCATGGAGCGTAACACAGCTGCATTTTGAAATCTCTTTCCATGGCTGGATATAACACAGTCCAGAGATCAGGGGTCAGTCCAGGAGGAGGTGGCAGGAGGACATGACCAGGAGGACAGGGCTCAGACCAGCAACTGCCCAGCATGAGGAGGTAATGGCTGAACGCCCCACACCCTGCTGGTGACTGCACAGCAACATCAGCCTTCCAGTGGGGTGTGATGGCTCCACCTCCTGGGATATCATAAAGACCAGGCCTAACGTCCAGAAAGATGTCCAATAAAGTGTTAAATCAGTTTTGTGGCTCTTGTTTAAGATGCCAAATTGAGATGTTACAGAAATTACAGAGATGAGAATCTAAGGTGTGCTGATTTCCCAGTTTACATCTGTCACTGCAGCAGGGCGAGCTGTATAAAAATTAGATCTAGAAAGAGACAGTGCTGGAAGCTTTCCCTCTGACAGCTGCAGCCTTTTCGGTCTGGGTTCTGCCCACAACTCTGCTGACATGTTTTGGGAAAGCAGCATTAAATTCTGCTCCAAACTCTGCAGACTTCACTTCTCTCAGAGCCTCGTTCCCTTTTACTTTCTGTCAGATCAAGAATAATTCAGGAACAGTACCAGTATACCAGGTGACAAATACAACACTCCCTGAGCAGGGGAAGGTCATGTTTATTCTAGATGGAGAAACATTTTTCCCTCAAAGGTCCCTTTCCTGCTAGATTAACACTGACAGTATGATCTTCCCCTTGTAATGGCCAAGTAACACCGAGAAGCAGCCATCTGCCATCATGATCGGCTGAAGGCGGGGGAAACAAGCCCGTGTTTGATTGAAACGAGCAGGAGGCTGAGCGACTTGTAAGCAGCGGCAAAGAGCGTCAGTGGCTCTGAGCATAACCAGAAGCAGCCGAGAAGCGGAGGACAAAGGGCTCTGAACCTCTAAACCTCGGTGGCACCGGAGTGTTTAAAGCTTAACACGTGGGACAGCGGAAGAGGCCGAGACAGTTGCGAGAGAAGGAGGGAGGGAGGGAGGCAGGGACACCTTCCGCCTGCACCACGAGCGCCAGCAGGCGGCCACGGCCCCACGGAGCAGTTGGCGTTTCACTGGGAGGCGTCCCTACATTTGGATTAAACGTTACGCTCACGTGGAGGGCTGCTCTCTGCTTCGGGCTGGAAGCACCTCCACGCACTCTCCCGACCCCAGCCGCCTGCAGCCAGCACGGAGGCCCCGCGCCGCGCTCCAGTGCTGCTCGGCCGGGTCGACGTCCCCGCTGTCGCCTCTGCAGCCCCGCGGGGGAACAGCCCCGTCCCGTGCCGGCAGTGCCGCCTGCCGCCGGTCGGGG
>VXAV01001013.1:46829-71408 GCA_013399715.1 Alectura lathami
GTGAGGGTCCCCCTCACCGCTCCGAGCTGTGTGGCGGCCGGAGACCCGCCGTTGGTAGCCGGTGTGTGGTTTATAGTTCGGGTGGGAGAGGAGAGGGTCTAAATTCGGATCCTAAAGGTGCACCCCGGTCTGTGCCCACCTTTCCTGCCACAGGCGCTGGCTGAGGCAGGCTGTGCGAGGGTGCACGCTCAGGCTGCTCCCTCTCTTTGCAGCCGCTGCTGGTGTCTGTTGCTTTTGGCCTCCAGTGGGTTTGCAGCTTGGCACAGGAGCGCTGTGCTTGGCGGGCACCTGCTTGGCAGCCTGTGGCGGCTCCCACACTGCAGCATGGCCTGCAGCTGGCCCCAGCCCGCTCCTTCCCAAAGCACATTTGAGGGCTCTTCTGGGGTTGCCTCTCCATTCAGAGCAAATTTTGCTCAGGTGCTTGCATCCAGTGCCCATCCTTGCTGTGTTGCTCTATATGGTGCATGTTTTTCTTTCATCTTACACAAGGCCCCACCTTCCTGTGTGGGCGGATGCTGCTCACTGAAAGAGTAGCAAGGCCTCTGTGTTACATCTTTATATTTCCCTATCTTGTTATTTGCAGCTCCCTTGTTCCCTACCAGAACGTTTGCCAGAAGCCTCAGATCTGGACCTTCTTACTGTAATCTTTATAGCAGCTTACATCATCTTTATAATTAGTTCTTGTGCAACCTTTTTCCACTGTTAGTCTGGAGTCTTATGAAGTGTCAGGGCATCAGATCTGCCAGGCCTTTGGGACAGAGCTGCTTCAGATATGCAAGTGTTCTTTGTGGAGTTCTCTCACACCTTCTAGAACCCCGAGAGCTGTTTCTTGTTGTATCCATGCCCTATGTAGGAGGAGGACAGAAGGGTCACATCTATCTTGTCTATAATTGATTTTTTTTTTTTTTTTCTCGCCAGGTTTTACTATGTTTTCAGCTTACTACTTGTGTTCTTTCCTGTGCTATCTTATTCTCATGCAAAGTCTGTTGCTCTTCCCCTCAGATGACAGTCACTCACTCACCTCCTGCCTTCCTCGTTTGCTGTTGCAGAGGATATTCAGCAACTGCAGAATGGTGCTTATAGCAGCTTGGAGGCCTTGCCAAGGAGGACAGAGGGGCTGAAAGGTGATTGCCATAGCTATTAAGTGCTTCACCATCCATATGGAGATTGTTTGTCTCATCTGCATTCCAGTGCCAACAGTCCATGAAAAACAACAGAGGAGTCAGTGCTAAGGCCTTTATAGGTTCAGGGCTGGTGCAGGGGAGAAACTGGAGGAAAATGTGCAACTTTTCACCTTTTCTATAAGCAGCAAAATCTTTCAAGGAAAGAGTTGGAGCAATTACAGCATAAAGCCAGTGGACGTTGTGTTCAGCTCCTCTCAGTGGTCTGAAGTCTGATTCTGAGCAGAACAACCTGTTTCTGCCCAAGTGATCTAACGGAAACAGCCTGCCCCTAATAGGAAGCACTGTAATGTTTTAGCTGAGAACCTCTGTTCATGAGAATTAAACCAGAGAACAGTGGTGAACAGGCAGCACTTGAGGAGAAATAAAGAAGAGTACACAGGGCGGGTGAGCTGTGACTCCATGCTGTGCTCTGGGAGAGCTGTGGGAGGAGAGTGTGCGTGCAGCATGCGTCTGAATCCATTCCTTGCCTTGGGAGAGTTGTGGGTGGATGTAGTTTTGTTAGGTTTGGCCTGGCAACAGAGATGGAAAACCAGATGCAGAATGTAGGTTCGCCATAGCCATTTGCTTAGTCTGTGTGGAGTCAAGCTGCTTTACTGCACAGAGCAACAAGAATATCTACCAAATGTCTACGACTGGTGAAATGCTGATAAGCCAAAGCTGACACTGGAAGGTGTGCTGCTCTGTATTCGTGCCTCTTCCATCCAAAGTCTGTCACTGGACAGTCTGATGCCCTGTGGCAGAAGTACTGCTGGGATGAGCTAGCTTCACAAGTGGGATCTGTGGAGGAGAAATGAGTATTAAAACTTATGCATGGAGAATTTACTGTAAATAGCAGCCAGGCTGAAAATGCTGTTGCTGCCTGCAAAAGAGGAAGTGTTTTTATTAAATATTGTGGTGCCACCAGAAGGCTGTGATCGAGAAAGCCAATGTGCAAGGTGCTCTGCAGGCAACTTTCTTGCTTTGAAACAGCAAGAAGAGGCCTTCCTTTTCCATTGTCAAATGATGGAGGGCAGTTAGAAATGTGTTTTCAAAATGTGTATAAACGGGGGAAAACGTCAGCATTTGTATGTGTTCTGGTATAACAGGTCCTACTGCAGCCAAAATGAAGTAGGTACTTTTTTGAGTTGTTGCAGAAGTGGATGGCCTTTGTGAAAGTGAGTGTGAGAAAAGACTTGTTGGGAGAAGAATTGGGAAGGGACAAAGCTGGGGGTACGCATTGAAACGAGAGAAGGGCCAACAACTGGACTGCATCTTTTGCACCAAGCAGTATGTTACCTCCTGCTGCAGGAGGACACTTGCACAGCCAGGGTGTGTAATCTGCTTTCCATGGAGAGGTGAAAGAACACTTTCAAATTCTCTGTAGAGAAAGATGATTGCTGTGAGCAAAACACTGCCATTCGGCATGTAGCAAAACTTAATTCCTGCTGAGGAAGGCTAGCATGAAGAAAAGATTACAGACAATGCCAGGTAGGGTGCCTTTTTGCTCTGAACCCAGAAGACTGTGAAGAAATAGAGCATTACCTTCGGTGCTGGAAAAGCGTTCACCAGTGTTAGCATGTTATACATCCAGCTGTCTACTTCTTGTCATTTGTTCCAGCGTCATCTGGACATGATTTTTCTGCAGATTTTAATGGTGTTGTGGTGGATCAGAGGCTGCCTCTGGAAAATGCTCACAAGTCCCCCCGCAGGTGCTAGAAGATCTACTGAGCAGCCACAAAGAAGATCAGACAAACTGGAGCACCCAGCAGAAGTTTGGCCACATCAGGTGTAGAGGATACATCTCCAGGGAATGTCGTGGATTCCCAAATCTGTGCATGACACATGAGAGCTGCTGCAGGGGCAAGTGCAGCTCCTGGGTTTCAAGGGGAATATCTGCAGGAGTGTGTCACAGGAGGGTGCTGCTGGCTGGTTGCTGTTCTCAGCTCTGACAGGACAGCTCTTGCTGTTGGAGCTAGCTCTCACAGGGCCCATGTTGGCAAGCTCAGAGGTGCTTGGGACTGGTCTCTCATCTGACCATTCTTGTTACCAGCTTCCCATGTGCTGCCCTTTGTACCTGCCTGGATAGACTATCTCTCTTGTGGGGCACAGTTAACCTCCATGGCTGGTGCAGTACAGTATTTGCTGATGCTGAAGGCTGTAGATTTGTCAGCCTTGTGAGGTGAGGTCTTCTTTTTAAATCCTCAACTAGAAAACTCAAAGTGTGTATGGCTTAAGTGTCTGCCCTATCCTAGAGGGGAACTCTGGCTAAGTGCAGGCAAGGTGTTCAGTCCCGAGACAGGTAGTGAAGGGTGTGAAATGGCAGGCTGTTACTGACAGAGACTTCTTTATCCTGAGAATTGTTACCTTCAGCTGGTTCTGTGTGGGTGTTGTGAATGAGTACCTGCTGTTCCCTTCCCAGCTGTCCTTGGAACCGAGCTGACAAGGTCTGAGTTAGCTCACTGCTTCCCTGAGCATCTCACCCTCCTTGCATAACCAGGAGTGTTGCCGCTTCCTACCCAAGCCCTCTGTCAGGGCAGCAGCAGACTCCACATGCTCTTCTGGTCACTGCTTAGACAGTATCTTCCTTGCTTTTTGCTCAAATGTCAGAGAGAAGAAGTGCTCACGTGAAAACCACAACACACCCATTCATCTCCCTCAGGGTAGTGCTGACGTCGCTTGGGTGCCAGCATGATCTGGTGTCGTCATGAAGCGTGCACACAAAAGGATCTTTCATTCTCTGTGTTCTACAGAACAGTAAATAAATAGCACCAAGCCACAGCGTTGTATTGCCTAAAACATAGGGGATTTTCCTTCTGCTTTGCATCCAAAGCTCTTGAAAGATTTTTCTGACTCAGCTGAGGGACCATTGCCCTACATTAGGCAGGAGCACAAGGCAGATAGTCACACAAACTGTTTGAAGCCTCGTGGCAACTTGGTGACTGAGAGGGAGTTTATCTTAATTCCCTGTTTGCTCTTCTGATCTTTCTCGCTTGTGACCATCAGTGTATTATTGTCTGTCTTTATTAGCGGGAAAGTATTGGTGAACACTGACTGCGGAGGTCAGTGTAGCTCTATTATTAGGTTTTCATTGATAAAGGATATTGAATCAACTTGCTGAGATGTTGCCAATAATGGAACTTCATTGCAGTTCTCCTATGATTAAATATTGGTTCCCCATTTCTTTCTAGAACAGCCTAAGGCCTTTTCTTATTATGTCACACTCCTACCTACTATCAGGCTGTGATTTCATGAGATGGTTCTTTGCTGTCACTATCAGCATAAAATGTGCCTACCCCTCTGCTTTTTCCTGCACTGACCTCACAGCACACTGCCTCATGAGTTTCTGCCTCTGCAATTGTTGTTGAGCTGTAAATCCGATCAGGGAGCCTAGCTGCTTCTAACAAATGCATCATTGTTTTTGGTTTTAAGTGATGTGTTTCACAGTGCTGCTGCAGGAAAAATTTATGCTGGCACAACTGAGATAACAGGACTGGCACAACTGAGATAACAGAGATAGGTGGGAAGGCAGATGTTCCATTGCCAGACAGTTCATCTGCTGAAAACACAATTAGGTTGTTCAGCAAAAGTGCTTTCTGCTGCTCTTTGGCATGAATTTCTCAGGAACACCGTCAAAGTTGTTCTCACACCATCCCCACCCCCAATAACTCCTGTTCCAGTAGGCATTGCTAAGGTTAAGGGACTGTTAGTGTTACCCTTTTGCTTCAGTCAGATCTGCCATCTCTGACCTGGAAGATAAAGTGAAAAGTCTGTTGTTGAGGAGGTGCCATTCACTGAGCCTGTAGGGAAAGGCAGAGGTCAGCGGAGTAAGTGAGGAGTAGTTCCTGTGTCTCCAGCACTCTGGGGTGCGGTATTCCAACCTGTTGGGTTAGAGATCTCACTGTCAGATCCGCTGCCCTGTTGTCCCTCCCCAACACAGACTGGATCCCGCATTGGAAGGGTTTGGCATCGTGACAGTACCTTTGGGCAGAGATGAGCTGTCCCATTCTTTGTGTTTTAATCCTGCATGATTTAGAGTTGGTTGGAGCCATTGGTGTCAAAGACAGATGAAATCCAGTGCCTGAACATTTTTGCCAATGTGTTTTCCTGCCAAGGCTGGTATATCATGGGACTTGCTGTCTGCTGCCTTGTGCCATTGCTTGCACTCATGCAAGAATAAATAAAATTCTCTTAAATCAGAGTAGCAGCACTTTCCCCATGTGATAAGAGTTGTCATAAAAAGATAGTGGAGGCTTAGGCTCAGCAACTTCATCCTTTAACTTTTGACCTAACCTGCTGCTTGCTTCATTTCTTTTAGGGAGAAGCTGGAACTTGCTGAGAGAGACAGAACGGTTTTTTCCATCTTTGGTGAGGATTCTGCCTTTGAGTTCAATCTCAAAGACCTCAGTTCCCATGAACTTTCCAGCACCACAGAGCCCAAAGTGCCTGAAGGTAAGTGAAGTGTGTCTGGTTCCTGCACCTTCAGGACCTAAAGAGTCTAGTGAGGTTTTGCACAGTAGTGCAAATGATACGTGTTTGCAGAAGTTTTTTATGTCAACTGTTCTGGCCACTCCACAGTTCGTACTGGTGATATGATCAGAGGCACTTGCTGCGTCTACTTTTACTGGTGGGGGTGAGTATTTGTCATCTAAATATGTGCAGGCAGTGGGATTTGGAGCCATGGCCTAGCTCTTAGTTTACAGCTAAACCTTCGCTCTGAGAGTGCTGTTGCTATGCCAAGGACAGAGGTAGCGTGTGTGTGCCTGCCTCTGCTTTCATTCTCCCTCCCTGTCTAATGTCAGGGTAATGTAAAGCTGCTTGTGAGGGCCAATTATGATACTTATCACTTCCTCTGGCAGCCCCAAGATACTGCTTTTTAATGTGGCTCCATCTTTGTTTTGGTGCTGACACACAGCCAATGAGATTAGGAAGGTGGAAACTGCTCACTTCAGGAAGGTTCATCTCTCAGCCTCTTTCTCCTTTTGGATTTCTGCCTTGGTTTTAGGGTATAAAACATTCTTGTGTTTGCATTAACACTTAGCATTAAGGGAAATCAGGAACAAAGGGCTAATGTTCCTTTAAAAGAAAAAATTCATGCCCTACTTTAGTAAGATGCTTAGGATTCTTGTGAATGGAGGCTGTAAGGCATATTAAACTGCCCTGTATTCTGGTCTTCTGATTTAATAATCCTGCTGATTCAGACCTTACTAGCAAGCCTGCAACAATTAACTGCTTTGTAAATGCAGTTTTAACCTGATATCTTTGTAAGTGTTGGGTTGTTGTGAGGACAACACCTAAGGAGTCTTCATGTCCTATCAAGGGGTTAAAGTTTTCTCTTTAACATTTATTCTGAGGCACATGCCATGTATGGACTCCTATACAGATCTTTGCCAATCAAATGCTGAAGCAATATCCCCCATTTAATAAGAGCAACCTACTTGTCTATTGCTTAGTAAATAGTTGTGTCATAGTAGCATCAGAAGCCCTGGTCAGCATTACAGCAGGGGCACCCAGTAGCTGCACTGGCACAAGGACACCTGTTTTAATTTGAACTTGCATATCTTGTGAGGATGCTCTTTGGTATTTCTCTGTTTGGGGCATGAATAAGGATGTTTATATATTGCAGTTTGACATGGATTGCAGTCCACACTGAACCAGCGGTGCTGGAGAGGCGAGACAGGCTGTCATTTGTTCTTAGGGCCAGCATATGGGGTAAGGAGGCTGGGGAAGGCCAATTCCTTGTTCTGTTGGTGTAGATTGCAAAGGTGTCTTCACACTGTGTTTTGAGCTTTGAGGGAGCAGTTCTAGAAAAAAGGCCAGAAATATGCTGGAGCAAATCACCTCAGCAGTGACCTGCTCTGCCTGAACTAAATCTGCACGACCTTTAATGTTAACAAAAAGATGCCCTCTGTACTACAGAGAACTGCCTGATGGATGGTGAAGGCTCTCTCCTGCACGTGATAGTGCAGGAGACAGAGGATCTGTGGCATTCCCTTTTGATGCCTAATTCTCAGTCAACATAAAGAACCTTGGCATGTGGCACAGGTTCACGAAAGCCATAAAGGGGGCACAGCAGAGCTTGGTTAGACCTGGTTTGAAAAGCAGGCAGATATGGTGCTGCTAATGTGAGAGAAGCAGCAGTAGTCATCGGATGGGGACTGGAGCACAGAGAAGACTGGATGCAGAGGCAGAGGCTGCTCCTGTGACCTTATCTCATGCAGTTGCATGAACTGTGGCTTTTGCTTTGAAGATCAATCTGAGATCAGTTAGTTTTCCCTCACCAGGAAACAGCTGCTTCCCAGAGTTCAACTCTTGCTTGTTCAAGTGGACCTGAGTATGTGAACAGCCATTAGCAGATCATGGTCAGGATATAAAGACCTGCTTTAGTGGCTTGAGTGTAAGTGAACAATTCTGTCACTCAGCGTGGGCCACCAGGTTAGACTGTAAATCAAAGCGAGCTGTTTTGCCAGAACTTCTCCCAGCCTCTTTAAAAAAAGACAGGTTCCCTTTCTGCTAGCCAGCCGCAAATAACATTGTGCCTGATCGCCTTCCACCCAAAAGCCTTGACATCCTTTTAAAAAAGTAAGTGAAAATTCTCTTTTCCTTTCCCCAAGTTAATCAGTAAGGAAATGGAAGCAATGATCAGGCTAGTGGCCTGATCCCCTGTGTGTGATCAGAAGGCATAGCCAGGAGTAACATGAAGGAAAACTTTGCTGATATTGTGGTTGTCCCCAGTAAAACCCTTCTCAGTCAGAATCAAATGAATCCCCAAATCTGGCTAAAAGGCATGTTCCAGAAACCTTGTCTGGTTCCAGCCAGAACCTATAATTTAGCATTGAGAGCTACTGTGATTCGGACATAACAGCAAGTTTTGATGAAAGTACCAGAGAGGGCTGGCTGCTCATCCGTCTTCCTGCAGCTCCCAGGAAAGACCAATGTGGAGAAAACACTTTCATGCCTGTGAGAGTCAATCTGTGGCAACTGATGTGTCTGATTTCAGAGCAGAAGTACTTCTGAAGGAGAGAGGATTAAAACAGGGGAGGGGAGAAGTTACCCTGCGGGAGATTGTCAACAGATGTTCCATTATAGTTCAAAGAGCATTAGCAAAAGGCTTCTGCTGCAGGGATGTATTAATTCTGGGCAGTGCATCACAGGGAGACCTGTTTTATGGCTGGGAGGATACCTCTGGTAACTTACTTAGCTCTTTCTTTATTTGAACTGTGGGTGGGGGATTGGGTCTACCTGTAAACAGAGGGGGAACTGAACAGTAGGAACAAAAACACACTCATTTTCTTGCAGCTGTGACCACTGCTCGTCTGATCAAGATCATGCTGGTTTTGTGGTTCAGGGAGTTATTTGGCTGATGGGTCTTTCAAAAGAAAAATTATTACAGAGGAACTGAGGCTAACCATTGTTAAACTGCTGGTGCATGAGAAGCAGACCCGTGTTAAGTATGTCTTTCAAGTGTATTTATTAGACAGGAAGTGGGAATAAGCACACAAGGGCTGTGCAGACTGCCATGCAGATATGTGCAATGATCCCTTTGTCTTTAAAGCACACAAATCTATCAAGTTTGGCACTGTCTAGCATCCTATCTATGTTTCCTTAATGGTTGTGTATAAAAGCTTATAAGTGCTAGAGAATCTGCTAAGACAGGGGATGTAGTTTGCAGGTTATGTATCCCCAGCCACAGCTGAAATGTCCCGTTCTGGGCAGATGTTAGTGCGTCACATTCTGAGACTGTTTTGAAGTTGTGCTTTGGGTAAGAATTGATTTTTTCTCACATCTGTGAGGAAACAGCACTTGAGTGTGGAAGTGTCATTGTTCAGAAGTGATTGGATGGGGAAGTTTGAAGACCTTGATCACTGTACAGACTTCTGGGGGATTTAAAAAACAAACAAACAAACAAAAAGAAAAAAACAGTTTAGGAGGCCTAATACTGACGGAAACGTTTATCACTTAGTGACATGTCAGCAGGACCACATATTTGGCTGTTTCATGGACAGGAGACATATGATTTCTTCTCACTTTGTGGAGGATGGAAGGGAGGATTGGAGAGAAGATCCCTCTCTCACTTCCTGCTATGCAGGGAAGCAGAGGTAGCAATTAGATGGGAACATCCCTGGCAGAGGCTCAGGACATACACTTAGAAAAACTCTCCCTCCTCCCCCATGAGAAATCTGCATTTTTAATGAATTGAATGGAGTCATAGGTGTAAATATACAGGTATAAAAGAGTATAAATAATTTGGAGGCATGCAGCCTCCTGTTTCCTTCCTAGGTATTCGGAAAATGACAGTACGCATTTTCTGTTCTCCCCTGAGTGTGAGAAGAACATTGCTTGGCTACTGGCTGGAAGCTTCCCAGGTTATGCATCATTTCATAGCCTCCATTACTGACACTTCACTGCTGTGCCTCCCTGACTTGCTTCTGCGCTCCTGCTCCCTGAGTCAGTGCAATCCTTCTTGCATTCTGCTCTAAGCATAGGACTGTTATCCACAGGAGAACCTCGCAGGCTGGCTGGTTTTAACACTTCCACCTGCCGCCTTGTTCACTCCAGTGCTCCTTATAGCAGTTTCTGTGTCTCTGAACGCTGTCCGTAGCCTTATTTACAGACTTGCAGTGTGGCATGATGAAGACACAGTGTCCGAGCTAAACTACAGGCACTGAGCCACAAAGGACAGCTGAGTGGGCAGAGAACTGGCATGCTGAACAGGTAGTCCTGCCTGTGGCACAGCAGCTCCAGCACTGTCACTCTTCAGCTGCTCAGCTCTTCTTCCCTTCAAATCAGCTGCTCGGATCCCCTTCCCTTCTAAAAACGAACCTGGAGAGGGAAGGAGGGGACGGCAGAGGAAGCAGGTGTGTCTCAAACTCTACTTTTATCTGGGTTTCTTTCCCTCCCATTTAGCTTCAAACGTTAGTGATTCGATTGATTCTTGTCCCCATACTAATTAATTATAATTGTGCCTTAGCCTAGGAGGCATGAAAACTAAGCCCCAAGAGACCATCAAAAGCAAGCGCTGTGTTCAAAGGGACATGTGGAAATTGGCAACAGTTGTTTTCCGGTTCTGACAAAGTTATCTTTGCTGTGTGGGGAAAATGAAGCCCACGCGACTGGCCCATGGTCCACCTCCACACCTGGCAGCCTCAGAGATTGCCTCACCTGGCTGGGAGGTCAGAACTTGGCTGGGCAAAAGTGAGCTTCGTGCCTCCCGAGGGTGGCTGCCTGTAGAAGCCTGTCCTGCTGCTGACTCTCCAGCTAACACAGATCTGCTCTGTGCTTGCCCTCAAACAAGGCAGCTCATCAGTTGGTTCTGAGAATGAGTCAGCTCTGAGCAGGGTTGGTGACAGACAGGCAGAAGAGAGGAAACTCCAACATGAACCAGCATAATGCTGACTCCAGACCTCAGACTTTAGTTGTAGCACATCTGTTCCTTTACTTAGTTCTTCTGTTCTCTATGGTTGCATGGTTGAGACAGCACTGAAGTCTCTGTAGGGTTGAGCGTTCAGCGCCGAGCCTGTTCAAATTGCTCAGCAAGCACTTTGCTAGGCTAAGAAGTGTTTGTTCGCTCTCTCCTTCCTCTAGATCTTCCAGGACTTTACTGTTCTACATTTGTTGTGAGAACTTTTTCAGAAACCACCTAAGTCCAATGACCAAGTCTTGTCACCTACTCTATTTTGCTTTTCCAGGAGGAAGTCTTGTAACATAGTGTCTGGGACACAAGCTGTATGATTTTGCACAAGTATTGCAACAGTTTTGAAAGACTATTAGCTCGAGAGATACTCCTATCAGTTCTATAGCAAGCCCTCTACTCTGCCCTTGGAAGGCCTCACCTGGAGTACTGTGTTCAGGCCTGGGGTCCCCAGTACAGAAGGGATGTGGAGATGTTGGAGCAGGTCCAGAGGAAGGCCACCAAAATGATCAGAGGGCTGGAGTACCTCTCCTGTGAGGAAAGGTTGAGGGAGTTGGGACTGTTCATCTTGGAAAAGAGAAGGCTCCGGGGAGACCTCATTGCGGCCTTCCAATACTTGAAAGGAGCTTACAGGCAGGAGAGGGACCGACTTTTTAGATGGGTGGATAATGGTAGGACAAGGGGGAATGGGCTAAAACTGAAAGAGGGGAGGTTTAGGTTGGACATCAGGAAGAAATTCTTCACTGAGAGAGTGGTGAGGCGCTGGCACAGGCTGCCCAGAGAAGTTGTGGATGCCCCATCCCTGGCTGTGTTCAGGGCCAGGCTGGATGGGTTTGATCTAGTGGCTGGCAGCCCTGTCCACGGCAGAGGGGTTGGAACTAGATGATCTTTGAGGTCCCTTCCAGCCCAAGCCATTCTATGATTCTATGATTCTGTGATCTGGACTTCTGAATCCAACCATGAGCACTTGCCTCCCCTTGGGTCTGAGCTCTGAAGGGAGGAGTTCAAAGCAGCTATAAAGCTAAACAGAAAAGAAGCAAGTCCATTTCAGTTTGCTTTGATTTCTGTACTATAGAAAGAAGCATGACGGACGATGCTATTTAGGCTTTGAGACTGGCTTTGAGGATACTCTGTAAATAGGGTTGAGGGTTACAGCTGACAACAGAAGACAGTAAGGATAGCTTCAGTTGGAGGGAAAGGGGAGTCTGAAGGTGCATTAGATTATTTGGTCTAGAGTGGCTCTCTAAGACAGATTTCATTTCATCTGGCCACATGAAAATATGAGCACCAAGGACACCTTTGGCATTTGTAACTTTATTGCAGAAAAAAAAAATCCACTATTAACATATTTTACAAAGAAAGTTGCACTTTGGTGTTGGGTGAGTTTTCTCCCTCACCCCTTTCCCCTGGGCAGCGATGCATGGGAGCACAAAACAGCCAGCCCCTGCCCTTTTGGTTTTGTGCAGAGACAGTTTTCCAGCTATGCCAGCCTGCACTAGTTCCAGACAGGATGGAGTTCTATTTTCCACCACTAACTCGCCTCTATTTGTGCCAAAAACCAGTAGCACCCTGCCCTGCGGCAGGGGAAACAAGGCTGTAGCTAGGGAGGTTGCTCTGTGCAGACAATGCTTGATACAAAAGCTTTGGAGATGTGACAATTGCCCTTCAGTTTTCATGCAATAACAGAAGGAGAAAACCAACCGTTCTTCCCTGTTGTACTGGGCATCCTCACGACAAACAGATGCAAGGCCAAAGCCGACAGCTGAACCCTAACTGCACTGCAGTCATTTGTCAGCCACTTCAGAAGCAGTGATGCAGAAAGGAGGAACTGCTGCCTTATTCAGTTCATCCATTTGACCCAGACCACTTCTTCTCCATCTTTGGACTTTGTAGATAATTTGAGCCCTGCTGATGGGGAAGTTCCCCTTTCCCTGCTAAGAAGAGCAATAACAGCACTGGAAAAAATAGATACTTTTGGTAATGAGCCTTGGTACCTGTCCTTTGTGGGGTCTGTGAGTGTTGCTACTGAAAGGAGAGACAGAGGCTTGTAAGAGCAGTGTGGCAGATAACTGTTTATAACTTCTAGCCCTTGCTGAATCCTGAGGGAGAAACTGGCGTAGGCAAAAATCAAACACTCTAAACACTCTAGAGAGGGCACATGTTTCTCTTTACCTGCAGTCAAATGTGAATTAGAAAACAGGAGTAGTTGTTAATTACATGAAGACTTCCATGTCATTCACTAATTGGTCTTTCTGAAGCAAGGGGACCTGAAAATCCTCAGACTTACACTCAGAGGCTCTGGTCCATGGATTTCCTTGGCCGAACTTAAAAGCCTTGCAGTTTACAGCAGTGATATTTTGAGGCAAAAGTGCAGAATCTAATCAGCCTAACAGGTAGAAAGGGAAGGGGAAGAAGGCACCTATGTCCAGGATCTGTGCTCATGACAAGACACTAACTGGCTCAAAGACCAACAAGAAGGTAAAGGAGCTTTGACCTTGCACTAACAGAGGAGGGACAGTGTAGTACTAGTTTTGTACAACTACTTTCGGAAACCAGTTGCTAGCAGCAAAATGGGAGGTACCTGAGGAAAGACATGTGTCAATCCAGACAGAAAAGTGGACTAAAATATTTACTGAGCCTGGGCAAGGAGTTAACACCTATGCTGAAAGCACCAAGTATGGCAGATCCAGTTTCCTAATTTTGGTGAGACCAAATCAGAGTTCTGTCAAGCCCTGTTGAGTTAAGAACCATGTTAATTTCCTCCCAGCAACTTTAAAGCAAGGGTGCTTCTCAAGTGGCCACTTAACTGTTTTCCCTTAAAGAGAGAAGTTATGCATGTAGGAAGGAAGCAGAGCAGTCTGTCGTCCTCCTGTTAGGTGTTTCAGGATAGGCAGTGCCAAGCCCTGGACTAAAGCTGAAACATGAACAAAAAAAAGTGCAAGGAAAAAAAAAAACAACAACCAACAACAACAACAACAGAACATTTCAAAAATACAGGACAAGAGAGAGCCTATGAGAACTGATCTCCACATCCTTGGCTCCCTCAGAAAACAGCAGTCTCCTTTGCTAGCACTGTGCTGACTCTGCCAGTGTAGCAGCTTTTGCATGGATCGCTTTCCCATCTCCTTTGGAGGCAGCAGCTGCCAAGATGGACAGAAGAGCTCCATGCAGAACATGCTGGTAAAGGTTGTCTTTGCTAATTGGTCACCACACTAAAAGGAGGAGGCACGTCTTTGGGGAATCTTTTTGAGGAGAGCCTGGAGGAATGAGCCAGACCTGGACTCTTGATTCCCAGCATAAAAATTTCAACACTGAACTATTGAAAATATCTAAAACCAAAAGCCATCCGAAAAATATCTTTCAGTTGTGTGCAAGTCAGAGCCCCCTCATTCGTCAGCAGATTGTCTGGGACCAAGTCCTCAAGGCCTTCTCCTCTGGGAAGTTCAGCCTGCCAAGCAGAGGACAGCCTGGCTGCCTAGTAGCTGTAGAGTGAGAGGGGGGTGTCCTCCATCATGTCATCCTAGAAGCAGAGAAGAGTGTGTTTTAGTGGGATGTCTGCAGGTCGGCATACAGCCCCAGCCTCGCCATCCACACTGTGGATGTGCAAAGCCTGGATGGAAGGAGAGACACCTAAGAGGGAGCAGAGGTTGTGATCGACATCCTTTCTCCTGCAAATACCCCGAACATTGCTAATATAGTAGAAGGAGATCTGCAAAGCAGCTGAAAGCCTGCAGCAAGCCAGCCCACACCAGGCTGTGCTGGAGGCATCGCTCACCATGGGCAGGTCCTGCAGGCGCCGGAACTCCAAGCGGCTGTTGTGTTGGCGGTATCTCAGGAAGCCCACCACGCCCAGGATGCCCACCATGACAATGAAGACGGAGATCACTGCGATTACCGAGGGGTCAGCCCTCGTTGTATCAGCCAAAGGAGAATTTGGTAGCTCTGCAAGGATACCAAGGGAATGAGGCCAAAGGAGACTTTTCACAGAGCAGCAAAGCCCTCTCTTTTCTAGTTCTGCTCAGTACAACTGAGGGGAAATTTGAGGTACCCCCAACCCTTTGCCATGTTTTGCAAGAACAGGGACAAGAGCAGAGCATTTACCTGGATTTTCATCATCACCAACATCCAACACAGAAGCTTTCTCATGTATGGGCTCCCGTGGAGGTGTGCTGCTGAGGATAGCGGCTGTGCTGGCACTGGTGGAGCTGGTTGCTGGGGGTCTCACCGTAACAGTACTGGAGGTGTCAGCAGCAGATGTGCTCCCTACGGTGGAGATGGGAGCAGAGGAGGTTCTGGGTTCCACCTCTGTGGCAACCACAGGGCTTGTTCCTGGTCTGGTTTCAGACCTCGCCACTGTGGGCCCCATGGTCTGCGCGTCAGAAGGCCCCAGCTGAGAGCTGTTGGTTGTTGCTGCAAAATAGGGACAAACAGTTACTTCAAAGGATGAAGTGCAAGAGCATTGTGCTGCAGGACTGGATGAGATGGAAGCAAGGCTGTAAAGATGACTGCTAGGGACTATAGGAAAAGCAGCTTATGACAACCCTTTGGAAAACAAGCGGGTCCTACAGTGCAGACACAGCTGAGCCACACTGTAAGGCATGGTGCTGGAAAGTCCACATGCTTTTCATATGTGCCCATCTGCAATGACAGCCAGCCTCAGCTGGGCCCAGCAGTCCTGTCCTCTGTGGATGAAGGACAAGCAGGGAAACCCTGAACAGATCTGCACAGAGCTGGGCATCACCCCAAAGCAAGAAACTGGGAAATGTCTCTCATCCCTCCTTCTGAGGCCCACAAAAGAGGCTGCACAGCAAGTGGGCATCAGCATCCCCTGAAGCTGTGTCCATGCATCACGGAGCAGCGGGGCCCCGTGACACGAGCCAGGGTGAAGGATGCAGCTGAGCACAAACACGATGCAAATCAATGGCCGGTCGATGTGTGCCACGCGTCAGGGCTGTGTGACAGCCTGGCGGGGCCCAAGGTGGCCGAGAATGGGATCACAGGCCCAGCCTCCATGCTACTTGGGGGATCTGGGATCTGAAGGTCAGTTGGGTGCCAAGGGGAGGATGCTCGCTCCTGTCCATCCTCATGATTTGTGGTAAGGGAGGCAGCAGGGAAGGCTCCTGTCAGGCCCCCAGCCCTGGTGCAGGCACAGCCCAGCTGAGGAGCACAGGTGAAGTACATTGGTTGGGATAAGGTCTTTACCCTTTCTTTAAAGGCCTCCCCTGCACACAATCAATGCCCTCATCAGCAAGCAGTCAACAGAATTAATGCCACAATTAATGGGGTTTGCAAGGGGGATGCTGAACTAGGAGCACCTCTGCAATCAGTCCCACTGAATGGGACATTTCCACATCCCCCCCATCTCCAGTTCCCACAAGAGTTCATGGGAAGCAGAGGCATTCAGCACCTGAAATTCCCAGGCTGTGCACAGTCATGAAAAGCAAAACCTCACCAGGCACAGTGTTCAGAGGAGGCGTTGGGACCGCGCTGCTGGCATCATCCGTCTCTTCGGTTGTGCTGGAGGGCTCTGCGACTTCGTGCTCTGGCTGGTTTTCCTCCAGAGTACTGGCTGTTGGGGCAGGGGAGGGGATTTCAGTGCTGTTAGCCGACGAGCTCATGTTGTGGTGCTCATGTTGTAGAGCTGTGATGTCTGTGGGGCTGGCGGTGGTGGAAGCCTGCAGTCCCTCTGCCTCAGTGTCTGCCACGGGGGTGGCAGAGGTGAAGGCATCCTCCATCTCCGTAGGGGTGGCTCCAGTGTCACTGAGTGCTGCAGCAGTAACGTTTTTCCCCAAGCTTGTCTCTGGAACAGCAGTAGTGTATGGATTGAGGTCAGAGGCTTCCCTGAGCCGATGAGAGGTTGGCACGGTGTTAAGAAGGGGTGATGTCACCATGGTCTCTGTTGTATTCTGTCCCTCTCCTAGGGAAGAGAGTTATGAAATGCTGAGAAATTTGTCAAAGGTCCAGCACCGAGAGAAGAAACAGAAGGACAGGCCAGGAACTGAATCTATCCATCCTGTTTACTCCAAACATAGCACAGGTTCATGCTTGGGAAAGGGGTTCAAATAGCCTCTCTGCCTCCCTGGCCTATCTGAGGCAGGGACCTGCTATGGGGAACTTGTCTTCACCCTCTTCCCTCTCAATTCTGTGTTCCTGTTCTGTGGGGGACAGCATCTCTACTCCTTCTGGCCTAGAGCACCTTTTGAACCTTTTTAGAGGATTCCATAGAATCACAGTGGACCTTAAAGCCCCCCCAGCCCCACCCCCTGCCGTGGGCTGGTTGCCACCCACTGGATCAGGCTGCCCAGGGCCCATCCAGCCTGGCCTTGAGCACCTCCAGGGATGGGGCATCCACAGTTTCTCTGGGCAGCCTGTGCCAGAGCCTCACCACCCTCTGAGGAAAGAATTTCCTCCTCACATCTAACCTAGATTTCCCCTCTTATAGGTTTTAAACCATTCCCCTTGTCCTATCACTGTCAGACCGTGTAAGAAATGACTCATCCTCCTGTTTATCAACTCCCTTTAGGTACTAAAAGGCCACAGTGAGGTCTCCCTGTAGCTGTCTCTTCTCCAGGCTGAACAATTTGATTGTGCTTGAATGTGATTGTGGTTTGTCTGTTCCTCTTCTTCTTTATTTATTATTTAAAAAAAAAAAAGAAAAAAAAAAGTACTACCTGAGGCCTGATTCTCCAAGAATGTTAGGTAAGTGAGTCTTCATTGTTTCATTAAGAGGAGACAAGTCAGAAGTAGTACAGGAAAAATACAAGTTTGGAAAAAGTGGAAGTAGATCCTCTGTCTCCCCTGGCCAGAGGAAGTATAGAAAACTGATGTTTAAAAGGTCTGTGCCTGGCAAGGGTAAAGCATGTATTGCTAGTATCTTAGTAGTAGCATGGGCTTGCTGCTAAAGGGAAGTGTAAAATGGGTCAGGAGTACTACAGTGAGCAGAGCTGTACAGAAGCTGGTGGTACACCTCGGGAGCTGCCTTCATGAGCTATTTATGAACACATCATCACCATCAAGTGTGGCTGCTGTCGTAGAAATGGGAGCTACTCAGCCTCCCACTCCAGGAGACAAGGCCAGCTTGCCTCACGGGGATGGGCTGTGAGCAAGGATCCCCTCCCTGGATCCAGGGCCGCTAAACAGCGTGACAGCATGCGGGAGGGGGGAAAACTGCAGAGCTCTTACACTGCCAGTTCACAAACATGGATCCTTTAAGGGTTTTTGAAGGGTGTAAACAGAAAAAAAAAAAAAAAAAAAAAAAAAAAAAAAAAAAAAACAACAGGGTGCCCCCCCANAGCCAAATGCAGAAAAAATAAAGGTATTGAAGAAAATCCAATTTCGTTCCCACTCTCTCCATAACGGAGAAGCCTATGAGGCTGATGCCACAACCAACAAACATTCTCCCAGTGACAAAATGCTGAGAAAACCTCAGCAGTTCTTAAAAGCTCTTCAGAACCTACCCAGTTATCAGAGCTCTTCAGCTACAGCACTTAACAGGCCCTAAAAAAAGACACAATACATCTCTCTCAAGAGACCTTTGCAGTATATCCCAACCAGCTGGAGAATTCAAAGCCTAGAAGCAGCCTGACAGAGCTGTGCTTCCCAGGCCTGGGGCCCCAGTCCCATGAGGGAGCACAAGCAGCTCCGTCCCACTCGACACTTTCAGAGAACAAGCTCTCAAGGGCAGCCCCAGCTGGGGCAAACTTGAACATGAAGACTGAAGCCACAAGTGAGTCTCCCTTCAGCATTGCTTGGATCTGGCTGGCCATGGCCAGAACGTGCTTCTGAACAAAGCAAGCTGCTCTCTGAAGTGGAGCTAAGGTACAGGATACCCTTACACCAGTAACACCCGGAAAGAAAAGAGCTGGGCACTGTGTTCCCCAGGATCACAGCTCCTCTTGTGACTATTTCCAGCTCTGCACCCAGCGTTGCTATTCAGCGTGCTGCAGACCAGGTGAGGCTCCAGCAGCTCCACAGTCTGCGCTAGGCAGTGCTGAAGGCTCCTGGCTGGGCAGAGGCAGATGCTCTGTAAACACACGCTACCTGCTCCTACGCAGCAAGACGCACACAGAGCTGCGTTGTTGCTGCAGGGTAAACAGGAAAGGTGGTGGCCAGGTGCCTGGCCAGCAGCAAGCCTGGCTACGTGCTGCTTTGAATAGCTAGCCTGTGCCGGGCCAGCCTCCCGTGGGGGTGGCAAGCTGTATTGGGGTCACGCAGAGTGAAGATTAGCAGGTATGGAACAGGAAGGGAACAGCTTGGGCAGCAGGGACCTACGCAGGGGCCTTGAATTGATGGCACCTGGATTAGCATGTCTCTGAGCCCAGCATGTCTCAGCACACCCAGCTCAGGAAACAAAACAGAGCCTAAAAAGAGGGAGAGCCTAAACCAAGCTGACACAAAAGCTCAAGCCATTAGGAGATGATGGTAAGAAGATAGAGAACAAGGCAAAGGCCATAAGATGGACAAAGAGACAAAAGACAGTGAGTAAATCCTGAGCACTCAGGGACAAAAGATCACAATCAGTGTCTATCAGCATCTAAAAGTCCAAAGCCAGCACATCCAAAGCCAGCACACACCACCAAGCAGTGCACCAGGGGAAGTACCTGTTACATGCAATTTGGTGCTTGTCAGATGCTAAAGAGCACAAGCATTAATGAGTTTTTCTTCAATTTTGTTTTAAAGTAAAAATACCTCTCTGGGGTCTGGCATTAAGATTTGCTACATGGCTGCTTTGGTTCCCACAGTTCTATCATGGAAACAGGCACCAACTGCAACTCATTCCCACCCAGCTCTGGTGCAAACCCTGCAGTACAGTGAGGCACAGCCTGGCTCTGCTGTGAAGCCATGCCTGGCTGCGTTGGATGAGACCCAGCAAACCCCACACCAGCTGCGATCCTCCAGGACCCAACCACTGTGCTTTGCTCTGGATCCCTGGTGCCCGGCAGGCCTGTAAATCCCCAGCTCCAGCAGAGTCCCTGCTGCTCCAGCAGCTGAGCAATGGTTTCAGCTATTTATCAGCTCCTTGCAGAGGTGCAGGTCAGAGCTCGTTACTCTGGCATCTTCCTGGAGCTTTGCTTCCTGCACCAGATGCCAGGCAGGCTGTGGCTGCATTGCCTACGGCATCATCCTCACCAGCTCCTGCAGACAGGAGGGA
Organism: Alectura lathami; assembly: GCA_013399715.1. Classification (NCBI taxonomy): domain Eukaryota; kingdom Metazoa; phylum Chordata; class Aves; order Galliformes; family Megapodiidae; genus Alectura; species Alectura lathami. The sequence continues at coordinate 66,553 of VXAV01001013.1, forward strand.
ACCAGGCCCCTCTGTCTCAGATGGGAGAGGAAGAGAAGGAGGTAGTGCAGACGGTTTGCCTTCCTCGGGATCCTCCAAGGCATGACAACTGCAGCACACCGAGACAGCTGGTGAAGGTGCTGTCAAGCTTGGATCATAACAAAGCAACAACGGCCATACTGCAAATGAAGAAGCCAGACCAGCTGCAAGCAGCAGCTCTGATAACAACAGCATCTGTTTCCTTGGTGGGGAACGAAGTGTCGGTTTGCTTTGGTTATGCTGCAGTGCCTGCTAAGACAGAGCTGGCTGCCTGTCCCCTGTCTGTCCTGCCCCGGGACAGTGCTAAGGCTCAGTCTGCGCTGGGTGAGAACCAGCGATCCCAGAGCACATCAGGGCAGGGCTGGGGGATGTGGAGCGGCAGCTCCCACCAGACAGCGCTGACTGCAGTGACCTCTGCCTGGGAAACAAGAGGGGCGAAGGCAGAGAGTGGCCTTGAGGGAGGAGAGATGCAGCTGGCCAAGGAGCCCCGGGTTTGACAAGGGTGGGAAAGGCTCCCTGCACTGTGGGGAAGGGAGGTCTCCAGCCATCAGCCACACTCCAGCGCTGCATGACAGCGCTGATGGACCTCGCACATCAGCCCGTGCTCCCACCGGCTCTGGAGCAGACGTGGTATAAATATGCCAGAGTGAAGGAAGCCAGCTCTGCAGGAGACGAGGCTGTTCCTGCTTTGCTCTCCCGGCCCAAGCGTCAGGGCTGGGGCCAAGCAAGGGGCTGGGGAAGGTTTGTACGAGGGTGTAGAGCCAGCACAGGGCACTGCTGCTGTGTCAGGGCAGCCGTGCAGAGTGGGGATATCACATAAAGGGGAGCCATGTAAGGGAAGGCAGCCGGCAGCAGGCTGGCTGCAGAGGCTCGAGGAGCAGAGCACCAGGGTGCAGCCTGCAGTCACCTCTGGAAGAGGCACACAGAGACCCGGGCAAGAGCCGAGCACAAAGAAGGGAAAGGATCCACCAGAATTTCAGAGTGTGCCCATGAGAGCAGGGCTCCCGGGTGCTGCTGGAGCCTCTTGCGCAGGCTGTCACTCGCTGTGGATAGCACTCACTTAAATCAGCTTCCTACAGAATGCATGTCAGACCACGACTCTGATTCACTGAAAAGGCAGCCAAAACCTTCTGAAATGCTATTTTTGTGCTCTAACTGAATCCAGTTTCCATTTAAGTGTAACAGCTCAAGTCACAATATAGTAAAATGCAAAATGAATACAATGTTTAAAAAGTAACAGCGTAAGCTGTAACCTGCATGGATTTCAGCAATTGTACCCTCCCGCTTAGCAAAGTACTCCATTAAGTGAGGACAATACCTTTTGTTGCCAGTTGTTGTATTTTTATGGTTACCAACCAGCGGTAGCTAAACAACCTCTTCAAGGAAAAAGAGCTTAAGTATAAATGCAAATAATGCCATACAGTGGGATTTAAAACCAAGGCTCCTCATTTCATTTAAAGCAGAAATGGAACAGCTGCTGATTAGATACCAGCCAGGCCTGACCTTTTCTCTGTAACTCAGAGCCCAGAATTAAAGAACCCAAATGGCAGAGGGGGCTTCAGGAGCCCTTTGGGTAGGTGCAGCACCCAGGGGTGCCATACAGCAAACACCGTTCCCGAGGTGACACGAGGCTCAGAGACACAGATCCAGTGCGAAGGGTGACAGCTTTGTCAGCTTGGTCTCGGTCTGATACCTTGCAGGTCCCAGTTTGACAGCTTGCAGGACCTCCATGGAGGTGGGATGCCACCAGGGTGCATTTGCTGCAGGCTGCAGCACTTTCCCTACCAGGGCTGATGTCCCCATCCCCATCCCAGCAGACGGAGGCCAAACGGGTCCCAGTATGGCAGCAAAACCGAGGGAGCTGAAGCAAAGGTGCCGAGCACCCAGCACAGCTCTGGAAACCAGCCAGGTCAGGTGCACTGCAAAGCGAGGGCTGCGGTAAGAGCCAGGAATACACGGCAGCTCTCCTGACCGAGATGCCCCTTCCAGCACAGTGGGCAGGTGGCCTCGAGCTGAGCACGGGACGGGGCTGCCATTAGATACGCGGCACTGAGCGAGCACGGCGCCGGCGAAGGACAGCTCAGCGCCCAACCTGCCCGGGCAGGCAGGAAGATGCTTCCCCAGAGTGTTTGCTCAGGTGTGAACCCCTGGGGAGCAAAAAGGGGAGGCAGGAGCATGCCAGTGCCACTGCCTCATTCAGTGGCACTGCATGTGGGATGGGGGCCACCAGACAGCGGTGGCATGGCAGAGATGGACAGAGCAAGAGTTGTGAGAGCAGAAATGAGCTTGGAAACAGCATCTTGAATGCCAAGCACAAGCTCTTCGAGACCAGGAGATGCCAAGAAGTAGCACAGACATGCCCGGAGCATGCAGCAGTGCCGCAGCCAGGAGGTGTGGTGGGGACAGGCGGCAGTGCCCGTCTGCAGGACTCAGCACCCTGGGGCGGTTGCCCTGCCCACCCAGCCAGGACAGAGAGAAGTGCAAGAAGCTGTGCTTTCCTACAGGTCTGCAAGGAGTCCCTTCACTGCTTCACCATTCAGAGGCAAGGGGGCGTACCCCAAATTCCCCTGACACAGCAGTAGGGGAGAGCAGGCTGCGTTGCTTGGCCACCACCATCTCACCAGCCAGTTATTTTCCACTGGCCACATGCAACTGCAGAGCACCCTGCTTGGCAGGGAGGTGCCCGAGAGCTCCCACACTGTTTGCTTTGTACCGCGGTGGAGGATGGAGCTGTGATGAAGACACCTTTGCCCAGAGCTTGCTGGGAGCACACACAGCACCCAAAGCTTTGTCTGGGGCTGTGCAACCCCAATAAACACAGCAACAGCAGGGAGATCAAGCATCAACCAGCCCCAGCTCTGATTACCTCAGGAGCCACAGCTGCAGTGGAGGAAGCACTTGTGCCATTAGGAGAAAATTAACTAGCCAGCTGCCTTAATAGCAGCCCCATGTCAGCAGGGAAGCCAGGCAGTGCAGCAGGAGCTTTGTGGAGCTTGGACATCAGGAATCCTGCCCTGCCCCAAGCAGCCCCAGGACCTGCCTGGCCATGTGGGCTGCAGAGCTCAAGGACTCATCCTGCCCTGAGCAGGAGCCACGCACAGTGGGCACGGGCAGTGATCCAGCCCCGTGTTGGGCTCAACTGCAGGAGGCTTGATGCTCTGTGAGAGCTGAGCCCCAGAAATGCACACGATGCCCATCCTGAACAACCCCACAGGGCTCAGGATGTGGCCCAGAGTGGTGCAAAGCCTTACAGGAACTGCCCCACAGAGCCCTGGGGGTGAATGCATCATCTCCATCATCATGACCCTGTAGAAACTCCTGCGGCACCAACAGTGTCTGTCCTTCAGGTACGCCCTGCTCCCCATGAAGGGATGGAGCCAAGGGAGCTGAAGGAGGTGAGCGCTTTGACCACGTGCTGTCAGGGTCCTGGTGGTTGGGGGACCCCAAGGAGGGGACTGAGCTGTGGGTGCAGGAAAGCTGGAGTTGGCCGGGCTGAAGTTGCCCACCTCCTTTGCTCTGGGCAAACAGCGAAAAATCCTGTGGTATGTCAGCAGGGCACACAGATGGGGATTCACTCACTCACTACTCCCTGTCCCATGCTGTCCCCTCTGCTTGCGGGGCAGCTCAGCGTGGGAGGGGGAGGCAGTGCAATGCCCAGCCCAAAATTACTCCGGGGTTTTATTTTTAAGGCTGACGGTGCTGGAGGAAGTGGATTTCCGCAGGCAGTGAAGAAAGGCTGCATTGAGAGCTGGGACAGGCGGAGCGCGGGGGACGCGGCAGCATGAGCCCCTGTCTGGCCCCGCAGAGAACAGAGTGGGGCCAATGAGGATCAGCACTGGGAGCAAGGCAGAGGCACATCTGTGGTGCCAGGATGAGCCCAGATCTGGGCAGGTTTTTCTGGGGGAGTGCTGGCTTTGCGGTGAGGCTCTGGGTGACCCTCTTCCACCGTCACTGCCCTGTTGGGATTCCCTGGTGTCTCGTTAAGGGCTGAGCTTGCCATATGGCTTCTCTTTATTTGCAGCAACTTTTCTATGCCATCTATTTCACAAAACATTTTCTCTCTCAACTGGGGCTGGGGTTAGCTAGTAGATCCAAAAGCTGTGAGGACAAGGATCAAGCCAGCTGCATGGGTGCCATCTCTTGAGGCTGCAAAGGGACATTGGGACTGGGACACCACAGCACGAAGAAACTCATAAACAGTCCAGCGCAACGTTAATTCTGGCACGTCCCAGGAGCCCAAGTGCTGGATGTTGCAGTGACGGGCTCTCAGGCAGGCAGCTCCCCGGGGCACCCCGATGTGCTGGGGGCTGCAAGACATTGCCAGCGCAGCTGCGAGCTCCTGAGCTCCTCTCGGCTGACGGAAGCCCCAGGCCGTGTGCTGCAACCGCGCTGCCGGCAGCCGGTAACCTCCCCGTGCCCCGTAGCAGCGCGGCACCACCGAGGCTTCGCCCACATCACAGGGGCTGGTTTGGGGCCATTTCCCTGCGCTCAGCCCCAAACCCAGACAAACCGCATCCGGGGCGCGCAGCCTCAGCCCGGCGCAGCTCCCGCTGCTGGGGCTCAGCCCCGCGGGCACCGACGGGCTGGTTATGAGAGGCAAAGTTTGTGGCATCCCTTCATCCCTGTTACCGTGCTGTGAACTCCCCGGGGCTGGCGGGGAGGGTTTTTTTTTTGTTGGTTGATTTAGTTTTTTCTTTTCTCTCCTCAGCCAAGAAGAGGAACACGCTTGCTTCCTGCGCCCCCGCCAAGCCCCTCGCACCACCCCACGCTTTGTCACTGCCACGGCCACCGGGGCTGGCGATGGTTCCCCCCCCTACTCCCCCAAATCTCGGGGCGCG
>VXAV01001014.1:0-21587 GCA_013399715.1 Alectura lathami
GGGGGCAGGCACTGGGCTGGGGGCAGGCACTGGGCTGGGGGCAGGTACCGGGCAGCGGGCACCCCCCCACACAGGCCGGCCGCCCCTCCCTTCGCCAGCTGCTACCGTAACAGTTTTGAAGGAGATGAGCAAAAGGGCAATGATTAAATATTGCAATCAGCGGTGGCCATTCTATAAGATAGATGATGGAGAGAAATGGCCCTTTAACGGGTCTCTTAATTATAATACCGTTCTACAATTAATGTTATTTGAGAAGAGAGGGCAAATGGGATGAGGTGTCCTATGCAGACCTGTTTTTCAGTCTCTGAAATCATCCAGGATCCCATGGTTTTAGCCCTGGAAAAGGAGAATAGAAAGGAGGGTAAAGGAAAATTGAAGAAGTGGTTGGAGGTATGTAGTATAGGACAGAGATGTGCCAGGCTGGGGCAACTGAGGCGTCCCAAAGTGAACGAGCTGCCCAATTTATCGGGCACTCGGCAAGCGATTGCCGAAGCAAGCTGCAGAAATTGAGGCCGACGGGATTTAGAGAAGTTATTGGATGAGGCATGGAGAGTGTTTAGTAACAGGGAAGAAGAGGATCCAAAGAAAGACAAACGAGTTTTGGTGGATGTGTTGCGGGAAAGCAGAGAGCCTGGAGGCCCAGGACCTAGGAGACCTCTAGGAAGAAATCAGTGCGTGTTGTGTAAAAACAGGGACACTGGAAGAATGAGTGTCTGGAAAGACGAAAAGGAAAGGGAGATAGGATGCAGGCTCACATCAAAGAGGATTGACAGGGACCTGGGGAATCTACCCTAGCGGATCCACTGGTTATATTAGAACTAGGGAATAAACATTGGGAAGTGAATTTTTGGTTGATACAGGAGCTATGTTTTTGGTTTTAAATCAAGCTTTAACACCTATGGATGATGATTTTGTAATGGTAAGGGGAGCCATGGGCCAAAGTGAAAAGGCGTATTTTCTAAAGCCTCTTAATTTTAAACTGGGAAAGCAATTGGGAGTGCATAAATTTTTGTATATGCCAAATTCACCTAAGCCATTACTGGGGAGAAAATTATTGGAACAATTAGGGGCCGAAATAAGGTTTGAAAAAGGAAAAATAGAGTTTAAAGTAGGGGATCAACAGCTGATTGAAATTTTGAGCCTTGCTCTCATAGACACTCCTGTTCAAATGGATATACCTGAAGAAATTAGAGATCAAGTATACCCAGGGGTGTGGGCATCAGATATACCAGGGAAAGCAAAGAATGCTTTACCAATAGTAATAAAGGTTAAGCAAGGAATGAAGGCAGTGAGGATTAAACAATACCCCTTAAGGATAGAAGACAGGGAAGGAATCTGGCCCATAATCGAACGATTTGTGGAATATGGGCTATTAATAGAATGTGAATCTGAGTACAACACCCCCATCCTGCCAGTAAAGAAACCGGATGGGAAGTACCGGATTGTGCAAGATCTCAGAGCCATTAATAACTTGACAGAAGACTTACATCCAGTAGTGGCCAACCCATACACATTGCTAACTAAGTTAGTACCCGAATTGGCATGGTTTACTGTACTGGACCTAAAAGATGCCTTCTTCTGTCTACCCCTGAGCCCAGCGAGCCAGCCATTATTTGCCTTTGAGTGGGAAAATCCAGCCACCGGGAGAAAAATGCAACTTACATGGACAGTATTACCACAAGGATTCAAAAATAGTCCCACCCTCTTTGGAAATCAGTTAGCTAAAGATCTGGAGCAATGGGAGCAACCACATTGAGTGGGGGTGGTATTACAGTATGTGGATGACCTACTGATAGCCTCCGAAACCAGGGAAATTTGTATGACATGTACAATTAGCTTGCTGAATTTTATTGGACTAATTGGTTATCGAGTATCCCCACAGAAGGCCCAGATCGCCAGACAACAAGTGGCGTACTTGGGATATGAGATCACTGCCAGCCAGCGAACATTGGGGACCGCAAGGAAGGAAGCAATCTGTCAAACTCCCCAACCGCAGACGGTAAAAGAACTCCGTACCTTCCTGGGCATGACAGGGTGGTGCAGCCCGTGGATCTATAACTATGGACTTTGGTAAAACCCATTTATGAACTTTTAAAGTCTACCTCGAAAGACCTCACCTGGAGCAAGGAAGCAGATAAAGCCTTCTGACAATTAAAACAAGATTTGAGTTTGTTTCCGCGCATCACTACAAATCCTACAGTAATAAACAATGGCTGAAACTGGGCAAACATTTAACAGTGACTCATTCACATTGTGCCTGAATAAAATAGAAGCATACTGAAGAGCTTTTAGTAATGTTAAAGATGTCTCCTTTAGTTTTTTCTTTGCATTTTATGTATTTTCATAGATTACAGAAGGGGAGAGTAATCGCAGAATGTTTATTTGCATTCTCATTATGTCTATTTGCCAGGAAAAAAAAAAAAATCTATGATGAAAGCAGGAAGCGGTACTCCAACTGTTCTTTCAGACAGCAAGAGTAAAAACAGTCACAGGTGTTCACTCCTAGCATGACAACAATCCTGAAAACTAATAGATAAATCTATTAGGGGAGGTGACCCTAATTCACAGAGCTACTGACAATGCACTTTAACTTTTTGCAACTTCGTAATGCAAAATGGTGACCCTCACTTGGACAGTATAAAAATAGACTTACTGCCTCAAAACATACCACATGGGACAGGTGGAATGCTGACAGCAGAGGAATTACACATCATTGTCTCAATCCTTTGAAGCGGTGTGTTTAGTACACCAGTGAGTGGCTGGTGTACTAAAGAGCATACTTACATGCCTCTTCAGCATCCCTCATTGATTGATTTCCACCGCAGTTCAGCTGGGACTTTACCAAAAATAAGCCAAAGAAGATACTCCATTCTGCAAATCTGACTTCAGTCTCCTAATTTCTGTATGAATGTTGCCTTGTGTGTGAGACCATTATCCTGTTCCTTGATAATTGCAACAGAGGCAATTTAAGTTCAGACAATGGGGGAAAACATAACATGACAAGGCAGACAGTGAAGTTAACTGTCATAGGAAATTGCAGACTCTGAACCCACATTCAAGTGATACGGGATGACTAGAATTGAACATGCATTCAGACAGGCTTATCCAAGTTGCGGACAAAGCTACTTCCAGCTCTATCTCCTAGCATGAGGATATGTCAGAGGAGGCAAATATGACCATGGGCCAGCACCGTGCCCTCGTGGCCAAGAAGGCCAATGGCATCCTGGGGTGCATTAGAAGGGCTGTGGTTAGTAGGTCGAGAGAGGTTCTCCTCCCCCTCTACTCTGCCCTGGTGAGACCGCATCTGGAGTATTGTGTCCAGTTCTGGGCCCCTCAGTTCAGGAAGGACAGGGAACTGCTGGAGAGGGTCCAGCGCAGAGCCACCAAGGTGATTAAGGGAGTGGAGCATCTCCCTGATGAGGGGAGGCTGAGGGAGCTGGGTCTCTTCAGCTTAGAGGAGACTGAGGGGTGACCTCATTAATGTTTATAAATATGTAAAGGGTGGGTGTCAGGAGGATGGAGCCAGGCTCTTCACTGTGACATCCAGTGACAGGACAAGGGGCAATGGGTGCAAGCTGGAGCATAGGAGGTTCCACTTAAATATGCGGAGAAATTTCTTCACGGTGAGGGTGACAGAGCACTGGAACAGGCTGCCCAGAGAGGCTGTGGAGTCTCCTTCTCTGGAGACATTCAAAATCCGACCGGACGAGTTCCCGTGCGATCTGCTCTAGGTGTTCCTGCTTCGGCAGGGGGATTGGACTAGATGATCTTTCGAGGTCCCTTCCAATCTCTGACATCCTGTGATTCTGTGATTCTGTGAAATATGTCCTAGAATACGACATGTTAGAGGCTAGGGATGTGACAGAAAGAGAATTACAATAGTGACATATTCTTACAGCACTTCTATGTATTTGCAGCTTCCAGAATAAAAAGAATCTCTGTAATCACCTAAATGGAATTACCGCAATAAGCCAGAGAACAGAGCTGCCATATTCTTTTCATGCAAGCCATATCCTGGCACACTTGGCAGCATGACGTCTGGTAAGTTTCTCCAACTAACCTTTTCTTCAATTCAGTTACTGTCACATCTGAATTAAAATTCTGGATTCCAAAAATTAGGGGGAATGAGGACATGTGATATACTCTACAAATGTGTTCTGCTGAAAGTTTTGCAAAGATATTACAGGTACGGTTGAGAAGACATTTCTATCTAAAATAAAAACTCATTGCTGTACTGGTACCACCAGCCATTTCTAACACGGGAACATACATGTTCAGAATGGCTTTCATGGGCTGCCCCAAAATCAGGAGCAATGGAAGCAGCAGACACTTGCACAGAATTCTGACCAAGCTAATAACCCACGCAAGCAATCAGAATTGATTTTCTAAAGTTGAATGTGAAGTTACTCTCTAATATGCAGGATTTATACTGGTTGTGTTTTGTTTTATCAAGGTTATCTTCTTTGACATCCTGATGAAATACAAGTTTTTCAGATTATTTTTGCACTGCTGTGTTTAAGTTATAATCAGGAACGATAACAAAAGTTGTGGTAAACACAGTATTAAGTACAAAGGTAAACAATACATTTTGTCAAAGGCAAGCCATATTTCTCTGGTTTTATGTTCCATTAGTGATTCCACTGGATTACTTGACATTAGATGGGACAGAGTTTTCCACCTTCTGAAGAATTTCAGATAAATAATAAATTATTTGCCAAAAATATACTGTAGTTAAACAACAGAGGAAGTTTCCTTAGTCTGTGTGATTCAGTAGGTCAGACTAGATAATCAGAATGATCAGCATTGGCTTTAAAAGCAGTAACTTACATTCTGGTCCCAGATAATGAGCCACAAGCGAGTATGATATTGCATTAATCTTTAGTCATAATACATCTACAAACTCCTCCTAAAATAACTGTTGTTGTCCTTTAAGACTGTTCACAACAACCTGTGATGTACCACCTAGAACTTCAGTGGCTGTCATTATCAGTCTACTTCCATTCTGGAGAGAGAGAGAGAGAGAGACAGATGCACACACACACACTTGATCAGAAAGGAAGCTATCTTGACAAACAACTGTAAAATTCAGTTACATTTCAGACCATGGGATACTTAAAATTACTTTGCTTCATGTAACACTATTGCTAATGCAAACAGTGATTAAAACAAAATTCCAATTGAATATCTGTATTTGAAAATACATAGAAAAATAAGAGTCAAAAATGTCACACAGGCATGGTTGTCACGTAATAAGGACAGCTCGCATGTGACTGTCAGACATGCCTGCTCACAAAACAGTTCAGTTCTCCTGGGAGACATCACATATTTTAAGTGTTCTGTTAGTTCCATACAGAAAAATCAGGTGCTTCTCTAACAAGATGAGTGAATGTAGCTTCACAATGTTTGGATTGAACTTCACTCCTCTCTCCACATTCCTTGATCTACAAAGCACTCTTGGTTTCTGGGAACAAATTCATTTTAACTTCCTCCTTCCTGTTCCTCATACTTGCAACAACTCTTGGCCTCCCCCATCCTGCAAGAATTTCACTTCAATGAGGCTTACAGATTGTGCATATGGAGACTAGGGGCGTGAGAGGACACAGGACAAGAAATCAGTCATGTGGCTTAATCCAAGAAGAGAAGGCACATAGATACCACAGGCACAGTATAAGATCCTGAGGAAAAAAGTTTATGATCTGGATCATATTATGAATGTATAAATTCACTTACTAAACTTTAAGGACATATTCCATCTATGTTACTCTCTTCAAAAGCAGAGAATACTAGACAGTATTAGAATCACCAAAACATAAGCAGCCAGATCACCTCTGTAACTTCTTTCGACATTCAGTACCACCTTGAATGGAAAAAAAAAGTCAAATGGGAGCTTCCAGTGTATTTTGGGCTGACCACGTGGAGGTTCTGGCCATTCAGTCATGTCAGTGAAGGTAACCACAGTTGTCAAAGGCATTAGGCTTGTGCTTAGGAACTGTAACAAAAAGGAAAGTACAAAGAGTTCAGCATGTCTAAGGCAAAGGATACATCTCCCAGCTAAGTTGAAATGGACACTCAAAACAGCTTGTGCGCTCCACAAGGCTTTAAGGGACAAGATAAAGATGCAGTTATTGAACTACAATTTAAAGTTTTAATTTTGATTCCTTAACAGGCAGAAAGTGGTTTGTGGTTGGAAAGAAAGTACCTTTTCTAGCTGTACAGCTGGATGAGGACTATCAATAAGATCATAAAACTACTTTTCTCTACAGAGCAGTTATTCAGCTCAGTAAATCACAACTCAGTAAAATCAAGACCATCTGATTCCTTGGTTCTTAAATAATTATGTTAATCCCATTTAATTACTGCTGTGTGTGAGAGAAGGGTTTTAAATTCCTTACCTTTAGGGGGTGACACTGATACAAGTAGCGTGCACCCAATATTTGAGCTTGTGGGTTGGACAGGAGGCCCACCTTAGTCCACAATATCTGTATATTCAGGGACACAGGAACCATGCAACAGGAAGTGCAATTCATAGTCTGAAAATAAAATGTAACTTAAAGATCTCAATGTAGTACTCTAAAGGTTAAAAAGGACCATCATGGTCAAAGGCTAATCTTTTGTGTTGCAAAGGTCTCAGAACCTCAATCACTCACTTCAGTGCTATGCCACCCAGAGAGACCTAGACAGGCTGGAGCAGTGGGCCCAGGCTGACCTCATGAGCTTCAGCAAAGCGAAATGCAAGGTCTGGCATCTGGGTCGTGGCAACCCCCACTATCAATACAAGCTGGGGGGTGAAAGGATTGAGCAGAGCCCTGCCAAAAGGCACTTGGGGGTACTGGTGGGTGACAAGCTGGACATGAGCCAGCAGGGTGCCCTGCAGCCCAGAAACCAACCGCACCCTGGGCTGCACACCAATCAGTGTGGGCAGCAGGGCAGAAGAGGTGACCCTGCCCCTCTGCTCTGCGCTGGCGAGACCCCACCTGGAGCCCTGCGCCCAGATGGGGAGTGCTCAGCACAGGGGGGACATGCAGCTGCTGGAGCGCGTCCAGAGGAGGCCCACAAAAATGATCCAAGGGGTAGTACAACCTCCCCTATGAGGACAGACTGTGAGAGCTGGGGCTGTTCAGTCTGGAGAAGAGAAGGCTCCAGGGAGACCTGATAGCAGCCTTTCAATATCTAAGGTGGGGCTACAAGAAAGAAGGGGACAGACTCTTTAGCAGGGTCTGTTGTGACAGTACAAGAGGAAATGGTTTCAAACAGAGAGGGGAGATTCAGACTAGATACAAGAAAAAAATTTTTTAGGGTAAGGGTAGTGAAGGGTACTGGCACAGGTTGCGCAGAGAGGTAGTGGATGCCTCGTCCCTGGAGACCTTCAAAGTCAGGCTGTACAGGGCTCTGAGCAACCTGACTCAGCTGCAGATGTCCCTGTTCACTGCAGGAGAGTTGGACTGGATGGCCTTTAAAGGTCCCTTCCAGCTCGGACAATTCTATGATTCTATGACTAACCCTGTAACTTCTGGTCATGCCGGCTGCCCTTTTTAGAGCTATATGCATCTCATTGTCATCTGACTTCCAGATGTAACTTGTCTCAGCTCTATCATTTGGATTTTGCGTTCTATTAGGCCATCTCCTAATAGATTACTAATTATTAAAACAGAAGTTGCCTCCTCAGTAAGTATTTGCATTGCAAGCTCTTAGCTTTAGTTAAGTAATATATAAATATTGCCAGAAACCATAAAATCTGTAAAAATGATACTATAATTATCATATTAATGGAAGTAAAAGCAGGTGGTGTTAGTTTTCTGACAGCCTTCTAGAATTAAGTAGTACAATACCGAATTCAGCATTAAACTCTTTTCGTTCATTTAAAAACCAGGAAAAGGGTTCAAGAACAGGCTGTTCTGGAACAGGCTGCTCAGGGAGGTAGTGGAGTCTCCTTCCTTGAAGGTGTTCAAGAAATGTGTAGATATGGCTCTTAGGGACATGGTTTAGTGAGCATAGTGGTGTTAGGTTGACAGTTGGACTAGATGATCTTAGAGGTCTTTTCCAACCTTTATGTTTCTATGCTTCTAAGAGAGATTAAATCTGTAAGTTCTTCCTGTCTTTAGTAAATATCCTAAAAATATGAACCCTAATAAAGATGTCTGTATATTAGTATTCAGACCCCTGAAGGTCAGTGGATTATCACACAAAGAAAGCTATCCCTGATGCACAAGCTGCTTCTTTTTTGCCTTGCTCACACTCCTCAAAGTAACACAAAGATATGAAAAAAGAAAAATATTCAGATGGTCTTTTTGCATTTATATTACCTGTACACTACAGTTCCGAATCAGAATGGTCGTCCACTCTTCTGCTTCGGTTGAATGAGCACTGCCAATTATAGCAAGGTCTTCTGCTCTCTTCATCCCCTGAAAAGCCTTATATAACTGCAGCTGGATGTAGCTGCAATTACTTTCTTCTATTTTGGGTAGGCTAGAAATGAAAAAATAACAGCTTTAGATAAAAAGCTTTAGAAGCAGCTGATATCAACATCTTTCCTCAGCAGCCGGTATTTCTTCTGTTCATGTAGTGAGTCAACAGAATCATTACAGAAGTATTGGTATTAAATGGATGAAGTTTCAATCCTTTCTGCAATGAGAAGGGAGAAGGACAACATGGCAGGACAATACATGATGAGGAATACTGACAGCGTTTTAGCCATCTTACCACCTCAGTGGTGGTAAAAACCACCAACAAAAGAATGATCCAAATCAAAGCAATCACTTTTAAAGGTTCCATTATAATTCACTCCTCAAATACAAATTCTGCTCTCATGTGTGACATATTGCCAGACTGAAGCCTCAAAATTTCCTAGACGGCCATCACTATGTTCAAACTGTTCTAGAGGTCCACACCCCCTGATAGTCTAGACCTCTTAGGATTATGTGAAAGATCTGCAGAGAACCATTGGTGACTTTGGGGAAGGACCTAGGCTCCACAGAAGTGATTGAGAAGCTATAGAAAAAGGTGTCAGGAAGGGTGATTGCAGAGTGTGTTCTCACCTGAGTTTGCAGACAGTCCTCATATTACTTCCAAATTGTACTGTGTGTCTGAGGAACTGTGAGCAACTTCCATCACTCTCACTCCGTAAAATGCTCATCTAACAGACTGCATGTCAAGAAGTAGATTACAAAGGACACTCAGCTCATATTTAACATTCTTCTTACCCCATATTCTTCCTTAACCCTATTACAGGACTATGCTCAGTCCTGACCTAAAAGCATACTGCTGCCTGCAAATACTGAAGTATGCCCTCACAGGTAAAGGTACTATCTCAGAAGTCCAACCAACATAGTACCAGAAATCAAGAAACCCAGTGACAGATAAAACCTGACAGAAGAAAGGATACGTGCTGCACTGCACCAGCGTTTGCTGTCAGCAGTGGTGCTCCAGTGATATAGCCAGGATTTCCACTTCTAGGCAATGTATGAGAAAGAGTCCTGGTCTACAAAGAGGCAAAGGCATGAAACAAACCAAGAGAGAACATTAAAAGAGGAAAACATTAGCACCAATGAGATCCATTCATCTCAGATAATAGATTTAACCCATTTTTTGGAATGACTGAATATTATATGCTACCAAAACCTCCACTATTTGCTTCCAAATAGTCCTTTTTACCTGACAAGTCTATCTGCTGTCCAGGAGGTAAAACAAAACAAAAACCACCAACCAACTAGATGTCATTATCCTGAAATGTGGATTCTACCAGGTCAGTTTTTGAAACATTCAATCACTCAGAGTGTTTCTGTCTAAGGAAGCAAGCATATCAGTCTGGGCAATTCTAAAGATGATCTGCAGAACAAATCCTGCCTTAACTTGGATTCTGAGTGGCAGATTCCACCTCTAAATTGTTTTATGGAGAGAGCCTTTGGGGATAACTTCAGCAAGGTTGCACTGCACACTTGTTAACCCCTAAGGTCACCATTTATCCAACTTTGCACTGCCTCTGTAGGAGGTTTATATGAACTTCAACACACATTTTTATTTCCCAGATGTCCACCCCTACCACAGTAACTCTTACTCCCGCTGCACAGGCAAAGTTATGTAGAACCCAGAATAAATTTAGCCACTTTGTTTACAAACACTGAATATTAGCTCAAAACCTTTCCTTCTTATATTGTGCTGGTCACCCCGATCTCATCCTCTCCCCGTCTGCCCCACCAAAACTAACCAAAGCAAATAAATAAATTGATAAATCAAGACCAACTCAACAACAAAAAAGTCAGATCAAAATAACCAGTTCCTGCAAACTTGTACAAGTGTGCTTGCTTGCACTGAATACGTTCTACTAACATGGTTTACTTGAGACCAGAGCTGCGTCCCCTACTTCCTTCGACAGCCAGCTGTGTCCCAGGGTTCTGGTACTATCATTGTACTGTGACATTGCTCTTATCTTTCTGCATTTCATCTGTACAAAACTGGGTCACAAGTTATAGAATCAAACTTGGCAACAGCCCAGGGAAGATGGAGGGACTAACCCAGAAGTGCAAAGTGAAGTGCTGCTGCAGTGAGAATCCAGAGCTCCCAAAGATGCTGGTCACTTTGAACCGGACAGACACACTCTGAATCCCATGGGTACCATTGAATTCTACCTCATAGATCACCTGAAAGTTCAATCCAGAGAAAAATCAGAGACATGGTCAGGTAATAAGGTAACAACTTCAAGTTAGAATTGAGCCTAAGGAAATAAGATTGAGATACCTCTGAAACAGCATTGTTACATGTGTTGTCTTTCATGTAGGGAGCTCCAGGTGGTGCAGATGGGGTGATCTTTACCTGGAGGCAGTAAGCAGTTGTTTAAAATGAGCATGTCTTTCTTACTCTTTTCCAGCCGAGTCAGATTTACCTTCCTGCTATAGCTTCAATATGAGGACATGTCATTCTGTTCCAGATGACCAGTTTTTTCTAAGAGAACAAGCTACTTCCCTGACTCCAACACCATCCATGCTTAATCACTTATAAGCACATCTTGCCTTAAAACCCAGTATTTTTGTCTAAAATGTTACATTTTCTTTCAAGTCTTGTTTCAGACACAAAATGTTCCCACTCTCTGAAGCTTCCAACCCATGGGCATTATTATGAATGCCTAATATTCCAGATATTTTATTTCAGAGGCAGAAATTACTTTCATTGGTAAAAGATACTGACCTTCATGGCCTGCGCAATGCTGTCATTGATTGGAACCTGGAGAAAACAAACAAACCAACAAACAGCACCAAAACCCAACAGATTTTCTAGGTTTGCAAGTGATTAAAGTCATGAGACAAACACTACATAGATCCTAGATATTACATTGATATAAATGACTTAGTTTATTCAAGCTTAGTAAAACTTGTCATCTGTTTGTGATCTAGAAATCACAGACGTACTACACAGAATTTATTTTTAGAACAACAGAATACAGGTTTAATTCTTGGCCCTGTCAATGAACTGCAGTATGTAGTATGCAGTATGTAGTATTAGTATCTTTGATCCATTCCTGGAGCTCCCCCTTGTGGAGTGAAGTAGTTACTTTACCGTCTATTTTTAAATTTTGGCCGCCGTAACAAAGCAAGCCCTGAAAACATGAGTTAAGTTTAGTCAATGCAATACTCAATGCAGATTTAGAAGAATAATTCCAATTAAAGGGTAAGCTGAGCCATTAGCCTTAATAGGGTATTAAGGCTAAAAATGCTAAGTTGAAACACCGGTGTTTCAACTTAGCGTACCACAGAAACTGGTGAGATGAGGTAAACAGTGAGATATTATTAAGTTAACATTCAGAAAGACCAGCATGATGAACCCAGAAAAATAAACTGGTTATTTTGACATTGTTCTCAGGATAAATAATGGAGAAATGGATATGGAGTTCAATCTATGAATATATGAAAGCAGCTCTACAAAAAAGGAGCTAGCAGACCTTGAGTAGACCCCAAGTTGAACGCAAGTCAGCAACATGCCCTTTCCACTAAGAAGGCTAAGGGTATTCCTGGCTGCATTAAGCAAAGTATTGCCAGCAGGTTAAGAGAGGTGATGCTTCCTCACTGCTCAGCATTGGTGAGGCTGCACCTGCAGTACTGAGTCCAGTTCTGGGCCCCCCAGTACAAGACATAGTGGAAAGAGGCCAGCGGAGGGCCACCAAGGTGACCAAGGGGCTGGAGCACCTCCCCTGCGAGGAGAGGCTGAGAGAGCTGGGGCTGTTCAGCCTGGAGAAGAGGAGGCTCAGGGGAGATCTTCTCAGTGTGTATGAATACCTGCAGGCAGGGTGCGAAGAGGACGGAGCCATGCTCTTGTCTGTGGTGCCCTGTGCCAGCGTAAGAGGCAGTGGGCACAAACTGGAACATGAGTGGTTCTATGTAAACATCAGGAAGCACTTCCTTACTGCGTGGGTGATGGAGCACCGGCACAGGTTGCCCAGAGAGGTTGTGGAACCTCTCTCTTTGGAGACCTTCAAAAGCTAACTGGACATGGTCCTGGGCACTCTGCTCTGGGCGCCCTTGCTTGAGCAGCAGGTTGGACGACATGACCTCCAGAGGTCCCTTCCAACCTCAATCATTCTGTGATTCTGTGAAATAAAGCTAATATGACAACTAGCATTAGATGTGATTTTAGAGAGAACATAATGTGTCAAAAACCCTCATTCCTTCCTAAGAATATGCTTTACTTCGTTGATCAAGTTGATAGAAGGGAGAAAAATACTTTGATAAATGGTCTGTTTAAAACCTAAGAGTTGTACTTAAACTGAAACTGTTAAAACTATGAAATATGAATGAAGTGCCTGTTAATGCAGTAAGAACTTGCTAATAACTGAAGTTTATTTGAAATACATTGAAATGACAGATTACCCCTGACCAGGGACATTTTTAACATGATTTTTAGCAAGAAGAGCATAATGATCAGAAAAAAATCAAGGGATACTAGGTACCAAATCACAACTTTAGTTTTCAAGTTACCTGAAGTTGCAACAGAAGACAACAGGAAGTCAAACAAATATGATGTTGGGTAAAAGGAAGAAATATGACACACACCTTTAGTACTGTGAAGTCATGGTAGTAGGAAGCAGCATTTAGAGCAGGGTCAGTAATGCAGCTCCTGCTCAAGTTGGTGAAAATGCGAGTACAGCTTGTGCTTTTACTGTCCAGGAAGCCTGAGTTAAGAGATTACATCAGATAAGAGAAAACAGAAGCACACAACCCTAAGAAATTCATTCTCTTTTACTAACCAGCAGGATTTCCATCCACACAAAGTCCACTGACTCCCATTTTTACTGGCTGTCTAAGCACACTTAGTACAGATGATGAATCAAAGTAGATTAGGATTGGATCACCAGCCTGAAAGACAATTTGGAGAAATTACAGACAACGTTACAGTGGAATAGTAAGACCAAGTACAACGTTATGACATCATCAGGGCATAGAGGCAAAACTTTAACTTCTTAGCATACAGTCAGTTTTGTCTAAAGGGTTGTCCAAACTTTTAAAGACAAGAAAACTAATTAGAAACTTTTTACACAATAAGGAATGAAAATAACTGAAAAATAATATGGTTCATAGGGTAGAAAAAATATGAAGAATCTTTAAATTTGTTCTCATTAGGTGACATTACAGACAGCTATAGCAAAGGTATATATCTGCAAAGTGGTTGATATTTTCTTTCAGCTCACCCGGTAAAAGGCTGAGAATGATGGCTGGACTTGTGATACTGCTAAGAAAGAGGGTCTGCCATACTTCTCCGAGAACTTCAGAAAATCAGATTCTTTGATATACTTTGGCTGTTGGAAATAGTTCAACTTCGCTAAAGGTTGAAAAAAAGAAAAAAAAAAAATCCACCAACATAAAGTTACTAGAAAACATAATTTTAAGAAAAAGTAAACATTGTATCAATATTTTAAAAGGGACACCTTCAGTAATTAAAAGCTAGATAATGCCATATATTAATTAATCCTTAGTAAGATTGCTAACAGAATAATATGAAATGTGAACAGGATGATGTCATGAGTACTAGTTTGAAATGTTTCATGAGAAACAGGTGTTAATACACAAATGTGATTTTCTGAAATCATGAAAATTGTTTAAGGCAACTATCTTACTATGTGCTGTCAGTTTTGTGAGATGTCCAAATCATACTCATCTGACATTTAATGACAAAACACTACTAGTATGTGAATTCAGTAAAAGCAATATTAAATGGATTAAAAATAATTAAGGTTGATAAACTTTAAAGTATGAACTGTGAATAGACATCCTTAAAAGACAAACTTCTACTGGTATCCCACAGTGATGTCATCCTGGCCCAGTGGTATTCAGTACTGTTACAATGTTATAATGTATTAAATTATTGCTGCTAAAATACTAAGTCATAAAACGGTAAACGATTAAGGACATACCACGTAGACTTGTTCAAACAGTAAATTTCTTATTATATCCAAATAAAACACCTTTTGTAGATGTTTGAAGATTACAGATCATACCAACAACAGGAGTGTGTAACAGTATCCTCGATTACATTAGTAGTACCGAAAATAATTGAGGGATTCTAGTTGATTTAATTTTTATTTTTATTATTTTTTCTTAAAAGAACTTAAGCTCTAAGTGCAATTCTGCTGTTCAAGGGCAAAGCAGATGATCCTAAGATACACAGATTATCAAACAGAAATAAAAGCTTTCTTGTATCTGAGAAAAGCATTAGTCAGAGAGCCAACTATATTTTTTAGGGAGATAAAGGCCCAAGGAGTAGTAAGTTCCTAGAAGTTTTACAAAAATAGCTGCATAGAACAGCTTTCTTATTCACCTAAAGGAATAATCATTATATGGAAACAGAAAATATTGGTAGCTGTGCCACTCTCACACATTTTGTTTTCTTTGAAATGCAGTTACTTATGTAGCCTCCAATTATCAAAGCTGAATACTTGACAATGCAGAGTAAGTGTTACATAATGCAAAATATACCTGGAAATGGAAGAAAAGATACTTCAGCTTTTTGGAGAAAAGACTGATAAATGACTTGTTCATAGTTTAATTTTCTCAAGAAAACACACTAGCTACTAAAGGCTACTTAATCTTGGAGAAAACAGCAAAAAAGAATTTCAGACAACTTCCTTTACCTGAAACCAAAATTAAAATAATAAGAGGCAGGCTAGTAGATAATGCTTCCTGTG
The DNA here is from genome assembly GCA_013399715.1 of Alectura lathami. Taxonomy (NCBI): domain Eukaryota; kingdom Metazoa; phylum Chordata; class Aves; order Galliformes; family Megapodiidae; genus Alectura; species Alectura lathami. The sequence continues at coordinate 15,170 of VXAV01001014.1, forward strand.
ACTTTAAAATGTACTCATATTAGATCTGCACTGATTCATAAGCAGAAATAGAGCAATATGCTTCCAATATCTACAAAGACTAAAGATGAAGTTGCTATTCTGAGAAGCTAGTATGTGAAACAGAAAGGCTTTTAAAAGAGCTTAATGTATTTTGAAACTATCCAGTATTTCCAGCTGTCCCTACAAATTTATTGGGCTTTAACCCTGCAGGCAGCTAAGCACCACACAGCCATTCACTCACTGCCCTCTGCAGTGGGGGAGTAGAGGAGAGAATCAGAATAGGTAGAATTTTGAGAACTTGAGAACTCAATAGTTGAGATAAATAGAGTTTAAAAAGAAAGAAAGGAATAAAACAAAACAAAACATGCACAATGCAGTTGCTCACCACCAGCTGATCCATGCTCAGCCAGACCTTGAGCAATGGCAGCAACCCTGGCCAACTTCCTGGGTTTCACCATTCAGCATGATGTCATGTGGCATGGAATATCCCTTTGATCAGTTTGGTTCAGCTGTCCTCACAGCTTCTTGTGTACCCCTAGCCTCCTCATTCTTACTGGCAAGGCAGCACTAGAAGCCAAAAAGTCCCTGACTCATCAGTGTAAGCACTGTTCATCAACAACTAAAAATTTGGTGTGATGTCAACATTAATTTCATCCTAAATCCAAATCGCAGCACCTTATCAGCCACTATGAAAATTAGCTCTATCTCAGCCAAAAACAGGACAGAACTGTTCTCTTCTTCTAGATTAATTGTCAGTTGGATCAACCTGACTGCTTGACTCAGACAGCCATATGATCACGAGATAGAAGGGACAGGGTGAGACTGAACAGTCAGGTATGTGGTGAGCAGTCACACTGCCCTATTTCGTATCAATACCATCTAAAATCAGATTAAGACAAATGTGAAATTCCACCTTTAGCACGACAGTGAACAAGAATTGCTGTGGGAAACTGCAAAATGAAGAAAGAGCCACAGAAAGCATAAAAAAATAGAAGATTGTACATGATAACTAACTATCAAGGTTGGAGGAATGCCAGAGTTGTGAAAAGCTGTCAGATGGGTACAATAGTTTAGTACAGTAGAAAAATAAAGCAACCAAAGGATGGTGAGAGAAAAACAGGCAAGAAGGAAGGCTGGATAAAGCAAAGGATGTTTTACACTTCAGGAAAGACAGATAGAATATTGTAGTCAGGAAAGAATGAGGACATGTACAGAGCTATTACTGACAAGCAAAGGAAGAAAAAACTGCATCTTGGAAGTGTCACAGAGAATTATTAGTAAAACTTGTCTTTCGGTGCTTCCTTGGGGAAGGCCAAAGGGGAGCAGGCTGTTCTTACCAGAAAACTTTATCATCAGGTGATCCCCATGTATTTTTCAAACATTCTTCCCAACACCAAGCACAGAGGCCATGTAAACAGTGAATTCAGTTGTTCTGAAGTGTGCTACACCTAATGCACCTGTGCAATCAAATGTCTACAGCTTGTTCAGTGAGCCTAATCATGTGACAGAGATCACACCCAAACATTAAATGGACAGAAAAATCTGCTGCCATCACTCTAGACACAAATCATTTTTCCTTGGATATTGAAGTGCATGAGATTATAAATTCAGAATCCTTCTAATCCCACTGTTATAATACAATGGGTAGCATGTGTATTGGGTTGGGGCTGCAGGGGTGGCCTCTGTGAGGAGTCCAGCAGCTGCCCCATGTCAGATCAGAGCCAGTGATGCTGGCTGTGTCTCTGGGAGAGCAGATTTAAGAAAGGGTAAAGCTGCTGCACAACAGGAGCTGGGAGAGAGAAGTCAGAAAACATAGAAACAACCCTGCAAATACCAACATCAACAAAGAAATAGGGCAGGAGGTGCTCCGGATGCTGAAGTAGAAAATCTCCTGCAGAATATAGGGAGAACCATCATGGAGTAGGCTGTCTCCCCACAGCCTGCAGCAGATATCCATGATGCAGCCCTTGGAGGACTCCACACAACAGCAGGTGGATGTGGCCTGAAGGAGGCTACAGGCCATGGAGAGCTCCTGCAGGAGCAGATTCCTGGCCGGAAATGAAGCCCCTGGAGAGGAGCCCATGGTGCAGCAGGTGATCTGGTGGGAGCTGCTGCCCTTGGGGGACACATATTGGAGCAGCTCCCAAAGGATGGACCCCATTGTACAAACCCATGGGAAGCCCACGCACAATCAGATCAGAAAGGACTGATGAGGGAGGGACCTCATACTGGAGCAGGGTAAGAGAATGATGATGAAGGAGCAGCAGTTCATAGAATGGCCTAGATTTGAAAAGACCTTAAAGATCATCTCATTCAAACTCCCTTGCCATGGGCAGTCTTGCCACACGCTACTAGATCAGGTTGCCCAGGGCACCATCCAGCCTGGCCTTGAATGCTTCCAGGGATGAGGCACCCACAGCTTCTCTGGTCAAGAAGCCATTGGAGATGCCAGGGAATGAACCTGGGACCTCACACACACAAAATGCATCAAAGAGTTATGGGTTGACTATAACCTTCATTCCCCAGACCTTTACACTGCTCAGGGAGAAGTGGGGAAGGAAGGTGTTTAGTTTATTATTAGTCCTCACTGCTCTAGTCTGTTGTTAGTTGGAATAAATTACTTTAATCTCCTTATGTTGAGTCTGTTTTGCCCGTGATGGTAGTTGGTGAGTGATCTCTCTGCCCTTCTCAACCCACAAGTTTTTTCATCATATTTGCACCCCACCTTTTGAGGAGGGAGAGTGAGAGAGTGGTGTGTGGAAGGACAGATAAGGAATAGAGCAGAAAGTGCTTTGGAGTTAGAGACTGATGTGGACATTCTGTCCCTAGTGGGAGAGAAACCATGGGATAAGTAAAACAAGTACTGAAGAGAAAAGCAAAGGGAACAATATGCATTGTATAAAGAAAGTCATGCAGAACTGAAGTTAAACAATGTTGCTAGGGGAAAAAACCACAAAAGAGTCACAGGAATATAATTTAGAAAAAGTTAATAAATGTGTGATTGCAAAAACGCTAACCAATCTTAGCAGGAGAAAAGGCGCATGATAGCTGCATGATAACCAATCATAATCTTAGAAAGAACACATGGACAAAATGTATAAACCAATGGTAAGAATGCGCAATACGCGTGCTTCAGTAATAAGAATATAAAAGCAAGTGTAAAAACCCAATAAATCATCTTCTGATTCACCTGCATCAGGAGTCCCCTCTCTCAATCACTGTCACATGGTGCCCCCTGTGAGGAGCGAAGACTCACCTAACCTGTGCGATTGACGGTGAGCCCCACAGAACCTAAGTGCTGCTGAAAGGAAGCAGGAGGCGGCTGGCAAGAAATCCCTCCGGGACAGGAGGTGAGCTGCGGGGAACATGGGTCACAGAATGTCAGCCCAAGAAAGAGACGTATTTGAACTGATGACTAAACTGCTGGATAAGCATGTCAAACTTTTGCCATCCCATGATCTAAAGGTCATGCTGAAACGGACAGTGGCTAAGCTGCCAGGGGTCACCCCATCCACGATTTTTACTAGACAATTGTGGGACGAAGTGGGAGTCAAGCTGTGGCACTGTGCTACAAAAGGGGATAAAGCAGCTGTGGGCATACTTCCCTCCTGGAGAGCGATTTTTGAGACCATGACAGCCTCATCTCACACTAAAGTACAGTGGAATGCATCTTGCTCTCCCCCTGCGGAGGAGCCTGGGAGCTCGGTACAGTCTGGGGACACCTCTTCTCCTCCTGTACAGCCCTTGGCCCCCCCTCTCATGAAAGAACGAGAGGGAGGTCCTTTGCAATCTGTAGGGGCATTTGCTGCAGACTATAGCCCTGATGATAGCGAGGAGGAGCAGGAAGATCCCTTTGATCCTGGACCTACTGACCCAGAGAAGGAACTGGACCTTTAACCCTCTGATTCCCATGAAAACTGGGACACCGGGGGTCTGCTTCAGCTGTGGCAAACTGGGTCACCTAAAGAAAGATTGTTTTCCCCTCAAGAGAGTAAAATCAAAAACCCCTGCTGTATGTTCACGATGTCGAAGGGTCATCATTTTGCTAACCAATGCCCTTCTAAGTATGATTTTGAAGGTCGTCCGATTCAGGGAAACCGGACCCAGAGCACGGGTTGGCGCCGCGCGCAGACACAAATTCCTCAGCCACCACAGCAGATATCTCAAGGAGGACCGCCTCAAGTCTTCGCCCAGCAACGGCAAGGAGCGCTGGACTGGACCTGGCTACCTCCGACACAGTAACGTTGCTAGATTCTTCTATTCATCTACTCCCTACAGGAACTTTTGGACCCTTAAAGTCTCAAAGAAGTGACTTGTTGATAGGAAGATCGTCAACCACTCTTTTGGGACTTTTTATCCTCCCTGCGGTTGTTGATTCGGACTTTGTGGGAGAAATTAAAATTATGGCCTGGACTCCTTTCCCACCTTGCACCGTTCCTAAGAGAACCTGTATTGCGCAATTAATCCCTTTCCCATCCTTGCAAAGCAGGAAACCCTTTGGAGAGGATCAACAAGTAAGGGTGGGGGGATTTGGCTCTATAGGAACTCCGCAAATTTTGTGAGTACAGACCATTTCAGATAAACGTCAGTGGTGCGGTGAGGTTTAGCTGACCATTGGTTTGAAACCACCACAGCAAGGTGACAAAGATGCAATTTAGCTACTTCCAAGTTACATGCTGGAGTATCAAGAGTCTGATGGTACTGTCAAAGGTAGTAAAGCCCTCATCAAAATTCATTTTTACTCTGAGACCTACTGAAAATTGAAATGGCTGAAGTTCTAGCACTACTACCTAAAATATTATCTACTGAGGCTCTCATTGCTTCTTTGTTCTTCCATGTATGCAAAATATTCAGGTAACATCTGTAAAGATCTGAAAGGACTAGACAATAGGAAGCTAACACTGCTTTGTCTAGTACTTGGACCGGATTACCTCCTAAGCCTCTCCCAACCTAAAATGTTGTATGATTTTATAAGGAGTAGATGAGACTGATGGTCAAAACCCCCAGACCAAAGTCAAATAAGAAAAGAGTAAGTGTTCAAACATGAGATCCTTATGAATCCCAATGAATGCCAGAGGTGGACATCAAGTCAGACAAATGAAGTGCAATGAGGAAAGCAGGAAGAGAAAAAATGTTAATGGTATAGCCTACAAGGGTATATGACTACTGGAGAAAAATCAGTCCCAGCAAAGAAGGAAGTATGAAAATAAGCATGAGAATGCAAGACATGATAATAAATCACTATCTGAAAAGGATAATAGGAATATATTTCAAATGTCAAGCCTTAGTTATCGCTCTAAGTGTAGCAAACTAAGGTATCTCAGATACAGAAGTGATAAGTAAAGGCCAATTTCTGGTTAGCCACAGAGACACCACCCTTAAACAGAGTAAAATGATCATTTTTTGTCTTCAGTGATGGGATCATGATTCCCTATGGTCTCTCAGGGACTACAGCAGCCCAAATAATTAGTAACAATTATAACAGAAGTTTAAGATATTCCCCAAGCAGAGGCTATCTGTGAGTTAAGTTAATGGAAAGAAAAGTTACTTACGTTCATCCAGCTGCACACAGAACAAATCATGTCCACCAGGGACAACAATGGTATCGGTATGATAAGGAGAATTAGTTCTGAACAGGAGCGATTTTTCCACACACACTTGATTCACAGACCTGCAAATGGAACCCACCACCACCCACCCCCAAAGGAAAAAAAAAAAAAGAAAAAAAAAAGTTTGTTAAATAGAATTTTCTTACAGCATTTCATTTTTTATGTTATGAAAATACCAATGATAGAACACAGTATTACTTTTCATCTGCTTACATGACTTATTTGACAATTTGCACTGATAATCAATTTTGGAAAGCTCCCCTCCCCATTGTAGTAACAGTATGGATACCCTCTATATGTCTATTTAGAAATCACTCTGAAATTCCTTAGAGCAAGAAGTGGTAAAGAAATTACAGCTCCTCTGGGTTCTTTCCACAACTATGACCTGTAAAGACAGAGTTCTACCACAACTTTTAATCTCCAACAGCTGAAACTATCTTCCTCTCTGACAGCATCCCTCACTTTGTAATTGCTTTACTGCCTCCCAGCTGTACATCTAAGACCTCCTAGTTTCCATACCAAAAGCCATGTCAGCACGTGGCCAAGCCCAGCTGTGCGTCAGGCTGCTAGAAAATTGGCCATCGGATGCCTTTCCAAGATCCGCCTCAGAATCAAACCGTCTCCCGTGTCTGAGGTGCGTGACAAACATGACCGCGAAACTAACGCAGCTGCACTGCGGTTCCCGCGGGCTGCCCAGCCTGCGCCAGACCGTCTTTGCCCGCGCCTGGCAGCTCCGGGACGGCCTCCGCCGGCCGACGGGACGCCAGCGGCGGTGGGATGCCGCCCCCTGCCCACCTGTTGCCGCCATC
>VXAV01001014.1:43009-59914 GCA_013399715.1 Alectura lathami
GTCTAATTTTGTTAAACATGGAAATTACGTTGGACTTGTGTGTCTTAATTCTATGATACCATTTAGAAATTACTTTAAACTTTATATTCTTTCTACTTGGGGAGGCAAGAAGAAAACAGGAAATTGGGCTGGCAAGAAGAAAACAGAGAAATAAGTGACAGTCATATGTTTCCTTCTTAAGTCTTCAGTTTGATAGTAAAGATTCATAACACATTGATTTTGGTTAATAAAGATGGTAGCATTGAGACATGCAAAGTCATTACTATATTGCTTTCCTATTTTACATTTATGGGAAGTATTACTGCATATTACAGGTGATCTCGTGCAAATTCTTATGTCAGAAGTGCAGGTTATTCCTGATAAATTGTCTCACTGGAAAGGGTTTTTGTATTTTTCTTCTGTAGTCAGTGGACTTGGTTTTAATTCAGAGCATCAACAGTAGCCTAAATTGTCAATATTGTCAGTAGGATTAGATAGACACCTACAGCAAGCAATTTAGAACAGCTAATATAGACATGCAAAGTTCCTGAAGTGGGAATTGTGAATGTACTTCATGGAAATCAGTAGAGTTAGTGTATAAACTTACTATTTGTCTGTTCTCATTTGAGTATGTGGAAATTCCAGTCATCTTTGAAAATTTTGTTTTCATACATTCCTCAGCCTATGAAACACAGCTAATACTGTTTAAATGAAGTATAAGACATTTAATTATTTCTGAATATCTGTGCCACAATGTATGCAGTTAGAGAGTTCTTGCTGATTTCATTTTCATTTTGTAACATCCGTAAAGAATTTAATAGTGAGTGTTACTGCAGGTAAGAATTTGCTTTTAAATTTAGTAGGAGCAGAGTTTAATCAACGCTAAGTAAAATCCCACTCATAATGTTCTTTTTTTCCTCTCTTACACTGCATTTGTAGCTTAGTATCAAAAAAGAGAAGCTAAGCCATGTGAATTCACAAGTATTTCACCATTGTCAATTTCTTTTTATCATCGGAAAGGGGAACCATGGTCCTTTCAGTGGTGCCCAGTGCAAGGACAAGAAGCAGTGGGTACAAACTGGAACACAGCAGGTTCCATCTGACTGTCAAGCAGCACTTCCTTACTGTGTGGGTGGCTGAGCACTGGCACAGGGATCCAGAAGCCCCACTTGGACGTGTTGGGCTGGGTGCAATTGTTTTGCTTCTTTGTTTGTTGCTGTTTTAAATAGAATAGGAAGTAAAAAGGAAAGATTCAGAAATATGGTGGAAGAGTCACAGAGATTAAAATTTGGAGGAGTGCGTAAGAAGCTGTATTCATTCAATGCAATATATGCTAAGTATTTTTTCTTTTGTGTAGGCTCATCTGAAACTGATAAAAAATCTTGAGTTAATTTTGCAACGTGCAGTTCAGCTGGGAGATCCTGGTGTGATTCAGGTTGTTTGCACAACACAGTGGAATCTGTGCTTACCACTGCTACAGCAGAATTTGCATCAGCATGTTCGAAAACCATTGATAGCAGTTGCTGATGTGCTTGAAGAAATTGACAGGTAACTGTATATGCTGCGTATGTTCTTATCAATTACTTTGAAAGCTGTAATGACTGAAGAGAAAATACAGGTCATGCTAATGGCCTTGGCAGTTTAAACATGGTAGCAAAGTCATTTAACGACTCAAGCTGTATGATGTTAAGAGTCTGAAAAATTTCCTCTAACTTGTAACATGTTAACATCTGCATATGTTGTGTACATTTCCTCATTAATTGTTTAAATATATGTCCCATTCAAGTAAATGCATTGGAGTATAGATCCTTGTATTAATATCACTTTTTTTTTTTTTTTTATAAAACCATACAATTAAAAATTACTTATAAAATAGGCAATGACTTCACTACTATATATCAAATGAGACAGTCCTTGCATGATGCTATTTTACTAGCTTCTGTGATACTTGTTTTTAATTGAAGAACCTTAATTAAGCAAACTTACTTTCTGTTAGATATACTCATCATCTGTATATTTATGCTGTACTTTATCTTAAGACCTAAATAGTTTTGCATTTTTTGTTAAATTGAGTGTAACAAGAAAACAAGTATGTGGTACATAGTTAAATTTGGACCCATATGTAGGCTGAGTACTAAGAACAGATCTGCTATTGCAATGGACATAATCTGTCATGAGCAGAACAGTAGGTGGTTCCTGATAAATTTATTACAAGGAAAAATGAGAACTGTGTTTTCAGTTGCTTTAGAATGCAAATTGTTATCGAAATGAAGTGCAAACAGAAGCCCAAAGAACTCAATATATGCTTATATAGAAACACCATTTATTACTATACTGTTATTCAAGCATTTCTTACACCTTCCATATAAAGATGCAGTATCAGCACATCAGTATGCGCCTTTTATATTTATACTAAATGTCATTAATGACAGTTTCTCTCTAAAAGCTTGCAGGTTTGCTTTTTGTTGGTTAGGCTTTTAACTTTTGTTACCTGCATATTCCTAAAAGCTTTTTAGACTCAACTGCAGCTACGAGGTGATGCTGTCACTAGAGATTGAATGAATTCACTCTATTAATTTGCCTGTCTTGATTTTTATTTAGAATGTAACATCAATTCTAACTACTTCAGGCAGCAGCATAAGGGCAATACTTGCTGCTCAATCAGCTTAACCCTAATGTAGACATACATTAGTTCTTTGGCAGGACACTTGATATCCTTGAAGCCTTGAAATCCCCCTTCTGTTCTATATTTCATGTCATTGCTTTTATTTATCTAATTTTGTTTATGCCTGGAAGTAATTCAATGTACACCTCACAGCTGCCATGAACAGCCTCCTGGGTCAGATGATGGGTAGGGAATGTAGTGTACCTAACACTGGAGAGCATAAAATCTTCAGTGAAAACATGTCATTGTGGAGTGGTTTTCAGCATCTGGGCAAGGACACTGCCTGCAGGGGTTCTGTGCACCTATCATGAGCCATAGTGAGCTATTGCAAGTATTAGTTTCTACTTAAATGTTATGAACAGAGTGTGAAGCATTATCAAAAGTGGCAATCGTTATTGCTGGGAGTTAAGAAGTACTTTTTAAAATCCAGTCACTTGATCTGCCTACTGAAGTGGGAATTTGTGAATGACAAGTTTGGTATTAAAAAAGAGCTCTGCTAATACACAAAGACCTGTCAGTTACAAGATGCGTGGGTTCCTCTTGACTGTGTTTTCTCACGCAGGGTTAACAGAAGTAAAATGCTGTTGAGTTTTCTTATTGATTTCATTCAAAAGACATGACAATGAAAATGAAAGGGGCAATAAGTGAAAAAGGGAATATATTTTCATACGAGAGTCATTTTTTATTTCTTGTAGCACTTGGTGTAAAATTTTATTTTGCCTCAGTTTAACAGATTACATTTAAATTCTTGTTCCACAGCATGTTGATTTTGTTACGTTGCCAAGTTCATATGGAAATTGCTCGCATTGAAGAAGATGAGGATAGAATTGAGGTTGCTGTGAAACATTTGCAAAAAGCTCTACCTCTAGATAATAGTGGGCAGTATCAAGAACATCTAAGACTGGCTTTTAACCGTCTTTCTTTGTGTGCTATGCTGTATAAGTCTCCTGAGCGTCTAGAGGATCGGGCAGTAATGATGATTGAACAGGTAACTGTACAGAATAAGGTCAGTTGCTGCAACAGGTTTGCTTATTAAATTCTAGCTATTCAGTAGAACTGCATATTAGTAGATCCAGCATAAACGTGCTTTCAGCAAATTGTCATTGGTTGGTTGCCTTGAAAAACTTTCTGAATTTTCTCTGTGGTGGTCACACTGCTTCACACGCTGAATATTAATGGTTGTGATAGAGGATTTTTTCCAGTTATGTTCGGACCTTATTTATGCAAAAACAAACAAACAAACAAACAAACAAACAAACCTACTTATTAGTTAGAAAAAATACTTGTCTGCAAAAAAAGAAACTCAGTATTATGCTTTTGCCAGTTCATAATTGTCAACAATTAAGATTTCATGGTGTGGAACAGTTTTTTAATTAATGAGTGGAGCAATGGCCAAATAGCTAAACATTATGTCTGGCTTGGAAATAAATCACTAGTATCTCACACTTTAAAATGTGATATTGAAAGTATATATAATAAATACAACAGTATAATCTAAAGTCACAGTGTAGTAATTGTCAAGAGTTATCTAGCTCTGTTGTGATGCCCTCAGCACATGAACAGAATTCGTATTGGCAACTGATTTGTTAGTTGGTTAAAAGAAATTTCAGCTGTACACCATTTGGGATGTTCATAGAAATCAAGATCTGCTCAATGAACCTAAAACCAGCATTGGAAAGGTACTAGTAAGGTTGATACGTTATTGTTAAGGCACAATTTTGATTTAGTTTGGTCAGTTTTAATTTTTTTTTCATGCAAGCTTACTCTGTTTAAATGTTATTTAAAGAAAGCACTTAGTCCTCCTCAGACTAAAGAAAATTCTGGGTGAACTAGGGATTTTTTTACGTTTTGTAGTGGTTCCTGATTATTGCACAACAGGTATGTTATTTTTGGTTTCTAAATAAATACTGTGCTTTGTTTAAGGCAGTATAACACTTTGATAGGCTATATTATAAAGAATATATGGCAGTAGTACTGTAAAATATACTGAAATATTCCTTCAGGTAGTTTTTGAAAGTATGGAAGTCTGTAATCTGCATTTTGATGTGTTTAGTAAATAAGATATATAGATAGGAATGTAATAAAAGTATAAATAGTATTTTAATAGGTCTGAATAAGCCTCATAACAATTAGTTCTTTACATAGGCTAAAAGAGAGAAGCAGAAGGATAATGTGATGAAAAAGAGGACCCTTCTGGTAAATGCCGGTCTTACACTAGCTCCTGATTCATTTCAGATAGTACTTGATAGTGAAAATGAAGCTAAAGGTAATGTATGTATGTCTAAAATTATGAGACTTAACTGTGACTGCTTTGCACAGTCTTAAAGAATGGACATAACATCTAGTGGCAATATGTGGGGAATATTACAATATGGATAGAGTGACAGATCTGCTAAATTCTGGTGGCAGAAATTATAGAATTGAAAATGACTGTATAATTCCGTGATATTATTGTCATGTATCAATGCTGAAAAATCTCTGTCAGTTGATCTAGGTGTATAGTTAAGCAACAATTCTGTTATACACTGGATAATGCGTTGCAAGGAATTTTTAACAAAAATGGTAAGAAATGAAGCCTTCCTCACTGTAAAGGAATGTAAGTGAATCTACTTATACATATGTTTTAAAGCCAGGAATACGTATATTCATATGCATTTGCTGCTATTATTTAGCAGATTAGAATCATGTAATCACAGATTCAGTTAGGCTGGAAAAGATCCTTAAGATCATCAAGCCCAACCATCAACCTAAGACCACCACAAACCACGTCTCTTAAATACCTCCAGGAATGGCAACTCTATCGCTGCCCTAGGCAGTCCCTTCCAATGTCTAACCACCCTCTCCATTAAGAAATTTTTCCCGATACCTAATCTAAACCTCCCATGGCACAACTTGAAGCCATTTCCTCATGTCCTATCATTTGTCACGTAAGAAAAGAGATCGATGTTCACCTCACTACAACCCCCTTTCAGTTAGTTGTGGAGAGGAATGAGCCCTCCCCTCAGCCTCCTTTTCTCCAGACTGAACAATCCCAGTTCCCTGAGCTGCTCCTCGTATGTCTTGTTTCCCAGTCCTTTCACCAGCTTTGTTGCTCTTTGAATGTACTCTCAGCAATCCAGTAGCTTCCATATCTTCCTTGTTGTGAAGGACTCAACACTGAAAACAGCTCTCGAGGTGTGGTCTCACCAGTGCCAAGTACAGAGAGAAGGACAATCACTTCCTTAGTCCTGCTGGCCATGTTACTGCTGATAGAAGACAGGATGCTACTGGCCTTCTTGGCCACCAAGGCACAGTGCTGGCTCATGGTCAGCCAACTGTTGACCAGCACCCCCAGGTCCTTTTCCTGCTGGGCAACTTTCCAGCCACTCTGCCCCAAGCCTGTACCACTTCAAGGGACTGATATGACCCAAGTGCAGTACCTGCCACTTAGCCTTGTTGCATCCCACACAACTGGACACAGTCCGTCGATCTAGTCTGTTCAGATCCCTCTGCAGAGCCTTCCAACCCTCAAGCAGACCAACATTCCTGATGATCTTGGTGTCATCTGCAAACTTACTCAGGGTTCCCTTGATCCCCTCATCAAAATTGTTTATAAAAGTATTGAACAGAACTGGTCCCAGTACTGTGCCCTTGGGAACACGGCTTGTGACTCACCACCAAATGAATATTCGCAATGACCCTTTGGTCCCAGCCATCCGGACAGTAATTGTTTGACAATCAACTGAAAACTTAATCTAGGGACCATGGATATCCAAGCTCATCAGATTTCCCAGGCAGTCATATCAGGTTGTATACTAATACAGAGCATCTCTTCTGTGTCATTACACTAAAAAAAAATCTCTTTGGTATGTCTGTACCACTGGAGTTGTTTCCTACCTCAGGGAGCCAGCTCATTCCTCCCTTGTGTCATTTTTCTTTTTTGATTATTTGTGTTTAACATCTTTACCCTCATAACTGTATCTTGTTGACTAAGTGACAGGGAAGTCATTATTCCCAAATTAAAAAAACAAAAACAAAAACAAAAACAAATGAAAACCAGACCTTGTTACTAATCAGAAATGCATTGAATCAGTTAAGTGTTCTTAAAATGAGTGAGAAAGTAACTTTACATATATTGTGTCCATTTCCTCATGACTGAAGCTTAATTAGGGTGATGCATGACCAGTCAAAGAGGTGTGGCAGAGATATTTTAGGGCTAAACAGACTTAAATCAGTTTTTGTATGAGGCAGCTATATTTGAAAATAAATTAAAAAAACAGAACAGATCTTAGTGGGGTGTGTTTTTTTCATTTTGGTTGGTTGGTTTTGGAAAAGCCTGTGAGATGGAAAGAAGTGCTCAATATCAAGTGTTTCAGAAAGTAGTTGTGAATCAAAATGCATACCCTTCATGTGGATTTTTTTCAGCTCTTACGTAAAGTCCCTTGTATTCTTTTTTCTTTGCAAAGTTTCCTCAGGTAAAAGTCAGAGTCAAGTAAGTTACCTCTGTGCAAAAGCACTACATCATATTAAAAGCTTGGACCAAGTCGCTGGGCATTTGAAACACGTAAGAAATGAAAGTGGCAAAGAGAGGTAATTACCGTGGAAATGACCTGACTATTTTTGTGTAGAAGTGTCTAGCAGAAGAGTTTCCCTGCAGCTCTTAAGTTACTTGATGACTTGTAAGAGTTGGCATACTTCATTCAGATCTGACAAAGCATTTAAGCATGTGGTTAATTTTGAGTACTTGGTTACATTTGCATGTTACACATAACTTAAACCTCTCTCACTTGCACACCTATTCTGTTGATATAAACTGGACACACAGTAGAATGAGTGGATTAAGCCTGGAAGACTGAATAACTTGAAGCACAACTGAAACATTGCTGAAGCATCTTTTTAGGTGCTTGTACCACTTGCACGCTACATCTTTTCTGATTAAGAAACCAAGTGGTCCTTTCTGAGTGTCAGACTGATCTGTAGGAAGGTCACAGTTTTGGTTGTACTGGTGCAGGAAGGCTGGACCAGATGACCTTTAGAGTTTCCTTCCAACTTAAACCATTCTGAGATTCTGTGTAACTTTTTTTTTTTGAGTATTTGTATGCTATTTTATCATTCTTTATTACAAAGGAGGAGATTTTTTCTTTTTTTTTTCATTTTTTGTTTGTTTGCTGAACTAAAAAAATCCTGGCCTGAACTTTAAACAAAACTGTTTTCTAAATGATTCAAAATCCAAAATTGCATTCAAGACTCGTTTTGCAATTCTCAGCATTCGTTTTGAAATACTTAGTTTATTTTAGTTATGTTGGGTTTTTTTTTGATTAGATGAATAATTAGGGATATGTCACAAACACATTTTAAAAGTTTCAGTATAGCCATTGTCCAAAAAATCTTTTTTCTCCTACTCTTGATAAGATGAAGGTACTTTTTAAAAATGTATAAAGTAATAGTGTTATCTTTGCTGCTGAAAAAAGTCTTACATTTGTTAATTTTTATTAGTTATAAAATCTTGTTTATGGTGAAAAATCACAACTGACACGATTTTTGTGGATCCTAAAGTGTGGAAGATAATTCTGCTTGTAAAGTAATTTTATGAATGCCTTTTCTTTGACAGAATTAGACTTTGGGCAAATTTGGCAAAAGTTGCACGTACGCAAGAAGTGTGGGATGTCTGCCGCGCAGCATGCAGATTTTGTCTTCAGTATGATGATACATTTTTTAGGAGAGTAACAAAACCTAAAAAAAGTAAGTGAAAAAAATACTTTGGATATTGTAAAATAAACTTGTTCCTCCTTTACTAGAATTACTTGTTGGAGTAAGCCAGTGTAAGGATGCGGTGTTCAAAGTGGTATTATGTACATTGTTGGAGCTGTTGGAGTGGGTCCAGAGGAGGGCCACCAAAATGATCAGAGGGCTGGAGCACCTCTCCTATGAGGAAAGGTGGAGGGAGTTGGGATTGTTCAGCTTGGAAAAGAGAAGGCTCCGGGGAGACCTCATCGCGACCTTCCAATACTTAAAAGGAGCTCACAGGCAGGGGGGGGACCGACTTTTTGCACGGGTGGATAATGGTAGGGCAAGGGGGAATGGGATAACACTGGAAGAGGGGAGGTTTAGGTTGGACATCAGGAAGAAATTCTTCCCTGAGAGAGTGGTGAGGCGCTGGCACAGGCTGCCCAGAGAAGCTGTGGCTGCCCCATCCCTGGCTGTGTTCAAGGCCAGGCTGGATGGGTTCCTGGGCAGTCTGATCCAGTGGCTGGCAGCCCTGTCCATGGCAGGGCGCTTGGAACTAGATGATCTTTGACATTCACAGACCATTCTATAATTCTATGATTTTATGATTCTATTATTCCTCCTTTACTACTACTAATTCAGGGATCAGCAGGTGAGAAAAATCAAAGGTCTTTGTGTGCAACATATGTTCAAGATAAGACAGCGATAATTTTGGAAGTGTGAAGACCCTATGCAGAGAATTGTATCAGACCTGAACAAAAGCAAATACTTAAAGATGTTCTGGTGTTACAGATAAAGAATATACCAGTTCCTATTAATGTTGCTTTTGGTACATGGTTGCTCTAAGTTTCTGATAAGTACTTCTTTTTATTTTCTTTAGTTCTTCCTTTAGATGAAAGATGGAACATGGCTAGTCTAGAGAAAGTGGTTATGTATGATTGGTCTGGAAACAAGGAGGTCTCCAAATTACCAGGCTGTAGGTTTTAAGAAAACAGAAACGCTTTTTAAATGAAATTAAAAGGTCACTTTGGATTAAAGTATGGTTAATATCATTGGAGAAAGATCTAATTTATTAGTCTATCACTGAATATTGAACTTGATGGGTGGAACAGACCTCTGGTTCAGGACATTGCTTGGATGCAGATTGTGAAAAACTGTGAGGATAGGCCAAGGATAAAGTAGCTTTTCATAACATATGGTGCTTTTCCTCAAGCACCCAGTATTGGCCAAAGATGCAGAGGAACCCACTGTGATAGATTCAAAAATATTGAGATGTTAGCATCTATCACTGTATGATGTCCAGCACTGAACTAGAGGATGTGGTTTATATTCATAGTGAAGCTATTTCAATATGCATACTATGACTGGAGATAGTTATTTATAGAAGATACTGAAGTTTAAATATGTATAAATGTAGCTAAATCACAGACAACCAAAACACTGCAGGAGAATGGATTCTGAGTTCAATAAATTGTATTGACTGAAAAAACGAATATGGGTGAAGTAATTTTAAATCTCTGCTTGTTAACACTTTCTTGTGGATTTCAGAATATGTAAGGATACTTAAATTCTAAAATGAAGGTGATGTTTTTTTCAGATTTACATGGTAATAATAGTGGTGCTTTTTTTTTTTTTTAGCACAGAAGAAGAAAGCTAGCACAAGTATGATGGATGATGACCAAGGTGATGGTTTACCAGGAGAATCATTTCTACCCACGAAATCCTTCTCTTTTGAAAGAGACTTACTTAGAATATTAGCAGAAATACGATTTATTAATGCAGAGGTAAGTAACATACACAGCTGTCATTAACATTTGTTTCATTTAGCTTTGGTTGTAGGTATAATTCTAGGTATATTTATCTTAAAGCACTAGAATCTGAGTTTGATTCATTTATCTGTACAAAAATACTATGATGTGGAGGTAACTATATCCATAGTATCGCAGCAAATGATTTTAACGCTTTATTGCAAGGGATTCTATAGTAAATGTTTGACATATGACATTATATTTCTGGATATTTAAAGTTCCAATATGATAAATAATTGTGTGTATGTGTATTTGGCATACCTTCTTTTTCTCAATGGAGTTTAAACACTTTGAAGATTATGAAGTATTGATTAAAATAGTTGGTTTTGTATGCCCGCACAACATCTGATAAAGCATTTTGTGTTTTTTTGCAGAGGTATTGACTCAAATACTAAGTCAGAGTCTATTTTCACATTGATAACCTTGCTAGAAAATGTATTTCTATGTATCTTTTCAGGCAACTATTCATTTATTAAGATTGCAAGGAGTTGAGCTGAATGATCATGCTGTACCTCCAGAAGATAAAAGCCAGCATTCTTCAAGATATATTTCAGATGTTCCTCAAAGTGATCGAGAATGGGAAACATACAGGTACTTTGCTTTAATTTATGACAAGACCTGGCAACTCCAATAGATTGCTTTATTACCAAGCACAGGTGATAATTTGAAAAAATTATTTCCTCTTAGTAAACTTAATTGTGATTAGGTAGTTCATATTTTTATTTAGGGGTAGTAATAGTAAAAGGAAAATAACAGATAATTTGAAATATTTTTTTCATATTTTTTCTTTAGTTTGTTTTCATTCTGTGGTGTGCATTTTATTTTTCATATAGTATTTATTTTTCTGAAACCAAAAGCTAGTATCCCATCCTTCAAAGCTATTATAACTGTATTATATTTACACTTAGACCATGAAATTCTATTTTAAGACATATTTCATAGAATAATAGAATCGTTTGAGTTGGAAGGGACCTTTAAAGGCCATCCAGTACCACTCCCCTGCAGTGCACAGGGACACCTACAGCTGGGTCAGGGTGCTCAGAGCCCTGCCCAGCCTGACCTTGAAGGTCTCCAGGGACGAGGCAGCCACCACCTCTCTGGGCAACCTGTGCCAGTGCTTCACAACCCTTATTGTAAAAAACTTTTTCCTTATATCGAGTCTAAATCTCCCCTCTCTCAATTTGAAACCATTTCCCCATGTCCTATCACAACAGACCCTGCTAAAGAGTCTGTCCCCTTCTTTCTTGTAGCCTCACCTTAGATATTGAAAGGCTGCTATCAGGTCTCCCTGGAGCCTTCTCTTCTCCAGACTGAACAGCCCCAGCTCTCACAGTCTGTCCTCATAGGGGAGGTTGTTCCATCCCTTGGATCATTTCTGCGCCCTCCTCTGGACGCGCTCCAGCAGCTCCATGTCCGCCCTGTGCTGAGCACTCCCCATCTGGGCACAGGGCTCCAGGTGATGCAGGATCACCTCTCCTGCCCTGCTGCCCACGCTTCTTTTGATGCAGCCCAGGGTGCGGTTGGTTTCTGGGCTGCAGGGCACCCTGCTGACTCATGTCCAGCTTGTCACCCACCAGTAGCCCCAAGTCCCTGTCGGCAGGGCTCCGCTCAATCCCTTCACCCCCCAGCTTGTATTGATAGTGGGGGTTGCCACGACCCAGGTGCCAGACCTTGCATTTCGCTTTCTTGAAGCTCATGAGGTCAGCCTGGGCCCACTGCTCCAGCCTGTCTAGGTCAGATGTTGAAGAGTATCGGTCCCGGAACGGACCCCTGTGGGTCACCACTCGTCACTGATGTCCATCCAGACGCTGAGCCATTGACCACCACTCTCTGGATGCGACCTAGCAACCAGTTGCTCATCCATCGAAGAGTCCACCCATCAAATCCATATCTTTCCAGTTTAGAGGGAAGGGAGGGACCGTGTCAAAGGCCTTCCTGAAGTCCAGACAGGTGACGTCAGTGGCTGTTGCTTGTCCACTGATGCAGTTACGCCATTGCAGAAGGCCACTCGGTTGGTCAGGCAGGACCTGCCCTTGGTGAAGCCGTCTCACTTCACCTCCCTCTCTTCCATGTGCCTTAGCAGAGCTTCCAGGAGGATCTGTTCCCTAATCTTCCCCAGCACAGAGGTGAGGCTGACAGGTCGACAGTTCCCTGGCTCATTCTTTCCACCCTTCTTAAAAATGGGTGTCACATTGCCCTTCTTCCAGTCAGCAGGGACTCCACCTGTCTGCCATGACATCTCAAATATCATAGAGACTGGCTTGGCGACTGCATCAGCTAATTGCCTCAGGACTCTGGGACCAAATTCACCAAACTAAAATAGCTCCTACAAACATAATGTTGAGTACCGGAATAAACATGCAATAAATTACTTCAGTTTGCAAAACTAGTCTGTTCCATGCAATCAACTGGAATTAATAAGGGAGAGTAAACCATAGCTTTTTTTTTTTTTTTTTTTCCTGGTCTCACGGTATTATTTATTGTGAAGCATGAGGGGAAGGAAATTTTAAATATGTTTAAAATTTCTTCCAATACATTCATACAAATATTAACCTTATTTTGACAGCAGTAATCATATCCTGGAGGAACAGGTTGTCAGAGTTGCGTCCCTATGTCTGTTCCTTGTCTGAAAGGAATTAATGTTCCTTGCACTGTCTGCTTGCAAATATTCAATAAAACAGGAAAAAGTAAAAACTGATCAGAGCAAAGGGACAAAGAAGGTGAAAATTCTGTTCCAAATTTTGCTACTAAGTTGTTGTTCAGTTTACCTAATTTACTTGTACCAGTACCTGTCTCATCCATTGATTAAAAAATCATAGGGAAGAAAGTGCTTTGGTCTTCTATGTCCTGCACTGTTGGTGATATTGTAATACCCTGAGTCTGTTTGTGCTTTTTGGATTAGTGACTTAACCATGGTCTTTCTGTCTGATCATTCAAGACTGCGTTTGTGATATTGTTTCATATAAATAGTGATGCAATATACATCTTGATAATTAATTTGTACATAAATACTGTTATTGCATAGACTATGAAAAAAAGTTTTTCTATTAAAAATGAACCTAGCATTATGGAGTGTCTGGAGACATCTTGAGTGCAAGAAGATATGAAATTGTGCAAAAGACACCTTGTAAAAACACTTGAGTGGAATGCCTTTTGTCTGTATTTCAAGTAAAGCTCTGTCGTAGGTATTTAATGATTTGCAGTGATGTGTGCGTTCACACACACATTTAAAATGGTATGGATGAAGTGTGAAGTTTACATTAGAACCACTATTTTTAAACAAACAGAAACTATTTGTTTTATGTTGAGGCTAATAACTTTCCTGAGTCTCCTCATCCAAGTAAAATATTAGTTAATGGGTGAAGATGTAATAAATGCAATTTAAAAGTAATTTCAAAAAAGACATTTTTTGTTTATTCAGATAAACTACTACATCTTTAGTCTTATGATGTATTTCCTTCTAGTGCTGTAGTTTTGGCATAACAACTCAATACTAATTTTGTAGGTTTTGGATAGATGACTTATCTCAGTATACTATGGAAAACTTCCAGCGTGCAGCTGAAATAGGAGAGGAGCTGAACGAAGCCTGGATTGTTCATAATGCTGTGGTGTATATCTTAAACCACAATAGGCATCTTATCGCATCAGGAAGACAGAGAGAAATTGTTGAGTATCTGCAGACTCTTCTTGGAGCAGTCAGGACTGTTGGGCACACTGGGTAAATGCAGATTTTTTGGTTATGAATGTGTTCTTGTTTACATAACAGAAAAAATATATTTACAGTGTTAATTTGTGCCATGAAAGAATGTTATTGCTGGCTTTTATTAAAAGTAGAAGGACTTCAGAAGGTAATTTGAATGCTGTGGTTCAAAAGTTAGGTTTTAATTCTTTCATTTTTTTTTTTCTGTTCACTGTAAGCCATATTAACCTTAGACTAAACGATGTTAATATTTCTTAATTATGGAATAGCAACTTGTGCATGTGGAACAGCATTTCATTGACCTAGTCAGAAAGAAGCAGGGAAATTTCCTTAGCATTTCTGTTTGCAAGACAATTTGAAATGTGTTTACTTGCTGACAGTTACTGTGAAGTTCAATTATAGTTAATTTTAATTATTTCTAATCACATTGAGATGATAACTACTGTTTCTGAAAGATAAAGGAGAAAAAAAAAAAAAAGAAAATGAAGGGAATGTGAACAGTGTTTAACCATGAAAATGGTAATGTAGATTTTACAGTGGTTGAGGGAAATCCTTACAGTAAATGCAATGAGGGAGTGTGACTATGATAAAGGAGAGGCTTAAGTCAAAGTTCTAGGGCAAAGTCCTAGAACTTTTAGCACTTTTCCAACAGTGACTTTAGCACTGGACAAACTGAGAGGACCAACAGCAATGGATGCTGTTTTAACAATAGTGGAGATCAAAGCAGTTTGTGCAGAGATTAAGATAGTTAATACCTACTTATTAATTCTGCTATTTGTATGAGCATGTGTCAGCAATAATCTCTTAGTCATAATTCAGTTTCTGTTGTCTCTAAAAAAAACATGGTAATTCCAACGCAGCAGTTAATTGTCATGGAGAGCAATACAGTGTAATAAATAAATGATTTTACGTGAAGAGTTTGGTTAAGGTTAAAATATTAGCAAATAGTTCTTATTTTCTCATATAGTAGCTCATTAATAAAAAGATTTAAAATTTGTTCTCTCTGGCATAAATTTGATTTTTTTTTTTCTATGAGGTAATAGAAGCTTCAATTATAGAAAGACCTGAAAGAATGTGATATAAAAGATGAAAACTGTATTTTTATTTTTTTTTTAATAGATTTAAAACCATTTTATCTTCATTGCCAAGAGGGATTTTTTAGTAAAATCCAGAATTCTACTTTCTAAGAAAAATCTAGATTTTCAAGTAATGCTTGTGTCTTTATTTCCTCTTATCTTGGTCTGATGCAGTATGCACTTCAGATTTCTGTTTTCTTCTTCAGAAGTACTGCAACTTTGTTGATGCTATGTAATGCTGTGGCTCGGGGCTTAATTATCTGTTGGATTCCAAAGCCAGAACTTACTGACAAAAAAAGGATAGATGCAGCAACAAACAGAAGTAGAAAAGCTGTAGCAAAGGGACATGAGAAAACAAACCCCATCCTGTCTTTGTCAGTTGATCCCAATGGACTTCCTGATGTCAAAGCAGCCTTAGAGGTACAAAGTTCTCATTGTTCTGGTCTTTTTTTTTTTTTTTTATATATGCTATCATATATTATAATTCACATAAATTTTAATTCTAGAAATTCTTGCAGAAAAATAAACCGCCATTTTTCATGGTTCCTACCACCACAGGTCATCTCCAAATACACGCTGAATTTCCTTGTCAATTGGACCTGAGGACTGCAACTTTTATTTGCTACACAGATTTACTTATGGAGATGTTGTTAGTGTTAGAGATGCATGCACAGAAATTTTGAAATAACTAATGGATGACATTTTCCATACAAAGAGCTGTCCACATCTGTCCTGTGTTTCAGTCTTTCTTTCTTCTTATGGTTTAGATTTGTGAGTTTGCCCTAAACTTGACAACTGGAACCATACCTAATGAAACAGTACCTGTTGCTGTACAACAACAGATCATTGCTACATGGGTGAAAGCAAAACAGTTGAATCAACAGCAGATAGGGCATAAACTTTGGACTGAGGAGGAGGTATTAAAATTAAAATCTTATATTAGAGAAAAGTTAAAACTTTTCTTTGAAAAATTAAAATTAAATACATAAATTCATGTAATTGTTGACTTATCAATGTGTATTTCCTATATGCATTTGAATTCAGTGTGAAACAAAGTTTTATCTGTAGCTCCATAAATCTTTGTGAAATGCAGCAAATTTTTCACTGTGGGCATAGCAGTGAGTCTGCATTTCGTAATTTTACATTCTGTTTTTAGCTACAAAGAATAATTATGGTAATGTTTGTTGTATCTCTTAGCAGTATGAAAAAGTTGGTTTTGAGTTCATACATTTAAAATCATAAAATGGCTATGCTAAAAATGCTGAGAAATATCAGCTATGTTTATATCAGCATTCAGTATGAACTCTGTTTTTTTTTTGGTTGAAACTGTGGTAGTTCAGAGTTCACAACGCTATAGTTAGTAAATAAACAGATAAATAACTCTACCAATTTAAGGACACAAAAAGTGGTAGGCTTGCTTAAATGGAGGTTTTCAAACATAGATATCATTACCAGTTAATATTAATTGATATCTTTAATAATGTCTCCTTCAAAAATAATCTGTTAATGTGAAATTTTTATTTCTGCTCAGAGTAATGATGGACAAAATCCTATTGCAAGAATTCTTGTTGGTCTAGAAATGTATTCATGTAATGGCTTGGGTCTCATGGATTTCACTGTTCCTACCTTATCTCAGGTATTTCCTTTTATTCTCTCTTGTGTTTTTAAGAAAATGCATAGTATAGATGTGATTTCAGTTTCAGTTTTGGATGGGGACAAAATTCAGTGTGAAACTTTTATTATACCATTACTTCCTTTAAAACTTTTTAAGAAATTGAATAGTTACAAGTAGATTTTTTGCAAATATTTTCATTTTAACAAAAAAAGCAAAAAAGCTAGCATTAGAATACAAGTATTACAACTATTCCCATGTTGCCCTAACAGGTTGTTCACATAACTGTCAGATGAGCATAATGGGTTCAGATGAATTCTGCACAGAACGATGCTTTTTTTTTTTTTTTTTTTTTTTTC
>VXAV01001014.1:59929-76613 GCA_013399715.1 Alectura lathami
TTTTTTTTTGTCCTGGAGAAGATAAAGCTTTATATTTGGGTTTGTATTGGAAACATTCAAAATTTCAGCTGAGAACTTCATGTTATTGTGAATTTTTTTTTGGCAGTGGCAGGGTAGAACTGCAAATTGATTAGGTGGCTTTTTGATGAGACTTACACAAGGCAGAACTTTGTTACTAACATAGTTTTCTCTTGGAGAAGCTGACAGTCCATGGCTTGGATGAATGTACTCTTTGGCTGGTAAAAAGCTGGCAGGGTGGCTAGGCCCAGAGATTGGTGGTGAATGGAGTCAAATCCAGCTGGTGATCTGCCAGAAGCAGTGTTCCCCAAGGGTCAGTCAGTACTGGGGCCGGTCCTGTTTGGTAGCTTTGTTGGTGATCCGGACGAAGGCATTGAGCGCACCCTCAGTAAGTCTGCAGACAACACCAAGTTGGGAGGAAGTGTTGATCTGCCTGAAGGTAGGAAGGCTCTGCAGAGGGGCCTGGACAGGCTAGATAGATGGGCTGAGGCTAACTGCATGAGGTTCAAGAAGACCAAGTGTCAGGTCCTGCACTTCGGTCACAATAACCCCACGCAACACTACAGGCTTGGGGCAGAGTGGCTGGAAAGCTGCGTAGAGGAAAATGACCTGGGGTGTCAGCTGACAGCCAGCTGAACATGAGCCAGCAGCGTGCGCAGGTGGCCAAGAAGGCCAACAGCATCCTGGCTTGTATCAGAAATAGTGCGGCCAGCAGGGGCAGGGAGGGGATCGTCCCCCTGTACCGGGCGCTGGTGAGGCCGCACCTCGAGTGCTGAGCTCAGCTCTGGGCCCCCCACTGCAAGAAGGACATCGAGGCCCTGGAGTGTGCCCAGAGAAGGGTAACAAAGTCAGTGAAGGGCCTGGAGCACAAGTCTTATGAGGAGCAGCTGAGGGAACTGGGACTGTTTAGTCTGGAGAAGAGGAGGCTCTGGGGAGACCTTATTGCTCTCTACAATTCCCTGAAAGGAGGCTGTAGTGAGGTGGGGGTCGGCCTCTTCTCCCACTGGTGACAGGATGAGAGGTAATAGCTTCAAGCTGCACCAGGGGAGATTCAGGTTAGACATTGGAAACATTTCTCTGGAAGAGTGGTCAGGCATTGAAACTGGCTGCCCAGAGAGGTGGTGGAGTCTCCTTTCCTGGAGGTGTTCAAGAAACATGTAGATATGGTACTTAGGGACATGGTTTAGTGGTATAGTGGTGTTGGATTGACGGTTGGACTAGATGATCTTAGAGGACTTTTCCAACCTTTATGATTCTATGATACTATAGTTCCTTGAAGTACTTGCTTTTGATCAGTCATGCTGAGCAGTGCCACACTTTTTCCTTTCGTCCTGATGATTATGAAGTTATTCAAGAAGAATGAAGTTGGTATAAAAAGGTTTATACCCTACATTTTCAAAACAATGAGTTGAAGTCTTATCTGTTTGATTGCCATACTTACCATTTATTCTTCCTGCTATATAGGACTTCTTAAAGGACTGAGACTCCAGTTACCTAGGAAACTGACAACATTGTGTAACACTTCTGTAGAAAAGCCTGTGCCTAAAGAAAGACTAGGATCTGTGTCCTTATAGACATTTAGGTATCTAATTCCAATTGATCTACATAATTCTGCCAAATGCTATGAACTAGCTTTAGCTATTACTTCAGTGACTTACTTTTTGAGGGAAGCTCTATACTGAGTGGCCCTGCTTGAGCAGTGGGATTAGGAGCAGTTGACCTCCAGAGGTCCACTCCAGCCTCAACCGTTCTATGAAAACTGTTGTAAAGCGAACTCTGTTTCCCATTCCTACCTTTGGCTTAAGTGCAATGGGCTTTACATTTCAGAAGTCCAGTTCCACTGATTTTCAAAGGAGGACTGAGGATATATAGTAAGTCTTGACAGATACTGCTGGTCAAAAGATCTGCACATACATAGCTGGATTTACATTCTTACTTATTTTATTTACTGCAGAGTAAATGATGTTTACATGTTTATTATATATATATATATATTATTATTATAAATCTTTGGTTTTCTAGATTGTTTTATCATTGAACTTGTTCCATGCCTAGCTGTGGTTTATGAAAGGTACATCTGGAAGTATGTAAATGCTATAGAAATAAATATGTATGATACATTTAAAGACTGGTAGTAATCTTGTTGTATATTGAGTAGCCTGGTGTGAGAAGGATAAATAAGTATTTCATATAAAGACAGCATGACAGAAACACAAGATTTGAACTTTTTTTTTTCCCCCCAGTTAGTGAGATGGGCTTTAGAGTGCAGCTGGCCAGATGCCTTAGTAGAATTGCAAACACTGACACGACTTACATATTTTGCACATTTGTTACATGACCATGAAATAGTGATGACTTGTTCCCAAAGGATCTTGCAATCAGATGATAACTTTTTTCACAGTAGCAGTACTAACAAATACGAAATGTGAGTACATTGAATTTTGTATTATAATATGGTATACTTGAAATAAATTTTAAAAGATGAGTGCATAGGGGATGTTGCATCTGACTGTTTAATCAAAAGTAAAAGAATCTTTTTGACAATGAAACTGTATATTTAAAAGTGAAAGTGAAAATTTCCTGCTTCTCCCGATTCTGTCATTAGCAATAACTTCATTCATTTCTTAATTCATTTCTTAAAAAACTGAGGGTTTAACTGAACTGTTAGTTTAGAACTTTGACCTCAGAAGAGAAAAAAAGAAAAGAAGAAAATAAGATGTCATTTTAAAGAGGATCTATTGATGGAGTCCTTTAAGAGAGTTGATATCCTTAGATCTTTCTGCTGTTACATAGTTTTCCCAAAACCAGAATATAATTTCATCAAAAGAAGAGGAAGTCAACTCCGATTATTAAAAGTGTTTATGAATACAGGAATTTTGAAGTGAATATGGAAAACACTTTGAACATACTGTATGTACACTTTTCTCTCTGAAAAAGAATACTGCTGTTTGAAATTAATGGTTGTTCACTACATGGGAGAAAAACAAGTAAAACCAGTTTTTGTCCCCAAAGGACATTTAAATATGAAATACATAGTTTCAAAACATTACAGAAATAGAAAATATACTTGCTGAATATTTAGCAATCTGCAAACTAATGAATGATAATTTTTATTTATTAAGAAGTATAGTTGTGAGTTGTCAATGTTGTCTACAGAAAAGTGGAAGATAGATGTACTCAGTCTTTTCACTTTAAAGCACGACTTAAGGACCTTTAAGTCTTAGATGTTTGCCTTTTCATTATGGTTAAGTTGTACTGGAGAACGCTGATGATCTCTCATGGACACAAATCATAACTGTAGAATAGTCCTCACTACAGGGTGGAAACTAGGCCAATTAGAATTGAGGCATTTTAATTTAGTAAAGATGAGTTCCTCTATATATTTTTTTCTTCATAGATGTCTACAATTGTATATAAGGTTTCATGTTGTAACTAAGGCATTTTAAAATGTTGCATATTTTATTACTTTTCTTACAAAAACGCTACTATCCAAAGATATCAGATTCATTTTAAGTATCATTTTTCTATTATTTTTAACTGGTGATCTACTTGTACTGAAAGCTTTGTTTCTTTTAATTAATTTCACCAAAGACCGCTCCATACTTTACTGGACATAAGAGAGACCAATTCCAAAAGAAAGTATTAAAAATGGTCTGACTTTCCTAATTTTTACTTTTAATTGCTTGCCATGTAAGTTTCACTCTGAACTAATATTTTGTTTAATGTCCAATGGCAAATAATGGGGAGAGGATCGCATATCTATTTTCTCCCCTCACTGAAAGTGTATATTTTTCTCAGCTTATTTCACAGTTGTTTTCATTAGATCTGTGAAAAAGAAAATTTACTTCTGATATTTGTTCGAAGAGTGTTCAAAATTTTCAAATATTTCCTGATTGTAGGGAAAAAGTCAGTAGAAGACTTTGTAACTTTCAAAGCTAGAAACATCTCTCTAGTAACAACTTGAATCATTGGCAGGAACTGGTATGTTCTCAGGCTGTAAGACTAGCACATTTTGAGTTACTTGTCTTTATTCAGGCCTGGTAACACAGAGAGCCAAGAAATGTTAAGTACTGCCGCCTGTATACAAGGAAAGAGTATAATGGAAAATGTGGCTGGACGAAAACATTTGCATATAGCAGCATCAAAAGCCTTTGCTCAGAGTGCCAGGTATGTTTTCTTTTGAGAGGAGATGAATATAAAACAGATAGAAAATCTGATTTAAAGATTTGGAGATGAACATACTGTCTCCCAAGTCCAATGAAAATGAAAATAGTGAGTTGAAAAGCTTAACAAAGGATTTGACAGAATTCTGCTCTTTGGTAAATTTATCAAATTCTCTATCTTCCATGTAGCTGATCTTGCAATGTCATAGGGTCGTAGGATTGTCGTGGTTTCTAGCATAGTTGAATCTGCAGATGCTGGAAGAGGAGAGATCAGGAAGTTGCGGGGGATGGATGGAGTTAGGACATCTAACTTAAATTGACCCGCGAGGTTTTCCATACCATATACATCATGTCATGGCCTTCCCCCTGCTTTCTGGTGAGGGGGAAAAGCCAAGACTTGTGTGTCTCTTATTCCACTTCCGTGTTGGGATTGCGTGTGGGTGAGAAATTGCCTTTCTCTGAAGGCGCTGTTTTTTCCCAGTGATCAGTATTATTACCCTTATATCCCCTTTACATTTTTATTATCTCTTGTTCCTTAGATATTTTAGTAAACTTGGTTTTTATCTTCACTCTCCAGTTCTACCTTTTTTTCTTTTTCTCACTTCCCTCCTCCATCCCGCTGATACCTGCCAGTGGCAGTACGCTGACAGGCCCAGGCATCTGCAGCCTGGTGGTGGTGAGCGAGCGACTGTTGGGAGCTATCGTGGGTTAAACCACCACAAGGATAATCCTGATTGGGAGGAACGTCAGTAGGGCTCTAGTCCAAAGTCCTTCTCAAAGCATGGCCAGACCAGGGCTTTATCCAGTCTGGTCTTGAAAACATCCAGGAATGGAGACTGTACAACCTACTGCTCAAATATACTAATGGGGGAAAAGCGTATGCTTATATACACTCTGAACTTCTCGTTTCAACTTATGTCTGTTCTCACTTGTCCTCGTGCCATCCACTATAAAGAGTATGGCTCCTTCTTCTCATCAGCTTTTTTAGGTTATTAAGGTCCTTTATTTCATTTGGTGTCCTGAAGCTTTCTTTTCTCCAGGCTGAACTAGCACAGTTCTTTCAGCCTCTCCTCTCAAGGCATGTCTTCCAGTCCCTGGCGCATCTTGGTGGCCCTCATCTGAATTTATTGCATTTTGTCAATGTCTGGTGTGTATTGGGTGGCCTGGAACTGAATGCAGTTGTCTAGATGTGGTCTAAAGAATACTGGGTAGAGGACGATAATCAATTCTCTTGTTCTATTGGCTGTTTCTCTTAATACAGCCAGGGTGCTGTTAGTCTTCATTGCTGCCAGAGCACACTGCTGGCTGGTGTTCAGCCTGCTGTCTACCGGGACCACGAGGCCCATTTCAGTGGAGCTCCTTCTCAGCCAGTTAGTCCTCAGCCTCTGTTGTTGCAGGGCATCGTATTAATATTGTAAACCCAAAGTGGAAAGATTGCTTTAAGTAAAGAATAGGAAGAAAGGGATATCATACATGACTTTGGTATAAGTTCTTTGCTTTTTGGAAGAAAAAAAATTATTCATTAGCAGAAAAAGGATGCAATTGGAACTCTTAGAGGATGAAAATATGGTGGCTGATGTGAAGCCATTAGCGTTATAATTTTTTTTCCTTACCATATATTCCTTATATTTCCTTACCTATAGTCATATGCTACAGTGATTCTGTACTATGCAAAATCCATAGCATATTAAGAGTCTTAATGTTTTTATAAGGAGGAGTCAACGTAATAGGAAGCCAAAATAAAGTAGATTATTCCAATGAGAACCTCTTAAGTAGATTTCTACTAACTTTTTTAATGAGGGCTCGACAACTAAGGTTGAACAGAAATACAGCAGAAACACAAGTGTGGTACTTGTTTATTGTTCCTTTTGCTGAGCGTGAAGATGTTTTGTATATAAAAATGGAAAATATATTTTGTTTGAAGTTGATATGCTAACCCCTCATATCATGAGATATAGTGGTGTCTAGATGAGGTAAACCACAGATGAAGTTTGTAGAAGTAAAATCCTGTATTCTGGCTAGAGAGAGAGTTTTTTTCCTTCTTTAAGCAGTACTTTGTTTTCTTCAGATATGCAGGTGAAGCTGGAAGTTATTCCCTTGTAATGGTTGCAGCTAGACATTTTTGGAACACGTGTTTACCTTTGCTAGGTTTTCCACATGATAGAGAGCAGTTTAAAGAACCTACTGAAATAATTCTTAAGAATATAATAAAAGCGGAGTCTAAAACTAAACAGGTAAGAATATCTAAGAGGTATTGTTAATTTTGCTTGTGTTTAGTGGTTAGTACTTATCATAAAGAAAAGTTTTGCTTTGCTCAAAACTCTGCGTGTGTACTTCAAAGTTGAAACTAGTTGATCTTTGAGGTCCTTTTCAGCCTAGGCCATTCTGTGATTCTATGATCCTTCGTCAGGCTAACTCTAAGCAGTTTTTAAATGTGATCACGTTCCTAGGGAAGCATATAACACAGGAGAACGTTTAGTTTAGCCCAGCAAAGCAATGGCTGTTTGTTTACCTGAGATATGTACCAGCCTGAAAGCTAAAAATGTGTAAATCAGAATGTAAACACAAGTAGAGAAAATGCTTTACCACTGCTATTACTAGATTTCTTAAAACAAGATCTCAAATTTTCTCTCAATTTGTTATTGTCTGCATTGAAGCTGTCTTTTCACCTCAGGGTTCTTTGTGCTTTCAGGAAAGTAAATGCTGACTTGACCAAATCTGTTAAGTCTTTCAGGGTGATAATGTAAAAATTAACCAGAAGTTGTAGCTACATCTCAGATAATTTATTAACATAGTCTTTTACTTACTCAGTGGTCAGTGTATCACTAGAACTGTATGGGAATCTGTTGGTGAAACAGGGTAGTGAATTTATCTCTGAAGTTACAAAATTGCGCTGTAGGGGTACAAAACAGCAATGTCTCTCACCTTTGGACATGAATTGTGGTGGTCGAAGTTGCACTAGTGAAGCCAGCTAAGCAAAATCAGGCAGGAGAAATTGTTATATTTTGAAAATCATCTGAAAATACTCTAAAAAAAACAAACTGTTGTTCATTTTTGCCCAGAGAGTGTGTGGAGTATCTCCTTGGAGTGCTCCAAACCTGACTGGGCAAGGTCTTGAGCTCTATTTGAGCCTGCTTTAAGCCAGGGGGTTGGACCAGAGAACTCTAGAGGTCCCTGGCAGCCTGTGCTACTCTGTGATTCTCTGACATAGTACTTCACTATCTCATGTTTTTTAATCAGTGTGAGGTAATTGAATGAACTTCACTGAGTCTGGTTATTGATGTATTGGTTTTGTATCATAGAACTTAATTTGGAGAAATGGTTGAGGTTATTGTCTCCTGCACAAGTAGCTATTTAAGTTAATGGGTTAATAGATCATATTACTACCATAATTAATCTATTTGGTTTACAGGGAAAACAGAAGTCCAGTAGTACTTAGAGAAGTATGCTAACCAAATGACAAAGGGCATTGTTCTTACTCTCTTTTTAGGAGAAGAAAGATATGTTGCCTTTGCATCAGTGGCTTACACAGGATTTTGAAAGTAGTGGATTATCAGTTGAGAACCTCCTCCCAGGCATGTTCTTTCTTTTTTTGGTCTGGTAATTAAAAACTAACAAACAAAAACAAGTATTTTGTAATAGCATTATTCTAATTCTGCAGTATATTAATAAATAATTTGAATATACTTCAAAGGTGCTGAGGAAGATCTGACATTAAGAACCTCTTTATATGGATTATTATTCCATATATATGCTGATAAAGCTGATTGGGAAACAGCACTAAAAGTCCTGGAAGAAGCGGTTCAGGCTCTGCCTCAGACAAAACATAGGCTGTAAGTTAGCTGATTTGTTTTTATTAAAATAAGCATCCTGGTTCTTGAGAAGTTTAAAACTCTTAAGTTCTGTTTTAGGTATTTTTCTATTTTATATTGTCAAAATAAAACCATGACTACATTTTTTTTCAGCCAGTCAGGTCCTACAATAAAAAATATGGATGTGTTGTTTCAATAAAAAGGCATATGTTTGCAGTGCTTCAGTGCTTCTTATCATTAATCTGTCATAATGTTTGTATCTAATTGTCCCAAGAAAACAGGAGTATGAAATGTGGATGAAGTTGTAATTTCTTAGCTGTAAACCCACTTAGGTGAAGTGGAAACTAAATTATCTAGAGTACTATTAATGTAGTCTTACTTGAGTTCAAGGACTTATGCCCTTTTATGAACTTACATATCTCTGCAGCACACTGATGTGAACTAGTATATCTATCCCACTTACAGTTACTTTGCAGATACAAATGCAGTCAACTTGCAATTGTTTTTGTCCTTTCCTAGCCTGATTTTTAAACATTTGGCTACAGTGAAGGCAAGATTGGGGTGTAATTTTATGATGGAAATTCAGAAATTCGGAGATGAAAGTGAAGAACATGTGTCACTTATGTGGCGTCATTTGGTTACAGTCTCCAAAAGTGTTGTTGAACAGTTAAACTGTTTTCAGAATGCGATCCATGCTTTACAGGTTTGTGAATTTTTACTATTGTTTCAAATGCTGATAAAATTATGTTTTTAAAATGATTAATGAGATTGCGAGTGTTGTGAATTGTAGAATTTATACTTCTATATGCTTATACCCCCTCTATAATTTCACACAGCCCTGTCTTTCATTTAATCCTAACACATAAACTCTCAGTCAGCTCCTCATCCATCCCCAGCCGGAGCTCCATGCTCTCCGTCATAGAATATCCTGAGTTGAAAGGAATCCACAGGAATCACCGAGCCCAGTCCCCTGTCCTGACACAGCACCACACAAACCCTGTGTCTGCGGGCGGTGTCCCAACGCTCCCTGAGCTCCGGCAGCTCGGGGCCGTGCCCACTGCCCTGGGGAGCCTGTTCCATGCCCACCACCATCTGGTGCAGAACCTTCCCCTAACATCCCGCTAACCCACCCCTGATGCAACTCCATGCCACTCTCTCAGGTCTTGTTGCTGTTCCCAGAGAACAGAGATCAGCATCTGCTCCTCTGCTCCCTTGTAAGGAAGCTGTAGGCTGCCATGAGGACTTCCCTCAGCCTCCTCTGCTCTGGACCCAACAAATCAAGGGGCCTCAGCTGCAACTCACGCGCCTTGCCCTTTTACTATCTTTGCTGCTCTCCTTTGGACATATTCTAATAGTTTTATATCCTATTTATTTTGTGGTGGCCAAAACTGAACACAGTACTCAAGGTGAGGCTGCACCAGCGCAGAATAGGGAGGAACAATTACTTTCCTTGACCAGCTAGAAATGTTGTGCACCCCAGGATATAGTTAGCTCTTTTGCCTGCCAGGACACAGTGTTGACTCATTCAACTTGCCATTGACCAGAACCCGCACATCTCTTTCTGCGGGGCTGCTCTCCAGCCTCTTGTTTCCCGATGTGTATGTATATCCCAGGATTGCCCCATCCCAGGGGCAGAATCTGCTGCTTGCTCTTGTTAAATGTCATGCAATTGGTGATTGCCCAGCTCTCTACTTTGTCAAGATCTCTCTGCAAGGCTTCTCTACCCTCGAGGGAGTTAACATCATTTACAAAGTTAGTATGCATTCAAGACCTGCATCCAAATTATTTATAAAAACTCTGAAGAGAATTAACCCTAAAATGGAGTCCTATGGAACCTCAAAAATAGTGTGTGGTTGATTCCTAATGTCCAATTAAAGTTTAGTTGAGGCATGACAAAGAAAAAGTCTAAGAATACAATTGCAATATCTTTTGATAAAGCAAAGAACCAACTGGTGGACTTTTTTGTTGCATTAACATAACTGATTATTTTTTGCTTCCATTAAGACTTTATTGAATTTTTGAATAGCTGTTCAATGGTTAACATCACCAAATATAAGCTAACTCTTCCTTTATCACTTTACAGAAACAAGAAAATGAATGGCAGAAAGTTGATTATCTGATCGAATTTGCTGAATGGTTATACTGTAACCAGTTTCCCTTTAATGATGTTATTAAACCTCTAGACTGGGTAGTAGATCTCTTGCTACACATGAAATTTTGTATGGAATCCTCTCAAGATGAAGGTATGTAAATATGTATTCTATACCCTTCAAAAAAATTTCTCATTAACAAGCACAAGGGACATTTTTAATTTACAATTTAGATAGCACAAAGAGTGGCACAGCATGGCTGTACTTTCTCCAATATTTACTGTCATTTTTTTAATGATACTTTAAAAGCATTTGTGAATTCTATGTTGTGACATAGAGATCTCCCCATATTCTCAGCTCAGAACCACAGAATGTTTAAGTGGAAGGGACCTCTGGGGATCATCTGGTCCAACCCTCCTGCTCAAGCACAGAAACCTAGAGCAGGTTGTCCAGGTCCATGTCCAGGCAATTTTTGAAGATCTCCAAGGAGGAGACTCCACAACCTCTCTGAGCAACCTATGCCAGTGCTTTGTCACCTGCACAGTAAGGAAGTGCTTCCCGATGGTCAGATGGAACCTGTTGTGTTCCAATTTGTGCCCATTGCCTCTTGTCCTGGCATTGGGCACCACAGACAAGAGCATGGCTCTGTCCTCTTGGCGACCTCCTTTCAGATATTTATACACATTGATAAGATCTTCCATGAGTCTTCTCTTCTGCAGACTGAACAGCCCCAGCTTTCTCAGCCTCTCTTCACAGGAGAGATGCTCCAGTCCCTCAGTCACCTTGGTGGCC
This sequence comes from Alectura lathami, assembly GCA_013399715.1. NCBI lineage: Eukaryota > Metazoa > Chordata > Aves > Galliformes > Megapodiidae > Alectura > Alectura lathami. The sequence goes on from VXAV01001014.1 coordinate 70,805, forward strand.
CTCCGTTGGCCTCTTTTTCACTATGTCCATTACTGGGACCCAGTACTGCTGGTGCAGCCTCAGCAATGCTGAGTAGAGGGAAAGCATCACCTCTCTTGACCTGCTGGTGATGGTTTGCTTCATGCAGCCAGGAAAATATCATTAGTCTCCGTAGCAGAAAGGACACATTTGCTGACTCATGTTCAACTTGGTGTCTACCAGGACTGTTAGGTCCTTTCCTGCGGAGCTTCCTTCCAGCCAGGTGGCCCCAAGCATGTACTGGTGCCTGGAGTTGTTCATCCCCAGGTGCAGGACTTTGCACTTCTCCTTGTAAGTTCATGAGATTCTTGTCAGCCCGCCTTTCCAGCCCGTGAAGGTCCCATTGGATGGCCACGTGGTCCTCTGTGCGGTGTGAGTCAGCCACATCCCCCAGTTCCATGTCATCCGCAAACATGCTGAGGGGGTTCTCTGCCCTATCGTGTCAATCGTTAAAGATGATGTTCTTTAAGTACATCAGTGGTAAAAGGAAGACTAGGGAAAATGTGGGCCCTCTCCTGAAGAAAATGGGAAACCTGGTTTCCTAGGATATGGAGAAGGCTGAGGTACTCAATGACGTTTTTGCCTCAGTGTTCACCAGGAAGTGTTCTAGCCACACTTCGCAAGTCACAGAAGGCAGTGGCAGGGACTAGAAGAATGTTGAACCGCTCACAGTGGGAGAAGACCAGGTTCGAGACCATCTAAGGAACCTGAAGGCACACAAGTCCATGGCGTGCAATGAGATGCACCCAAAAATCCAGAGGAAGTTTGCAGATTAAGGTGCTAAGCTACTATCCATTGTGTTTAAGAAGTCGTGGCAGTCCTGTGAAATTCTCAGTGGCTGGAAAAGGGGAAACATAACCTCCATTTTTGAACAGTGGAAAAAAGGAGGACCTGTTGAACTACAGACCAGTCAGTTTCATCTCTGTGCCTGGCAAGATCATGCAGAACGTTCTCCTAGGAACTATGCTAAGGCGCACAGAGAACAGAGGGGCTAGCAGTGCTGTACTTGATGCTTCCCATTGGTCACTGACATAGAGGATGACGCTCCCTCCTTGTCTCCTCTGCCTGACCTTCCTCATTCTCTTGGTGTAATAAGATACAGCTGCTATCTTACATAGGGGCTCTTGACTTAGAAGGTGCAAGCATAACACACAGCTAAGCAATTGGTTTCAGGAAGGATTTATGTTTATGGAGGGCCAGATGTACCTTTAGGAAATGATTTATGTGCCAAGATTTTGTGACATTTGTCCGTTGTTGTGTCCTTGGCTTTATCTAGTACATTAGGGTTCATTTTTCAAAAAATGCCTTTCCAGTGATTGTAGCCTTTCAAGTTGTTATGTAACTGTGTAAGAATTCTTTGGTCCTTTTACTTTGTGTCCACTTGCAGTGGTATGGACTTAGTGACCTGTTTTGATAAGGCATGCCATTATTTAATTGGGTTTGCATGGCAATGTTGGAGCAGACGGGGAGGGAAGGTGCAGGAGTGGCCTCTGTGAGAAGAGACCAGGTGCTGCCCCATGTCAGATGGAGCCAGTTCCAGCTGGCTCCAAAAGAAACCATCAGTGGCTGAAGCTAAGCCAGTGAGCAATGCAGTTTGTTCCTGTATGATAAGTTAGGAGAGGGTAAAGAGAACCCTCTGTGTGGCAGCTGTGAAAGACTGGATTGAGAAAAATGTGAGAAAGAATTCTGCAGACAATGATGTCAGAGGCATATTACTTTTTTTTTTTTTTTTTAACAGAAAAAAGTACTGTACCAAAATTATTGCCTACAGAAGATGTGAAGATAGATGTTGGAAGAAATGATACAATGCCCCAAATTGGTTTGGAAAATTTGAGTAATATTAAACAATTGGAAGCTTTGTTTAGAGCACAGACTTTAATGGCAGTAGTTTCTGGTCGTAGTTCTCCTTTTCATCAGCAGCACTGTTTGGTGGCATACGCTTGTATCATCCGTATCTGGCAGGTGAGATTATATGAGATTATATTATATGAAATTATATGAGATTATATTATAATGTGGCCAGTATATTTTAAGTGATCCGTGTAACTACAGTGTCAAGTATTCATTTGATGTTTCAACTATAATTTTACTGTTTCTGATTTTATGTTATAGTTAGTATATTTTCGCAGGTTTAAGGATTAAACAAGAAAATTCTTTTCTCAGGTTAATAGAGAACATGCATTTAACGATAAAAGCAGCAGTCCATTGTTTCTTTGGAGCGTGTTCGTTGTTATGCAACTTCTAAAATTTTTTATTTTTAATTAGTTGAAGAAAGCATCAGAATATGTGCTGAGAGTTCTGAGGGAGAGTTCTTAGAGATAGACCTTTACTTAGGTTGATTCAAAGGGGCAGTCATTTGGCTGAAAGGAGTTATGTGATGCAGTTAAATTAAAACGTTGAATTGTTTGTTACGTTTTGAGAGAAATTATGGACAGGTAATTTCATCAAATACTGTTCTTTAATCACTTTTTCATTATTACAGCATTTCAAATCAAATAAGAATATTTAATTTATTGTGGATATGTATGCCCAATTAAAATGGCTATTAAGCATTATAGCAAAAATCATAGGAAAATTATTATACATTAAATATGAATAAATCTTTGAAGGGACTAAATCTACTCCTGATAATAATAATGCCTCAAATCATTATAGAAACAGTCTTTATGCTACAGGTGGCATTACAGAAGATGTGCAGCATCCAGTATTCTTTTTTGTTCATATTTTGTTTTCTACTCTAGATCACTCTAGGGAAATATAATCTTCTCAAGTTAATCCGCATTTTTGTATTTCAGGCAATATCAGAAGTCTTGTTATTGCAGGCACAAAGCAACTTTCTCTGAAAACTTTTATGTGCTTATTTAAGCTTTCAGAATGCTTATTAAACATTCAGAATTTTCAGTTATATAATATTAACTAGTAGCAATACAGAATACTGTTCCAGAAGAACAACAGTGGCTCTTTCATTTTTGCAGTCTTCCAGATCAGTTTAATCCCTGATCCTATGTACCTTACAGAGAACTAAGCAATCTAAACTAGTGGTTTAAAATAGAATTAAATTACCATATAGGTTAAAAAAGTAGCATCAGTAGCTATCACAGTGATGATGTCACCTTTTGATAGTTCAGTTGCTTAAATGCGTTATCATAATCTTCCTAAATGCTTGTACAAATAATGCCAGCATCTAGAAATCTTTGAATTTTCTGGTTTTGTGAAGAAGGCTCTTATGCAAACATAGCATAGTGTAAACAATTTTTAGTAGGGGAAGATAGTGACTTACAGTGAATAATTAGTACTACCAGAAATTGCCAAGGAAAAACTGTAACTGTTTTATTATCTAGGTGTCGTTGTCAGCATCAGGACTTATTATAAAAGAATTATCAAAGTCTTCAGTAGCTCCGCAGTCAATAATTGCTCCTAAGAAAGAGAAGGACAAAAAGGAAGTGAAACAAGTAAGAACCCCATTCCTGTCAAATGAAAACAGTCATCTCTTTGCAAGAGATGTTTCCCTGGGCTCGTGTGTTAGTTTTAAGGCTTTCCTGTGAATAGTCTTGTATGCAGTGAATAATTTCTCTCTGAGTCTATCATACCTTCACTTTTGGCTGCATGGATCTGACATGTCATAAATTTAAAGATACTTTTCTTTTGTTTGTTGCATTGGTTAAACTGTTGCTGTTTTGCAGAAGGCACAGTCTAAAAGTCAAAAAAAAGACAGAGCTTCAAAGGATACTAAGCATGTAAGTTTTTATGTTAGCTAAATATTTAATACCAACTGAAATGTTGACTTGGGCGTCAGAAGTGGTTGTGCTTTTGATTACAGGTTGAATCTTCTTTTCTGAAAGAGGAGCCTAAAATGAAAGGACCATTTGATACCTTACCAACAAATGTGGAAGAATGGGCTCATTACGACTGTCCCACTGAAATTAGAGAAACTTTTAAACAGAAAACAAATAGTAATGCCATTAATTGGGATAATTTCACAAAGCCTGTGAGTATACTCCTCAAAATTCTAGAGTACTTATTATTTAGGAAAAGAAAAAAAAGAGTAGCAGAGAACTATGTTGTATTTTAGTTTTTCTGCCTTTGTGATGAAAAGTATGTTGTTCAGACAGCTGTCAGAAACACTTCTGTGTTATTTTGGTCATAAATACATCAAAGTGTTAGTCTATCCTTTGCATTCTGAAATGGACTTAGTTACTTACAGAGTAAATGTACTGCCTTTGTGTGTACATAGTTGCTTTTTCAGTTTGAAAGTTTGTTTAATTTTGTGTTTTTGTTATTGTTTTGTTTTGGTGAAGTTTGGAACTAAAGATATAATCAGTAATTTAAGACATGCTTTCTACAAAGTGATGCCTATACTGACTGAATTTTATAAATTTTTTTTTCAGACTTGCACTTTGCATTTTATGGACCTTTTAGCTGAAGAACTCCAGAAAATATTTTGCCCTCATTTGATTCTTCCCATCTTTCAGCTAGCTGAAGTTATTGCTAATGAAGTTGTGGAATGTAGAAGTCTGTCTCATCTCTATCACCTTCGGTCTGTATAATTAAGTAAAGGAGAAACAGGATGGAGTGAATTGTCCATTCATGTTTCACTAAATAGCAAACATTTTTTACGATTTAATTGTTTTATATATGTAATGTTGTAAATAATTTTTTTCATTCATTTTTATACATTTTAATAGACAGTTTTGATGAATTGTTTTGTTTGTGGCATTAAAGCCAGTTAGCTACTATCAGTTACTAAATGTCATCTCCACAAGGAAAGATATACAAGATTTAGGATCTCAAGACACTTTCATGTGAATGATTTTTGTAATGTCTTATTGTCAGCTAAATGAAGGAATCCAAATAAAATTCAGTAAAAATATTATCTTTTAAATAATCAAAAGGGAGGCTCTTGTCTTGCATTAAAAATGTATTATCTTTAACTTCAGACCCCAGAGAAGAGTCTCCCGTTAGCTCAGTCTTTCTCTTTTAAAAAGAGATGCGTTTGTGACCAAAATTCTGGTCTTTATGGACGTTAAGCCCTGAAGTCTTTGATTAAAAAAGCATTTAATATGCATGCAAGGGCAAATTATTGCTGTTTTAGTTAAAACATTTTATCATACTTTTTGAAAGTGTATTGCATAATGATTGCTTAATAGTTATTATCAACAGTAATTGGTATCAGCTTTATTCCTGATAGTTTTTGAAATAACACAATGTATTTTTTAAATACAGAAACTGATCCTATGTAATAAATGAGTTAACAAATGGATGTATATTTATCTGGATTACCAACTGATTACTGAGTTACTGTCTTGCAAACTAAATGTAATTTACTAATAGGAAAATGATTTGCAACCAAGCTTTTCCAGACAAATTTTTTGTTGCCATCTCAATATTTGTTTTTATTTCATGATCTTTTGTTTGTATTTGTGACCTGATTGTTATATATGATCTAGTNTCCATCAATAGATAATTTCAGCTATTCCTCCTTTTTATTGAAAATGTTTGTTACTGCTAATGTGAGTTAAGACACACAAAAGCAGGATTGACAAATGTGGAATGTATGCTCTTTAAAATGTGATTATATGAATCAACTTTGAAAGATTCTCATTTGTTTCTAAATAGTTCCTCTTTTTTCTTAGAATTGCCCTGATATGTTCAGACCTAAAACTGAGTCAGGCATCTTCATATCATGAGAAAGCTGCTGGAGAAGCATACATTAACGAATTAGAACAACTAATGTATGTATTTATTCCACAAAGGCTTTAAGTGTTGTTGTTGTTTTTTTTTCCCTACAGTT
>VXAV01001014.1:82627-105310 GCA_013399715.1 Alectura lathami
TGATTGCCAAGAAGGAAAGAAATGAAGAAGAAAAGCATAGTCACTATCTAGAGGCTTACAGCTTAGCTCAGAGGGCAGTATCCAAAACAGAAGAAGTGTTTCATAATGTTTGTAGCTTACTTGCAGTTACTGAGGTATGGATATATATTTATTGCTACTTATGTAAAAGAAATCTAATTTAGTTCACCTGTCCACTTGCTTTTTTCATGGAAATCACAAATTAGATTATCTTCCTGTAATGAAGAGAACATTCCAATGCCAAAAACATTGACAATTTAAAAAAAGAAGAAAAGCAGTAATGAGAGAATTTGTTTTGTCTTTTTCAATTTTATTTAATTCTAAAATGTATCGAAATACAACAACAGAAAGAAGTCTGAATTTAGAGATATTTTGATGCAATTATCCTCTACAGGTTTAAAATTCTCAAGAATGAAGTTTTTTCCTCAGGAGAAAAAAATGGAACAAAACAACGTTACACTGACTATTATGTAAATAAATAAACCCTGTCTTCAAAATACTGTATTTTGGATAATGAAAGCCTACAGTCTACTTCGCTAGTGTGTACCATTATCATACTCTCACATGCAGCTTTCTTTCTGCTTTGTCATTTTTTAAAGAGCAATTGTTTAAATGTTGCTAAGAAAGACAACCACCAAAACCAGTACCATTAGAATTCTGCTTTTATGTACACATTTAGAACTCCTTTGGAATTAGGTATTTGTACCGGGTTCATAAAATCTAAAAAGCAAAAATCCGGATGCTCTTGTTCTATGCAGCTACTTTGATTGCATCACAGAATTGAATTGAATCACAGAATTGTAGGCGTGTCTTTTAAATTACTCAATGTGTTCATAGCAATAACTATGGTATTTTGGGATGATATTCTTAAAACTTTTGCTTCTTTAGTTAAATACAAGATTCCAACTTCCTAGCAGGTAACTTTACAAAAATATTTGGAATTAGGATTCTACTTTCCTTTCTCTGGTATTTCAGAATACAAATACTAGCATACCATTAACAAGGCAACTAGCTAACAGGAAAGTAACCCTTGTGGAAGTTCTTCTGGATATTTTACAAGTTGTTATTACTGAGAAAAAGATTAAAAAATTGGGAAAAACATCATTTCAGAGAATTGTGGAATCATTCTGTGGAGGAGCTCTTGAGGAGGATACAACAAAACAGGTAATAGAATGTATTTATTCCTATGATTTGCATGTAAATTCTGTAACAAAGTTTCCCAGAGCTGTCTTCTTCCATTAAGGAGGGGAGGGATCCTCTGGCCATTTATGCAAAGAACAAGGGTGTGTTTTTGTGCTGCAGGCTTGTTTATTTATTTATTTATTTTTCCTCAGAAAGATTTTGTTTCTCAAATGCAGAGGCTTAAAAAAACACTAATGGTTGCAGGGAAATCATTTGGGGCTTCATAATTTGTGGGCTTTTTTTGCATTACTATCTTTTAAAACACTTGGTTGTAAGCAGAACTGTCTGAGATGATGAAATGGAAAAGAAGACATGACCCAATAGAAGAGCATAGTAATTCCTGCCCATTATTTTGTCTCTGGCAACAACAGTAGGAAATGCTGCTACAGGACAGCACAGCAGCTCCAGCACTCTCTGTGCTACCCTCCCCTTACCCCTTATTCATACTCAGTGTTGTTTATCATTTGCTTATGGAGTTAGTGTACTTTCTTTTTGTTTGTTTTTAATCGCTTGATAAGTAATTTGTGTATCTGCTAGAGACAGCTATTTTGCAGTTGGAAATCATTGGATTATGCTTGTATTTACATATATATATAATGTATATATGTATATACGTTCATATATACATATTATATATATGTATATACGCACATATAGTATGTATANATACATATATTATTGTATTATATAATACAATCATAATATTATTGTATTATATATAAAATGTATATTTCTTTATGTGTGGACATATGAGCACATATGAGCAAATAAACATTACTATGTATTTTACCAGGATTGGAAGCGAATGGAGCATGCCGTAGGTCATATTATACTGGCTCAGTTAGCAAACATACAGAATTTTTGTAAAGGCTGTCCTGACATCAAATGCAAATGCCTGTACCTTGCTGGAAAAAGTCTTCGTTTACTTTCCATTAACATAAATCCTGTATATTCAGATATTTACTGGAAGCCAAACGTTATGGTATGCGTTATTTTCTGCATTTAATTTAATTTCTATGTGTAACATTTGTCTACTACAGTATTTTTTCTGTATGCACTTGTACATGAATTTTCCTTATTTAGGGCTGATTTTTACGTATTGCATGCAAGGGTTAGAGTTAGCATGATTTCAGAAAAATCTTTTTGTCAACATGCCATCCTCATGTAGATTAATTTTTGATTTATTCCTGATAAATGATAATTCCAATGTTTTCAAAAGAAAGATTAACAAATTCCTCGCGTGCCTTAAAGGACTGGGTAAGTTGGTCTCAGAATCCAAGAAAAAGAATAAGGACTTGCATTTGAAATGCTCAGATATGTAAGTTTGTGTTGCAGTAAGAACACTAAGAAAAAGAGCGTTGGTTGAGTCCATATGAATTTAGTGACAAATTGAAATGTTCATAAGAAATGAGCTGAGGAAAAAACACCAGAAAATCAAAAATCTTAGAGATTGTGTGGGAATCCTTTTTAGTTTCGGTTAAACATATTTGCATCACAACGTATAAAGAAATGTCGATGCCTGATAGTATTGCTAAAGCTCTCACCATCAGGGGATTCATGTAGTGAGATGGTTTCTTTCAAAATGTTTCATTTTCACCTGGACATTCACAAAAGAAATGAAGCCACCCATACTTAATGTAATTATGTGATATAATTATGCAATACCTTTTTTTTTCTGTTGTGGTGAGTAGGAAGAAGCTAAATTGAACATCACAAAACCTTTCCTGGCTTTGGGAGAATGCAGTCAACAGGAAGTGACTGACAGCAGTTTACCAGCTAATCAATGTCAACATGATGATGAGTACAGGAGGAAGGTGCAGGCGTTAAAGGTATTTTAGCATATCTGCTTGTGTAAGGGTCTGAATGCTTTCTTACCTTACTATAAGGAATCTTATCAAACCTCACTGTTTGAAGTGATAATTGAAATGTTTGTAACATAAATTTGATCTCACAAAAGAAAATCTTCAAAACACACAGAAATCCCCATTTTTCCATTTGTTGTGCATCTCTGTCCTGCTCCTGATTGAGCTCCCAAAAAGAAAAAGTTTTTGATCCTTTATTGATCCAGCATGTAGCAGCCAGAACAAGACAGACAGCTTTCTGCTTCACAGACATGCATTTTCAAAGGAATGTATCATTTTGCAAATTGGGAACAAATAAAGAGAGAACTTCTATAATAAAACATTTGTAAAATTCTTACAGGGTTTAAGTTGTATGCTGAGCTGATCTCTGTCTACTACTGCAACTCAAAGCACACTAGAAATAGGGGATGTACAGTTTGTTCTGCTAATTCATAACTTTATATAATCAATAACTACCTAAGTTAGTAAAGTAATGGTTTTATTTCTATTAAATATAATTAACTGTATATGGAAACAACTGTACTGAGAATTGATAGAAAATTCCTTTGTTCTGAACAGCTCATATTGTCTGGAATTTAAATATTGTTCTACTAAGTACGTGTTTTATACTAAGGGAAGTATTTTCTTACAGCATTTGTGTTTTAATATTGTATAACAAATGAGCGGGTCTGCTGAATAATTAATCTGTTTGCATATTTTGAACATACATTGAGTAAATGCCTATAAAAGGAGAAAAGGCATTATTAATCATGAAAAAAATAGTATTTATTTTCCCTAACACACTAGTAATCTGTACAGATTTAATGAATATTTAATACAAATGCATATTTTAATATAATTTTTTTTGTCATCTAGAAGGAACATATGCTGGCTCAGAAATTTCTTTCTCAGTGCAATGAAGTTTTATTACAGTGTATGGATATTGCATTCAGCTGTAATATTACTGATGTGCTTGCTTCTGCTAGTTTGGAAATGGTTGAGTGCTTTGGGCAATTTGATCCTGTTTCAACAAGCCAGTTTTTAGCCCTTCATCAGGTAATGCAGCTTATGTATTATGCATCTTTCCAGGGTGTGTTAAGTTACATAGGCAAGAATGTCTGTTTATATAAGCTGATAATTTATCATACAGAACAGTATGTACAGATATGTATATGGCCATCTATATATACAATATGTTTGCTGAATGCAAAATGTTTGGCCAATGACTTTCTTGACAAATCTAGTATCCTTTTTACTTGATATGAAGTTTCCATTGATGACTGCATACATGCAAATATTTTAATACGGATATTTTATTATAATGTGATTAGCTAAGATAAGATGTTATCACAAAAGAGTTTCATTCTTCCCTGACAAATAATTTTAAAAATGTTTCTATGGATTTGTTCATTCGTTATTTTCACGTACATAAGGAAAGGTTTACCTTCAGTTTGTCAAATTAGTATCTACCCAGCATGATTGCAAAAGTGGCTCAAAGGTTTGTGAATCACTCATGTAACTGTGGGCCTTCATCACAAAGATAAGAAGTGGCTGTGAGGCTTATATTTCCCCCATCAGGAACAAATAGTACATACTTCATACGACATCGTCTCTACTGTTGATATACAGAAATGCACCTTATACCAATTTCCTTCCTCCCACATCAGGGCAACCACAGGAAATTATGGCAGACATTAAGCACCTGTCTCTTCGTCGTTAAGAAAATGCCTCCACTCATGAGTGGAATGCAGTATGTAAATGTTTCAATAAATCAGAAGGCAGCTAAAATAGAGAATATAGAACAGTCCAGGTGGAAGGGACCTGTGAAGGTCATCGAGTCCAACTGCCAGACCTCTTCAGGGCTAACCAAAAGCTAAAGCATGTCACTGAGGGCATTAAACAAATGCCTCTTGAACACTGACAGGCATGGGTCATCAGCCATTTCGCGGGGAAGCCTGTTCCATGTTTGACCACTCTTGCAGTCAGGAAATTTTTCCTAGTGCCCAGTCTGAGCTCCCTTGTCACAGCTTTATGCTGCTCCCACACGTCTTGGTCTCCTTTTCTCCTGACTAGACAAACCAAGTGTCTTCAGCCTCTCCTTTTAGGATATGCCCTCCAGCCCTTTTACTGGCTTACTGCCTTCCTCTAGATGCATTCAAGGATCTTAACGTCCATGGCTGCGCACAGAACTCAAGGTGAGGCCTCACCAACACTAATACAAGTTTTTGTGCTTCACTCCTTCATTTCTGAAGTTCTGCACACCACATTTTTTATGGTTTGCTGCCATACTTGTTTGTGAAAAGGCAAAGGAGAAGGCATAAGAAGGAATCAAAACCATAAGCAGGCATGTCTTCTAGCAGGGGAAAAAATCTGCTAGACTTACCTTTCCCTTTAGACATTAGATGACTAAATGCAGGAATGTGCATGATGGATGTCCACAAAGTCAATTCTGGCTTAAGAAATCTTCCTAAATTATTGCCAGATTGTTCACATTAGACTGTAAACACAAACTGCAGTCATACTTTTGCGAACTCATTTCACCTTTTAAGTAATAGACTGTTTCTTTAACATACGTATATATCCATGTTATAACAAATGCATAATATATATGTATTTATATTATTTTGGGGAGAGAAACTAAGGAGCTCTAAACATTTCACAGAGCTGTTCAGCATCTATGATGATGAAGAGTGTTCTTCTAACAGCTACATCTGACACTAGCAGCTCTCAGCTAGCAGCATTACTGCACCTTCAGAATCATTTAAAACAAAACAGAAACACAAGTGATCTTCTAAAAAATGTGGAACAGCAACTGACGACTACTTCAATGGTAACTTTTTCAGATGTGTTACTTATGAGGGGTTTATATGTACAGTATAAAAATGCATGCATATACATGGGGTGTGATTTAGTGGGCAGTGGTGTTGGGCTGACAGTTGGACTAGATGTCTTAGAGGTCTTCTCCAACTTTTATGATTCTATACCCACATTTCAGTTGTTCTTGGAATGAAGTAATTCTGTTTCATTTTACACAATCTGTTTTCTTTCTACTCAGTTGAACTTTTTTGTTTTCTTGATTTCAGACGTGGGTTGACTTGGTTATGAGCTGAAATATGTTTTATTAGTATGGTGCATACTGTCCTGTGGTTTTGTTTATGCTAGGCTATCTGTGTGGCATGAGTTATGTAAATTAAGTCAGAAGTGAGATATAAGGATGAAATCCAAGTTTTTCCTATAGTTACAATTTGGTGCAACTGGATGTCAGAGTTGTGCTGTCTGCACTCAGAATGAAATCCTTAATTCCATGCGACTCTCATCCAGTCCTTCTGAATATGCCATTGTAAAAGACATGCAAAAGAGACTCCAGTCACCATCCAGACCACAAATAATTGTTCTGAGATACTCAGATCCCCAAGCAAGTGTTGCCCTATAGAAAGATTCACATGTGTATATATATATATATATACACATATGTAAAATTTATCTGTTTAGTAAACACTCTGTCAGTCTCTAGGCATCATCTAAACTAGGGTGTCGCAAGCTAGATTTTTAAATAAACCAGCCAGTAACTCATGTAATTCATAGTTCTGGAGCAAATCGTGGATAAACTTTTCTAGGAGAGGAATACCTTGTCTTTGATTCTAAGCTAGCTGAGAGCTGTGTATCATTCAAACTTCTGACATCTAAATGTGGAGACCAAACTAATGTTTGAAGAACCCTGGGTTAGAGACGAACAGAAAGTGAATGAAGTAAGCCATGCCAGAAAGTTGGATGCAAAATTTACCTGTAGCTGGAAGGAATTAAGCGTTTCCAGAAGGTGGCAAGCAGAGGTACAGTACAGGATAAGAAAATTGTTTGTAGGCCATTATTTTGGCTCTTCTCTCTGTTCTGTATTATCTTATTTAGCAGAATGAATAGGATAATATTTTGTTTTGAAGTCATTGTTTTTGAGTTGCAGTGGTCATCTAATGGGTAGGAGGTGTCCCAGATGAAAAATTTTGTCAGCCCCCACTGTGTCTGCACCTGCTGTGTTAGCTCAGGAAGGAAAGATGGCAATTAAGACATATGCTTATGGCTTCATTGTTGAACTGCATGATTCCAGGAGGCATGAGATGCAAGAAATCAAAGTGATCGCTGAAGTAGTTCTCTTCGAGGGTACCTTAGTATTTTCAAAATTCAGTTGTGATTTTTACTTCAGATCAGGCACACACTCTTGAAGTGTATCTCCCAATTGTTCTCTTTTACTGTGCTTTGATTTTTTCATCATGGAGCAATGAGTGTATGAGCTGCATTTCTCTCAGACAAAAAAACTGGATTCCCTGATACACTCAAGCTACAAATGGGCATTCAGTCCAGGGGACAAGTCCACAGGTAGTCTGAAGTAAAAATCACTGAAAAGTGAGTAGTGAATGATTCTGCTCCTAATTGTCTGTACCATTTGATAATATACATGTACTCAGAATGGGCTAAAGGTGGTGTGCTTGAGCACAGAAGACTTCAATCTGAAGAATACATAAATGCACATGCTTAAATGTAAAAGAGCCAAAGATATTTGTGGTGCTTTCCGTATTAGGACAAGTATTTCATCTGGAGAATGTTTAGTCACTTTTTTTTTTTTTTTCAGTTGTGCACTAATTATAACATTTTATATATTTCCTTTCTTCAAGGTGTCTGTTCTTAGCAGAGTTGTGAAGGACTTTTACAAATGTGTGTTGCATTAAATTGTTCTGCATCCTGCCTTTGCTAAATCATTGTTATCAATGATTTGATAACATTTTTACATCAGTGCAATGTCCAAAAAAGTCATGTGGTTATGAAGAGTGGACTAAGTTACAGTATGTGTAATTGGTTTTAAATAATATTTATAGTTCTGCACTGCATGAAATGACAGACTCACAGAAAGACTGAAGTTGGAAGAGACTTCTGGTTCCACCCTCCTGCTCAAGCAGGGACACCAAGAGCAGGTTGCCCAGGCCCATGTCCAGGCGGCTTCTGGGTATCTCCAAGGAGGAGACTTCACAACCTCTGAGGGCAACCTGTGCCAGTGCTCTGGCACCCTCACAGCAAAATAGTGTTTCCTTACATTTGAATGGAGTCTCCTGTGTTTCAGCTCATGCCCATGTCTTGGTAAATCTGCTGAGTGTTGCTTCTTTTCCCAAATACTATCACCTTCTTTCCTAGAATTACTGATTTTCTGATGAAAGGACTGAGACTGGTGTTTATAAAATGCGTGGAAATAATGTTACTTTTGAATTATTTTATAGGCATGGAGAAATCTTGGCATTCCTATAGAACATTTTAATATAATGAATGATTTGCCATCAAATTTCTACATAATTATTCTCCAGCATTCAGAAGACAGGTATAAAATTTAATGATTTTCCTTTATCATTCTGTTTGTTATGTCATCTTTCATACCTGTATGATTATAATAAGCATTATTATAACTGTTTATTGTCTTTTACTTCTAATTTGGTGCATTTGAAGTTTAGGCTAGTGAGCAAATTAATAAATAAATAGAGCGGCAGCTCAAACCTGGACCTGTTGCTATTTTTGTGCTTCTTATTTCCGTAATTATCTGTTTAATCTCCAGAGGTCACTTGAAAGGTTAGACCATTCTTATTATTCTGCTAAATCCTGTTTATATTTTCCAACTCTCATTGGTTATGAAAATGTGGAGATGAGTCATATTTAGCTTTATAAAACCACATGTGGTCTGCTTGAAGCCTAATGAGTGACTATTCATAAACTGAGCTGCAGAAACTGACAATGTACAGCTTCACCAATTGTGAAAAGCCTTAAAAATTCTCATGGAAAAAATAAAAATCTCCCCTACTGGATGTATAGTAGTGAAAGAAAAGACTGGGAGTGTATCTTATCAATGTTTATCAATATCTAAAGGACAGGTGTCAGAAGGATAGGGCCAGTCTCTTTTCAGAGGTGCCCAGCAACAGGACAAGGGACAGCGGGCACAAGCTGGAACCCAGGAAGTTCCAGCTTTCCTGGATGCTTTCCTGTGCAGCCTGCTCCAGAGAACTGCTTTAGCAGGAGGCTGGACTCAAGGAGTTCCAGAGGACCCAGCCAACCCCTAGGGTTCTGTGATTCTGTGAAAGACAGTTTCTTAAAAGTCTCAGATTGTTCCAACTGGATTTTGCAGGTTTTGGCACACCAAGATGGGGGTAAATAGTGAATTTTGGGAGTATTTGTGAGCACATTCAGTTAGAGGGTATTAATTACTCATGTAATAAAGCTGCTTTGTGTCAGTAAGCCTGAACAGTCAAATAATCTACACAGCAGTTTTCTACTTACCATAGATCAAACTTGTACAGTTCATTGATTGAGAAACCAAAAGTAATTACTGCACAGCAGAAGGGAAAACCCTCTCAGCCAATGGGTAAGTTCTTCTTACAGTTAGAGTTAAAAATCATTGCCCGTATGGCTCATATCTTTCACTGTTGCATTCAGTACAATTTTTAAATAATTGTTGAAATTAATGGTAACTCCTTAATACCAGAGGAAAGTAGATGCCTAGAGAGATGTGTTTCATTATCAGGTACGGTGTATCTAGTTAGAATTTACAGAATTTTTGTTAACAGTTGGAGGCTAAAGTTCTTGTTAGATAGATGTCAGGAGGTTTTTTTTCATTGTACATTTCTGTACAGATTTTATGTTAAATATATGAATATATGTAAACAGTTATTTTTCAAAGAATAACAGGGAATATTGATTTAGATGTTGATGGTCTCTCTACAGTCATTTCTTCAAGTACAAATAATGGTGTCTCAAAAGCAGTGTCTTATGATGGTGTTATTCTCCTTTTAATAGTGCAAGCTAAAGTTTCTCGATTTCCTGTCAGTTCTGATACATTTTGTATGTTACTGGAAAAAATGCATCTTTACAAGCAGCAAAATATGAAGAGTCACCTTAAAGAGACTGTCAGCCAAAGCTTGCAGGAATGTGTCTCCAAAACAGAAGGGGTAATACTTTTGATTACCTTATATTTAAAAGAGAGTGAAAAATATGTACTAGGAAACTATCATAAACACTCCTTATGTAGAATTTTCAGTTTATTCCAAGTATAATATCCCTAGTCTTCACAATTACTAAATGCTGTGTGTTCTCTGCTTCGAAGTTTAATCTCACTATATTGTTGTGTTACAATTTTCAATTTGTCGTTCAACAACTTTGAAATGTACTGTAGTTTATCATAATGGAAAATTGATACAGTTGAGATCAATTTACTTGAAAATACACTTTGCCTCTAAGATTTGCATTCCCAAGCATACATTGTCTTTCATATCATATGAAAGCCCCAGCTGTCACAGGAAAAAAAAAATGGGATCATACATCTCAACCCTTTATTCAAAGTAAATCAGTCTTAGCCAGAGATTTATTACTGATTTCCAGCACAGAAAAGTTTCTTTTTAGGGCATACTGTCCCTTAGCTCTGTAGCTGTTTATTTAGATGCAGTTGATCCAAGTATATTGGTCACAAAATTTTGCTTCAAGGACACATCGTAATGGGATTCCAAGTTTGGAGCTGTGGCTATGAACATTCTTAAGTTCCAGATCATAAACACAACTCTGAAATATCAGATTCTTGAAATATAATTCATTTTTATTCATAATGTTTGCACCTTTCAGCTAAAATACTGATTATTCCTGATGGTTAAAGTGCTGATCACTTTTTCTCTTATCCATGGCCAGCCTTTGTAGTGATGGCAAGTTATGTAAGGGCTGGTGTAGTTCCATCAGTGAAGAAAGATGTAGAACAGACGGATAGAACAGACAGAAGAGAAGTGGCTTAGATTTTTAAAATGCATGTGCATTACAACTTGAGCTAATTATACATATAGCCTGCACAAAGCCATACTTTGGATAAGAAGTCCATCCATCATTTGTGTCCATCTGTAGTGGCTTTTAGAAGCTTCAGTTTTACGGTGTCGTCTTCTCTATTCTCTCCTTACCTATTTTCTTCCATTTTTGTTCCTTATTTGGCTCCACTGATCTTCATACACTATAATTTGCTTTTTCAACATTTATCGTGCAGCTTCTATTTACTTCTCAATGTTGTCCTTTCACAATTTCTTTCTGTTGTTTTTTTTTTTTTTTTTTTTTTGGTGATNATATGTTTTTTTTTTTTTTTTTTTTTTTTTTTTTTAGCACCACAGTATATTTTCTTTTTGCTGGACTTCCTTCCCTTGTTGTTATCAATTTAAATTGCAGAAATATACAGATTCCTTTGATAATAAATACTGACATTGTATACTGATTCTAATGTTAGACTATTTTGCAAAATGCTGGTGGCAGTGATATTGTGAGGTGAAGTTGTTTTGAAACTGATTTGCTATATTTATATTTTTCATTTTATGATGTTTCAAATGATCTAATTTAGCCTCTAATTTACCATATTACACCCTCTGTCCTTGTTGAATAGCATTTTATAAGTATTGTGCTTTTTGTTACAATTTGTGTGATAGACTCCTACTGAGCAAATAGATGAGAATGAACACAATTTGGTAACAGATTTCTCTGAAGTATTAGAAATTATGGAAGAATATCTGAAACCGATGCTGTCACAGTTTGATTTTCCAGACATTAGGTAAGACATTTAATGTTGTTTCTATCATCATTTGTGAAAATAGAATGGTGACTCAACTCCTGAAAGCATACAGGAATGTTTTTAGCAGGATTAGACCCACTTTACATCTTTAAAACCGTATATGTGTTATATGCAAGATAAAGAGGATAGAACCACATGAAAAACTAATGCCCATCTCTAACAAGCGCTGTCCTCCAGCTCAAGCTATATAGTTTGTGATGTAATGTTATAGTTTAACTACGGGTGGAGTTTCCAAAGGAGTACTTCGTGTAAAATTTCATTGAGATTGNGAATCAGGAAAAATAAAAGTGAAAGATAAGCATACCAAACACACCAGTATGCAGGGTATGTGGTCTCTGGAGTGTAATATATGTACTCATGTATTTATGTGTGTATGTGTATATAAAACTGTCATTGTAGTTTCATTTTTTTGGAAGTCAGGGACAAGAGAAAAGCTTTAAAAGTGTTGTCTGTTTATTTTCTGTACCAAGTCAAATATTTTAATATTCTTCCAAAGAGGATATTTCTACACTGGGAGGACCCGTCCTGCATATATTTACAGTCTTTCATAATATACAGGCTTCAGGCAGGTAAATAAAATGGATTTATTACTAACCAGTCTTTTCAGGAGGAAAAACAAAAGAGAATATGAATTTGTTGGTCTCTTTTTTGTTTTGTCTTTTCCTGCTTTTTTACTTTGTGGACTCTCACAGCTTGTTTGCTTCACTGCAAGCCTAATGCTGGCATATGTCCCTAAACATGTTCTGAGAGGAGTCAGTCAAGTCCATAGCTTGCTTTGGGGACTGATCTTTTTGCTTTGTGCAGAGGAGCTGTCAAGTTTCTCAAAGGTTACTAAAAAAGATAGACATTTGCATTTGCTGTTACCAACAGGAGTTTCTTTCTGCAATCTGTCAGCTGGCTTCGTGTTTCATTCTGCAGAGTGAATAATATGTCATGATGTATTTGTCGCTTTTCTGCAACAGAACAGGAAAATGTTGACATAATTATATTCAGTACTTTTTCTCTAAATAACAGAAACAACAAGTTTCTTCTGGAAAGATGTGATTAGTTTTGGGTAAGAGCTCACTTTCAAGTCTGTACTCTTTAGCCAAAGATGTTGGGGTGAGTTGCATTTCCAAAATGGTTTTCTTAAGTACACAGCATATGCCTGGACTTTGCTGTGGGATGGTTTGGTTGCCAATAGAGGAATATTTTTCCCTCTGATGAATTAACACTCACAAATGCATATGCCGGAAGTTTGACAACACTTAGGAGTATCTATATCCAAAAAATACTTTTGAATCATGGTCTTCATCCACAGTGAAAGAAAGTTCAGGTATCAGTGAACAGAAGAAGTTTAGTTTTTACAGCTAACTTCAGTTTTTTTATATACATACTGAGAAATACAAAATCTCAACTGTGGTCTGTCACATTTCCTCAGGAACACTTAAGGAGATAGGAAGGTGTGTGGTGTTACTAGCAGATACATTGTTTATGGAACTGCCTTTGGAAGCTCTGAGTATCTTTCAAGAAGAAAGAATATGTTCCCTATCCAGAGATTTTTCTCTCCAGATTCTCTACAATCGACTATATGTGGATGAGTCAGGTACAATTAGATAAACATTTTTTGCATTAGTATAATAATGCAGGATAGAAGATAGTTAAAATGTAAATAATATGAATGGTGTAATACATTTTACTGGAAGACTGCCATATACAATAGGTTTCCATTATTTCAGATGCAATAGCTAGTACAGTAAGACTTATTTTAGAAAGGTACAGGCTGGTTATAGTAGCGGTGCTAGCTAGTTTAACATAACCTCTACATATTGAAGAATGTGTGAAGCAGCAGATTCTGAAACGTCTTGTTTCAATTGTACAAGTATGGTCTTAAACTATTTTCATCTGCATTGAAAAAAAATAAAATAAGAATCTAGAGCTCTGTTAATTTTATTTTAACATTAATATAAGACTTTACTCAGCATATCGGTATATAGAGCTACTTCCTCTCTGTGTAGCTAAGATGCCATTAAGGACTCGGGTCAATTCCGCGACTCTTGTTCTATACATGAGCACATTCAGACTCCGCAGGCTTTAGGGGCACCTTTCACTGCACTTGCCCCCTCTGGTAAACTCTTCATGAAAATGCGTTTGTGAGGTGAGATGTTTGGGCAGATTTTGAATTGATTTTGTTAACAAATTGTCCTTACGACATCTTAAAAATGATTTTTAAATTTATACGAAAAATGAATAAGAAATGCAGATACTAAGCAGTTTTTGTATATATCATAGATGCCTTCTATTACTGAACCTAAAAAAATTTGAAGTCATGTTTTGCTCATACATAGTTAAAAATCACATTTTAGCTCAGTTAAAATGTAGTGGGCCTCTGCTTACAAATGAGCAAAGTTTAGAAAATCTCTCTCTGTACCGTGGCAGTATTCTGTTCCGGATGATTTCTTACGTTGTGTTCATATCTGTAATATTTAGCAATTTCATTGTAAACTGTTGGTCTGTTCCTGCAAGGAAAGAAGTGAACAATCTGAGATTAGAATATTTTTAGTCTACATGCACATTCATGCAGACTGCCTCATCCCTGGAAGCGTTCAAGGCCAGGCTGGATGGGTTCCTGGGCAGTCTGATCTAGTGGCTGGCAACTCTGTCCACGGCAGGGCGGTGGAACTAGATGATCTTTGAGGTCCCTTCCAAGCCAGGCCGTTCTATGATTCTGTGATTCTGTGATTTGATGATTGTGACATGTACTGCTACATGTCTGTTGGAAATGGGAGGTTTACAACACATTATTTTGTTGCTTTTTTTTTCATTTCTGTTTTTCCCTCTTTTAAAGTGAACTTTTTATATGATTGCATATTTTTAGAAGCTAAGAAATGAGAGGAAGCATAATTGAAAAGCTGTCCATGCAGTTGTGAAAGTAGCCACTGAATGAGAATCAATAGCAGAATGTGTACTAATGCCTATTCCCAATTTCCCCCAGCTTGCTGTGCACTCCCGTGATAACTGAGACTTGTACTTGGAGTTATAGTCATATGCACAGTGAGAAGCATAAGCAAGATTCAAATATGAAATGTTCTTTTTTCTTTTGATTTCTGTGTATTTCATAGAAACTTTGGTTATTCATGTAACATCAATGATGATTAGATATGGCAGTAGACTTAGAAAATGCTTTAGAAATTACTGTTCAACACTGCTCCCCTAAATGTGTAATGTATTGAAGCATTTGCACATCTGAGAGATTGTGTCTGTTGCCTGTTTTAGACTTTCAAGCTATTATTTTTAGGCAAGAGGGTTTGGGGAATGTCCTTGCCTTGCTGTGGTGTGTAATCTATTCTTCTAGTTTAATCTCTTGTTAATGTTGCATCCTAACAAATATAAGTAGTCCTTTAATTTTCTGATACTGCCTATAGCATAACTGTCTGTTTTATTCAATTCCACAGAGACTGAAGTTAAAAGTGTTGAAATGCCTAAAGAACCAAAACCAAAAGCTCAGCAGAAAAAGAATGTCAAAACGGTGAAATTTCCTAATTTTTAAAATAAAATCAGTAAGAGTAGATGCCCTTTTTGTGTAAAAAAAAAAAAAAAAAAACGCTGAATAACTATGAGTTGCTTGCGTAGAAGCATTTTGTACATACTAGAATACTGAAGTGGGAGTAAATATCATGCAATTCTGTAAGAGTCTCGCTTCTTGCTGATTTTGCAATAATGGCAGAGTTGTTTCTTTGAAAAACATACCATCTGCATAAATGTGACATACTTAACAACCCACAGAGGGAGCTGTCTCTAGGTTCCAAGCTACCTCTCCCAACAACATGGTATGTTTTATGTGGTGTACGCACATATTCTTATAAATATTTATATGTGCATACATATTTTTATATTTGCACATGTATAATTATATGTAATGTGTATGTATGTGTATTCTGTATAATGCAGGATAGCTTGTGCTTTTACTTTCCATTGACAATTGGGTATCATGCTACTTTTAAGCCTGCCTTCAAAACTTTAGGACATCTTTGTTAGTTGTTTAACACAGCAGATACAAAAATAATAGCACATATTCTTTCTAATTGTAGGCACCGATTCGTCATGATTTACCCTTTAACTGCATGCCTATTGATACTCAAAATTTCAAGTGTATCCTTTCCCAAAGAATTATCTAAGTGAATCAGCTAAGATAAACTTTTAATTTTTCTTGTTTATGTTGCTTTGTTTATACTTAACTGCCTATCAGATATTGTGGACCCCTATAACGAGGGAAGAGAGGCAGGTAACATATATTAAATAATATTTTCTCCACAACATAGTCATGGAATTTAGAAATTTTTGTAACAGAAAATGAAGTCATATAATTGAGGTGTTGACAACAAAAAACTTTGCTTTTCATCAGAACAGTACTGCTTATTACCTGTCAATACCTATTTCAGGTTCAGGAAAGAAATTAAATTGTCTTATGTTTTTCTTCATATCACTAAATATTGACCTTTTATCTTGAAGAAAATAATTACTTGAGTAATCCTCCTTACTATATAATCCAATTAAAAGCACATGCTTACTTTCAAGAACTTGTTACTGCATTTTTTGTTTTAGAAATACATGCCATTAAGATATGACATCAGTAGTACAGGAAAGGACCTAGGTTAATTGATATGATGCTTTTTATAATCTTCTTTATTATACAAGAAATTTGCATGAATGTCATGAATGAGATTAGAACAAACAGTACCGAATGAGAATGGACTGGGGCAGGAGCAATGGGACTCACCACACCTACAGAGCAATTCTCAAACTAAAGACTACGTGTAAAGTATGTGTAACACACAAAGCTTTTGCATGTTATCTCACAGTCCTTTGAAAGGTGGCGGGTGCTATGAAAGGGTAGCTGTTTTCTTTTGGAGTGTACTTATCAAGGCATTTGCTACATTGATTCAGTTTGACACAAATACTTTAATAACACAGTTTACTTCTTCTTGCAGCGTGTGTAGTAATTTAGTTGATTCAGATTTGTTAACAAACATGCATGTATCAAATGCCAGAAGTAGATTGAGCGGACGTTTGTAATTGAAATAGTTATTAAACATAAACTCAAAACAAAGCTACTGAACAACAAATAGCATGTCTCGATATGTTTGCAGTTTTCTCCTTCACAGCAAATCAAAATAAAACACTGTTTAATATGTACTCAATATCCGGCACTAAGAGCGTATTGTCACTTTGCAGTATTATGACAAGATAAATTAAATGTGCAATGTCCATGGAGAGCAGAGCTGGGTTTGAAATCTTGCTGTCCAAAATCAGATCTCTAGAACTCAGTTATTTTCTCTGCCCACCTAAGTCCTCTCTGAACGGAATTGCATGAGCAGTACTGGTTTTTCCAATGTCACAATTGTCACAGTTTTAAAATCTGGGCTTAGTTTTCAAAAGCCTTCTAATGATGGCCTAAAAAATCCTGAATAATATATTGTCATCTTTAAATGTTTGAAATCAAGATTGTTCAACATATGTTGTAGCCTGTTAAGCTTACTATTGTGCCATTCTGTTGTTACAGAAGAATCAAGTCCATCCCAAAAAATAAAGGAAATCTTAGAAAAATACCGTGGCCTATTTACACTGCAGTGGGAAGGAGTAATTGGCAACATGCATGTTCCAAGGTTTGTAGTATTCTGTATGCTTTTATCTTTTATCTGTATTTATTTGTTTAAAATTGTGCTAATTCCCAGAGGCTTCGGTCATAAAATACAGTCACATCTTGGTGAGCTAGTAAACACAGAGCTAACCATTGTTGTTGTTTCAAATGTGTATGTAGAGCTATAGACAGAATATTTTAAGGATCTGAAATATAATGGCACAAAGCCAGACTGGCTGCATCAGAGTTACTGTGCATATAGATAATCTAATTTTGATTAAAATGTGTACTGTTGCAGTCTTTGATGATTATTTTAAGCCCATGTGAGGTTAAACATAATGTCTGTTTCTTCTCATAACTGTTTTTAAAACTAAGTATTAAATCTGTATCATTTCCATGTCCATTGAGTTAAGTGCAAGACTGCAGCACAGATTTCAGCAACAGTGTAGTGAAGATGAGGCCCTGGACAGCCTCACCTGCTGGGTGGCAGCCAGCCCACAGCAAGGGTTGGGGCTGGGTGGGCTTTAAGGTCCCTTCCACCCGAACCATTCTGTGGTTCTGTGGTTCAGTAAAGATCCATCTCTCAGCTTACACGTTCAACTATCTCGTGGTGAAGTTAGTATGTTTTATGGAGCTTGTTCACTTCATTCTTTATAGAACTACTTTAAGGTTGTAGAAATAGAGACATAAAAGGGATCTTGAGGGGTCAGTCCATTCAAGCCCTGTAGGTGAGGCAACACAGTGATTCCTGGACCTTGCTTTATAACTGCTGGTCTAATCAGTCGTTTAGAACCTTCTCTGCTTAGGTAAGATCAAAGTGCAGATACTGTGCAGAAAAACTGTGTTTCTTCGTAACAATTGCAAAGGTTGTGATCGAACTGCATAGTTTTTGCTGCTGGATAGATTGATTATTTGAACCTCTTTTCAAAAACTAATTTCTTCATATACTGCCAAGTGCATATATGAATAGTCCCTCTGAGTGGTAGACTAATACTGTTGTTTCAAGGCTGTGCAATGCTTGCATTGATTATTATTTTGTAAAGTCTGGTATTTGTCTAAAAATATGCTATGCCTGTGGTTTACTTTGACGTGTTACTGAATTAAGCATATGTCTGTATTAAAATAATTAAATTAAAATAATATTAATGTTCCATATGATTCATGGCTCCTTCCATAGAATTCTTGTTTTGTTTGTCTCTTTGCATTGCATGCTGCCTTTTCTAATAAATATTTCTGCATTAACACTGAAGTGTGTGCTATGGATAGTTTCTGAAAAATATTCTTGTAAAATAGTAACACAAAAAAAACTTCCTTTCTTTGCAGCCAAGCTGAATGGGAGCATCTGTTGACAAAATGCAGTGCATTTCTGTTCTATGGGATGGAGAGATTCTTGTCTCATATTTTACTCAACAGACTTGTTGCTATGAACATCCCAAGTGAGATAAGCAAGCTGAAAAATATTTTTTCATTACGCTTACCTTTTTCACAGCAATAACAAAATTGTGTCAATTTCATACTATGTCATTATCAAAGTATTGATATAAGCAGTGAAGTTCTTATTGCAAGATCCAGGGTTTTAAGTGGATTTTATTCTGTTGCACATCTTTCTCATTATTCCTCACAAACAGGTTTATTTATTCTCCACTTCCAAATGTTGGCATTTTAAATCAGAACAGCTGTCTTAAGTTCCAAACATTGAGACATCATCTGCATTTTTTTCCAGTAACTCCTCTCCCCTTCTCTGGAATTTAGTATCTGTAAAAAAAAAAAAAAAAAAAAAAAAAGTGGTTTTTAGTTGTTTAGATCAAGCTTTTTAGCACCATTTCTCAAATTCCTCAGTCCCCACTCAGGCAAAATGGAATTGTCTGCCAATACTGCGTTAATACGGAATTGTATTTACCATTTATAGACTACAAGAAAACAAGTATTTTCTCTTCTTCTTCCCAGCTAAATAGCCATTCTGATGGTGTAGTATAAGGCTTAGATTCAGGACCAATTTTTGAGATTCAGTCTTTCTGCTTCTGTTCCCCTGGACCATTTGGAAGAAGCTCAAATTTGGAGTTTTGCTGGAAGTTGTTAGGATGGAAGTTGTTAGGATGATAGCTTCCTTCTATGTTGTGTTGAGATATAAAATTGAGAAGGATGGGCCGCATCAGACTGTGAAGCCCTGAAAGCAACAGGAAGCTTATGTAGGAAGATTTGATTTTTAAAATGATTTAAACATATATGTGTAAGTATTACTGGAGATTGAGAAAATGTTTCTTCCTATATACATTGGTCACTTTTAAAAATGAGGTGCGAGATGCCTGTAGGCTAGATATTTATGGGCAATATTGCAGAACAGAAGCAGGAGATGGATCACAAATTAAACAATATAATCTTGCAGTGGGAAAAAAGACTAAATTCTGTCTTTACTGTGGGGTAACCATAGAGGAGTGTCATTGGCAAAATGCGTTAACTAATTCACACTCTACTTAGTTTTGCGAATGTCTCAGCTGGAGGAGAATACTGAAGAACTAGAATAAATTATTGGTGGAGATCACCAAGTGTGATCAGAAAGGTATACCACAGATAGTAATATAGTGCTTAGTAATATAAATAAATATGTATGTGTCTTTAAACATACAGATTCATATAAAACATACTTAGGAGGGAATGTTGAAATATGAGGGAAATTGGGACAACATTTCTCAAGTATGTCAGGGGCTGTCCAAAAAAAATATAATGTGCTTTTTAGATATCTTTGAGGGATAAGACAATACTGGGTTTAACCTGCAGCAAAGAGACAGCTTTTTAATTCTGGGAGTACTCTGAGGTATTTCACTGGGGACCTTTAAGAAAAGTAACAGAAGAAGAAATTTTGAAATGTAATTTGGACCTGACATGTGGAAAGGAACTGTGGTAGATACCACCATCTTACAAGGTATTATACCTACTAACTGAGCTGTACAGATGATCATCTGTAAAAAGATAGTTACACGGACCTCATTATTAGTAAGACTAATGTGACACAGGAAAGCCTACCAAACATGGAAAAGTGCAGCAAACTTACATCAAATAATGTTAGAATGTGTTTATTTGTGTTTGTTTTTTTACTTAATATTTTGGCTGGAACATGTATTTTATATTAATTATTTACACATAACTCAATAAGTCATTAACTTTAAGAAAGACCTGTTTTACTTGCTTTTACTATGCTGGACGTTACTATTAGTGCAATTTTTTTTTTTCCAGAATGCCATTTGATTATACTTTTAGATCTGGTGCGATCAAAGCAAAGTTGTCAAAGAATGACAAACTCTGATATCCACAAGAGGTAGGATGAAGTTTATTTTGGTAAATTCAGTGTTATGTAAGTTGAAATTAATTTTGTGCAGATGTGTTATACACACACCGACATATGAAAATATGCAGATCTCTGAGTTGTTTAAAAACCTCCTGGTATTTTTAATATCCTCTTTACCCATTATGCCATTTCTTAAAACACAGTTTCTTAAAGTACTGTTTCCAGCTCTGTATTTTCACAGTCTCTCACAGTCTCTCACAATGGAATTGTGAGATTTATCAATTGTGAATTTATCAACAGGATTTAACAGGTTTAATTCTAGCAGATTCCAGAAAGTTTAGAATAACATTCAGTTAAAACTAAGTTACAAAACTCTATAGATAATCAGGCAGCATCTTCCAAAAATATTACAGAAAAATTTTAGTCATCTTCTGATTGAGTTACCATGAAACGCAAAGGCTAACAAAAAAGGGATTCAGCCTTTGATTTCTGCAGTTCCAATCCTACAGAGTATCACTCCCTTCACTGAAACAATACCAAAGACATTTATATGCTCCACTTTAAATATCCCACTTTAGAACAAGTGGTTTGCTTTTAAAGCATCTATATTACTGCCACACTCATGAGAATGAGCTTTCAGTTAACTGCAATAGTTTCTTTTTCTCTTCAGGAACATAAGCAAAACTAAGTAAGTCTTTCCATCTGTATTGCAACATTTTGACTCTCTCATGAAGGACATTCTGCGTTATTTTGTGAAAGTTTTGTTTATCCATTTACCTTTCATTAGATGCCCAAAACACTAATATTTTACATGGTAAAGTTTTGTCGTGAAAAGAAACGTTATCTTAATTCTTTGTTTTAAACATAAGATGCTGTAGAAAATATTAGAAAGCACTCTATGCTCAACATACAAGAAAAATGCATTCTGGAATTTTTCATTGCATGCTGAGAGTTGTATAAGATTCCCTTTTTTATTAAAAAGCATTGTATATATTTTTAATGTACTTGTATGCAGAATTTTATGTACATTTTTATTTTCTCATACTTTTGATTTTCTTCAGCTCTCTACTTTTGGCTATAGAGAGACCAACAGCAACAGCAATGCTTCTTAGCCTTACTGGTGTTCGTTCTGTAATAGCCAACCAGTGGTACACTACTCTGCAAGAGAATGCAGAGAGGCTAGAAATCTTGTCTGAGAGTAAGTATTTGTATTCTTCTTTATCTGCATATGCATTATTTCAGATGTTTGTATTTATTTGCTCATGGAGTGCATGTACCTGTTTGTGCCCTTTCTTCTCCTCCTTTGCTCCTTGGTGAATTTTACCTAGTATTTCTACAACAGGTAGGCAGCATGCACGAGTCACCATGTTGTTGACAGGTTAATATTTTGAGTGGAATAATAACCTATTAAAATCAGTTTTAGTGGGGAATTCACATATGTGCATATGGCAAGAATAGGATTTCTGTGGTGAGGAGCAGTAACCTAGGACCTGGCAATCAGTAGTTGCATCAAATGTGAAAAACAAAAACTGAAGCTAACTCACATCTTCAAAGATATAAAACTAGATATCTGATCGCATCCTTTTCCTTTAATTTTAAAATGTGAAGACACTAGGCTATATATGGTTGGTATTTTGTTGGTTTTCAAAACTTTCATTGAAAACTCATAGAAACTAACTTCTTTCCAGATTTGTTCAGCATTGGTGGAACAACCGGTCAGACAGTCCATATTCTTCAAAAAAGAAAGATTTGCAAGGAGAAGAATTCAGATGAAAGTAAGAATTAAAATAGAATGCAAAATAGAAGTTGAACCTGCAGTCATTAGACAGTCTGCATTGTAAAAGGACAAACTCTAAGCAAAATTAGACCTTGCATCTTGTTGGAGAGGGGAGAAGAATTTTTGAGTAAAACAGCCTTTAATATTCTGTTTATAATACTATGTAGATAGCTTTTGTTTTGTGAGAATTAGCTCCTGAAAGAAGAACAGATAAAATAATTTCTGATTGGAATTTGCACTGTTGTAGAATTGAAGAGAGAGATAAGAAATGTTGGCTAGTTTCCTGTTTTGTCAGAAAATGTTTCTTGGATATAGTGGCAATTAATTATGCTCTAA
>VXAV01001014.1:117136-143902 GCA_013399715.1 Alectura lathami
GGGTGTTCTCCTGAAACATGTTCTGGAGGATATTTTAACATGAAAACTCCCACTGATTCTGCTATTTCTTGTATCAAGATAGAAACCTTTCATAGATAAAGTATCCCACTTGAGCCAGGAAATGTTAATGCTGGAGGACTGGTAGGCATTTGTTAAAAAAAAAAAAAATAGTGTTTGCATGTGCAGAAGGTAAAAACTAATTCCCTGATTCCTTGTTCAAAGTAGTGGATTTTCCCACTGTTGTGGGACTATTCATAATGATAAACCAAGCAAAATACTGTCCTTGATAGAAAATACTTACAAGGAAGTGAAAAAAAACTAGTTATTGACAGAAATACTGCTGACACTGTGTTTTATTAGAATGATTACTTAGTGGTTGTTCAGTTGTAGGCCTTATGTGATGGAAAGAAAACATTTGTGATACCTCTGTGGTCCTATTATGGCTAATTAATTTCATCTCTATCTGAAACAAACATTAATTAGATTCTAATGTTAATTTCCTGTTTGCCCGGAAGTGCTAATTTTCGTATCATCCTGTTGCAGCCTACATTTTTATGTCTGTTCTTGCTACATGTCAGTGTGTTTGTCTAACAGGATGGCAAGATGATCTAAGACAACCATAAATGTAATCTATTAAAGTGTGCTAGAGAAACTAGTGTGCAAGAGTGCAGTTCAAATGTTAGCAGTGGTAGTTAGTTCCCATCTATTCTCTCAATTCCTGTTTTGCTCCTATTGTGCCGTAGTTCTCTCTCCCTCCCAGAGTAGCCACGGTTATGTGTCTGCTCTCTGGTGGACATGAACATTGCCATAAAGCTCCTCTGTGAATGTCCTCCCTTATAATGTTTTGAGTGCAATAGTTCAAAGCCTGGTGTCAGACCATCCACCCCACCATGCACAATGGTGACGTGACCTACAGCTAACTTCACACTGTCTGTTAATGTATTACGTGGGTGTCTTAGTGGAGACACTGCCTTGACTACTGTTACAAGCTAGTGTTCACAAGTAATTTATAGACACAAACAAAATTTTCCGTGGTGCAATATTCTGAAAGACTCACCTGTACCACTTCATGAAGAGTGACTTGTATTAGGATGATACAGACAATTATCAGATTGCAAAAGCAATTTTAACTTGCTATTTTCTTAGGTTTTCTGTGCATTTTTATACTGTGTTTTTCTTTTCCATTACTGAAGTTTTGGTGCTTTATTTTGTTCTACAGAAACTTACTCTACATATCCTCAGATTCTCAGCACATAAAATACTTCTGTTGCTTTTAATTAAATACTAACACTTCTGCCAGTTCCTCATGATTTAATATGTCTAATACCATTAACATGTGATTAACCTAGGTCAACACATGCTTGAAAGAGAAAATCTGAGTCTTAAATGGAAGACATTTTGCTTTCAAATCATACCTTTTTAACAAACTAATGAACACAAAGGTGTCCTTAATCAAGCATCTTACCCTTCCTATCTTACAATATTTCCAAAAAATTTGAAGAGCCTTATGCATGTATTGACTTTTCTTATCTAGATAACATGGGATTAGTGGTAAAGAACAGGAATTTTAAAAGGATGTAGCTCTCATAATGAGGTTCATAGTTTAAGTTTAATATTGAGCACTGTGAAGCTTCAAGCTCACTGAGTCTAAAATTTTACAGTAAAAGACAATCACCTCATTAAATTTTATGAGATTAATAGAAAAAACAGATGGCTTGCAGTGAATTCTCACACATGCAGTTCATGATGTTTTTTGTAGTGTAACTCCCCCCTTTAGATCTAATCATTCTAAAGTGGGTTAAGGGCTTTAAACTAGGTTGGAAGGAGGAGAGGGGTAAGAGAGCCTGTCCGTAACTTGGACATAGCTAGGTTAGAGAGGCAGAGTGCTAGCAGGGTTCATCGACC
Source organism: Alectura lathami (assembly GCA_013399715.1). Lineage (NCBI taxonomy): Eukaryota > Metazoa > Chordata > Aves > Galliformes > Megapodiidae > Alectura > Alectura lathami. Next base: position 119,042 of record VXAV01001014.1, read on the forward strand.
CGCTGCCCTGGAATGTTCTGTCAACACTGCAGCACGCCCGAGTTGTAGCTGAGTAGCTGTGTGGTGCAGTTGACTGCTGCAAGTTGCATGCTCAGCTAGAATGTTGCTTATGCTTTCTGGAGAGGCATGCCCTAGCTCAGAAGTGGGAGAAAACAAAAATGTGCAAAGTGAAACACAGTCATCCAACATGCTCCAGCGCAGTGTGGCCCATGTTGCCCAGAGGGGCTGTGGATGCCCCCTCCTCCCTGGCAGTGCTCAGGGCCAGGCTGGATGGGGCTCTGAGCAGCCTGGTCTGGTGGGAGGTGTCCCTGCCCTTGGCAGGGGGTTGGAGCTGGATGGTCTTTAAGGTCCCCTCCAGCCCAAACTGTTCTTTGACTCTATGACTCTATGATTAAGAAACAGAAATAATGGTTGTCTTCTTGAGCTACATAATCTCAAGAACATGATAGATCTTAGCCTAGAGCACAGTGCAGGGACATACAGTGAAAAACTTCTGTACTAGAAAGCTCAGCATCACAACTCTAATAGCGCTACTGGTCCTTTCTCCAGCTTTCCTGCACAGTTGTACTTTTCTATACCCTGCTGTATCCTCTTCTACTGTTTAGTTAATTTATTTGAAAAGTTGTTAGTAGAACAGAAGATTTTCTTAACAAAGAAGGAATGGAGGAAGGAGAGTATGAATGACTTTTATGGGGCTTGATTTAATAATAAAGTCCTTGGAAGTCTAGATGGCTCATCCAAGTTGCTGGAGATTTCAGTGGCCCAAATGACGTTCTCATCAAGGACAGACAGAAGTGCAGAAACCTCAGGCTTCCTCTGCTTTTTTTTAGTAAAAAATTTGAAATGAACTTAAAGGCACTCAAGCCTACCTCTCTCTGAATCTCCACCTGGCTGAACTTGAGTCAGTTCTATGCTAAATATTATTCATTTTCCATTAACCTGTTGAAGCCATGTGCCACTTCATGCTTTTGCCCAGCTGACCAAGGAGCAGTCATCAATGTAAAACTCTCTTGTCCTTGCTGTGTTACAGAGTCCAGCACAGCAACTTGGGGCTTTCATGGTTTTATGCCAGAGCAAGAAGGCTGTGGATTGCAGAAAGAAACATAGTGGAGAAAGGGACTCAATTTATGGCTGGGTGTTTGACTGCAACTGCAGAGCCAGGCAGCTCTCATATGCACTCAGGAGCTCAGAATCTCAAAGCCAGTGTCCACAAGACTGAGCATCATGTCCCCGGTGACATTTTGCATACGAAGTCATGGTAACAAGGAAACATGCTCTAGTTCTATATTAATGATCATATCTCCCTCCCTACGTGAGACAGATTTTGTTTTCTGAAGCAAAAAGAATTGCAGTTTCTGTGTTGATCTCAATTTTTCCTCTTAGAAATGGTGCTATGTACCGCCATGATGGACAGCTCACTGCCTCTTTTGTCTTGGTTTAGCATTGCTCTCTCTGAAGTCGGGTTCATGTTGGACTCTGCAGTCTCAATGGCACTGCAGCTGAACATCTGAGTCAGACAATTCCTGAACTAGAAAGTTGAAATTAAAGAAATCAATTAAAACACATGAGCATTTTAAAATATTTCCATAAGTTATTTTCTGTCTTAGCTAAAACTGTTGGAAATTCTCCGTGTCATTTGGGCATATGCAGAAATAGCCCCATAAAATATATTTGCATGTGGCACCACAAAGAACCCTCAAACTAAGAAACAATGGCATTCTAAGAAGATACAGACTGCTAGAAAATCTCATTCTAAAAAATCATTTTCCTCTTATGCTTGTTGCTAGCCACATCTAATTGAGCAGAAACGGTCATTTCTTCAAGTTTATGAGTTGCTCTCATATGCTGATACCCAGATACTATGGTTTGTTTCCATCTTGTTCACATCCATGAGCAGGATAAGACAAGCATACTTCTGCCATGCACTGGGAGATCAAGGTACTGTCCATCGGATGTGGAACAAGCAATAGTTGTCTCTGCAGGACTACATATTCATCTAATACTAATGTATTCATCACTTTGCTTTCAACCTTCACCTTACCAGTTTTTTTCTTTTCATTTATACCTGTATACTCTGCTTGATGCCACCACTCCTACATTCACAGCACAAATCCATTCATGATTATAACATGCCTGTTACCACTGGCTCAGGCATGACGACTCTGGTTAATCCCCTTGTCATTTGTTCTCTGCATCCAATCCTCTGACCCCGTTCCAGAGAAGAAAGCTCCATGTCCCACAGGGGCATGCAGTGCTTCAACCCTCCCTGTACGCACAATGACAAATGTGGCATTTCTCCTGACAAATCCAAGCTATTGACAATGTCCACGCTACATCAAAAGTAATTCACTGGTGTTACATTCCCAAGGAATTATGGAAATATAATGGGGCTGTCTTGAAAATAGAGCTTTTGCACAGAAAACTAAAACAGCTGATAATCGCTAAGGGTTAATTTCCTTTTCTAATGTCTACACATAATGGTTACTGATACTCAAATTTTAGTAATGCATGGAGGTTTATGCTATATTCCAGTAAGTAGATGTATAGTGATTTTTTTATTTTTTAATTCTAAATGCTGTGTATTGCAATGCTGGTTAACTAACAAGTAGGTAGAAATAATTAATTACAAAGCAAGACTAAATATGAAAACTATGAATTTTAAAGACACTTTGAAAGCATACAGTACCTGTTTGTTCATAAAGACATAAATGATTGGATTATAAACAGTAGCTGTTTTGGAAAAGAAAGCTGGAATTGCTGCCAGACGAGGATCCAGCTCAATGGAAGGGCATGCAGTGACTAGGATAGAAAAGGTGGCATATGGCATCCAGCAGATTAGAAATGCAAGGATCATAACAACAACCATTCTAGTCACTTGTCTTTCAGGTTTCCTGGTAGTTCCCAGCCTGCCTTGTGTATCTGACACCTTTAAAGAAAAGACAGAGAATTCCAGAAAACAAACATGGCCTTCAAACAGTGAATATGGTGGGAAAGTTAAGAATCCGTCATTCTATAAGGAAAGGCCTACTCTTCTTGAGTAGGATAGCACATAAGGATGCTGTTACTTTACAAAAGGGTGTCAATATCGTCCCTGACTACACAAACTATTGTACCCTGTCATTGTTCAGTTTTCCTTTGTTTATGTATCTTTATAAATATAAGCTGTATTTGTGTACATATGTGTATATATATAGCCTTAGAAGCTATCCACAGTAAAGTTAGAACTGAGTGGAGGTATTTTCCCCGTTACATTTGCACTACACTCAAAATGTAACTTATTTAGTACTTACACTGAAGCACCTCGTGGGATGAGGGATCTCCTTACCTCTGTAGGAAGTTGTACGTCGTGGGCATTTCTAACAAACAATAAATGCTACAACAACAACATTAATAACGATGATGCCATAATGTGTACAAATTGTTGGGCACCAGTGAAGGCTGTGTTCAGTGCTGAGAAAATATAAGATATTCCCAAACCCCAAGTATATAACATTTCTATAGCACTTTTTCATACACACTCTACATAAATAGAGGGCAATCCAGCCTCCTTTTCAGCGGAAGTGCAGTTGCCTTTGGGAAGAAACACAATGGATGCTAATCTGTCAGTAATACTAAAGCAGAGCTGAGAATAAAGGTATATAAAGGATGCAGAATGACTGGTAAAAGAATAATTACTACTGATTGTGCACTGCGTTGATTTTAAGGCAAGATGGAAAGGAGGAAAGGGGAGATTTGCATCTAGGGTTCTATCTTTACTCTTTTCTGTTTATTTTGGTCATTCATTAGTCTTTATGCTTTTGCTTGAACTGGTGTATTATTTCCTACATATTTTGCTGCGTTTTAATAGCACTGTACAGATTTCTGCAATTAGCCGGTTATACGTGTTTAAAGGTTACAAGTCTTGCCCAGCAGTTTCACATATCCCATGCAGTTGGAGTAACATCTGGCCAGGTCATGGTGAGCAGTCCAACACCTGCCCACAGCCCTGGCAGACACAGCACATGGCTCTGCCAGGCTCCCTCAGGTGTCTTCGGCCCTGCCCTGAATCTACACAAACGCTAAGTGCATAGTGACTAAGCCGTGATTTACAGCACAGGAGAAGGAAGTGCTAACGGTTGCCATTAGCACCCAATGCCAGATGATCCTTACTAACTTTTGTTTGGTAATTTTTTGCAGCTTGTTTCTTTGTTTCTGTCAGCTTCTTTGTTTTAATTGAGATTTGAACATTTGTTATCAACATTGCATTATTCAATTTTCTCAGTTTTAAATTGAAAAAAAAAAAAAAAATCCCTAGCAAAAATGAATGTGTAGCTCCTGTCTTTTGTCGCTTTTGTGTGAAGGTACCTAAAACAAACACAAGCTTTCTCACAAGAGCTTGGGGACATTCAGCCTTCATTTTAAGCTGTTCTTAGTACAATTTCCAGTGTCTACTTTTCATTTTTTAAACCCCAAAATGTGCGCATAAGAATAACTATTTAACAAGACATGATAAGTGAGTGCATTTTCTGCCTGGAAAACTGTCTGCTCACATCTGATCTTTATGAGAATTTGAACAGGAAAATTCCAAATGGTTGCATACATACATTTCAAAATTTTACTTGTAAGTGTTTCTTCTTACCTTTCTTAGCTTCTGTATCAGTTTTCCATAGGACACTAAAATTACCAATAAAGGCACTATAAAACAGGTGGTGAAAAATGCAATAATGTAGGTATGATCCTTATAAGCTCCAGAATACCTGTATAAAACACAGAGAATATTGTATTACTAAAGTTTTCTGATTATTTTCTTGACGTATCCATTTTGTTCTTCAGAGGTGTCACTAGCGTTTTCATCAGCAGTTTTTAATTAAAAGACCCGTGTGCAGCTCTAGTCAAATCACCAGATGGAGCCCTTGGCCACCTCGCTGGCTCTGGGCTAGGAAAGGCTCCTTTGTAAGGTCATTGGCACAGGACCATAGAGTTGTGGGACTGGCTAGGTGGGAAGAGACGTACTCCAACCTCCTGCTCAAAGTGAGGTCAGCTGTGTTGGTAAAACAGGATGCTCAGGGCTCTATCCAGCCTTCTGAAAATCTTTTTGTCCTCTGTGAATCCTGACAAAAAACATAATGTATAGGACAGTTACTTTCACTACAGATGAAAGCTCCTCTTTTTGGAAAATATATTTTTTTAACCTTGGCAAATTTTTCGTGGTTTTGTTATACCTTTGCCTGCCTCCGTTTTTGCAGAGAAGTCCATGACCTTTAAGCCTTTCCTTTGAAATTCTGCCCTTGAGAAGTCATGAGCTGCAAGTTTAATTTCTTTACCATACTCTGCAAGGACGGCCTTACCAATTAGGCTCACAAGTAGTTCCAATCTTACTGGTGGTGTAGCTGCTCCAGCCCATGGTTGGTGGAATGGTCCAAATGAAGGAAAAAGTCCACACAAAGGCAATACCTAGGGTGGCATGCTTCCCCCTCAAGCGCATATTTCCCAGTGGGCGGCAGATCACAAAGTACCGCTCAAAAGCCAAAAGAGCAAGAGACCAAAGAGCAACAATGCCTGTAGTAAAAAAAACACACACACACATAAAAATCAAAAATCAGACAGATTTATTGAAAAGCCGACATTGTCCCAAATCACAGAGTCATAGAATCATTTAGGCCAGAAGGCATCTCTGGAGGCTGTCTAGTCCAGCCTGACACAGCGCAGGCAGGATCCATACAGAGGGTTGCCCAGGACCGTGTCCAGTTAGGTTTTGAATGTTTTCATTTGAACATTTGAACTTCTCTGGGCAACTTGTGGCAGTGTTTGACCACCCACCGTATCAGGAGCCTTTTTCGTCAATATGGGATTTCAAAGGATGTGCAATTCATGTGCATTATTCTAATATTTTATTGAGGACAAGATTTTCACAACTGCCTAGTTTGTCAGTATAACGACCACAAGCATCTAACTGGGCCTTGTAACTCACAATGACTTCTTTTTTCACTAGGTTTGACTCTGAAAAGCTGCAAATTATGCATAGTTTCCAAATTAACGAATGAAGATACATCTTCAAAATACTACCTTTGCAAGAAATGTCATATTTCAGACTGTCATAAAACTCTAATCTACAGAAAGCTGCCCACAGTGTCAATCAGTTTATTTGTGACATAGCACCTGGTTGGTCACCAAAATTTTGAAATAGCTCATCTTATTCCATGGGACATGCATTCCATGCCACAAACTGATACAGTACCATTGCCTCCCATGGATATCCCCTCTGTGTAGCTTAATCAGCCTGAGGGCAAAAGTGGGATTCCTCTTCAGGCTGAAGATCAGCAATGTGTTTGATTCAGAGAAGTGACAGAGTTAGAAAGCTGGCTTTACTATGCAGCTTCTGAAAGCACCGAAATGTCACTTGGCAGAGATACAAAAGCCCTGTGGGAAGCAAGAATGAACTTCTATGTCCACATAATTAGATGTTCCATTTAAAACTAATTTTCTATTTACTCTGTAGAGGTGTGTTTACAAGGTGAACTACCTGGTGACGATTGATTTTCCATTTTAGAGTACTTTGATAGGCTTTGTGTAGTTAGCAAAACAAAGCCAAGAGAATAAATCACAGAAAGATGCAAGCGTGAGGAGTGACAGTTACAGGCATGCCACGGTTCCTCAGAACAACTGCAGGATAGCTAACATGAGATGCTTCGGTGCCCAGATATTTTCCACAGTATAAGAACAGCCATTTGTTCTCTCTCTCTTAACTAACCACTACACACACACCTAGACACAAACCTTGAAAATAATTACACACTGTGAGTTTGTTTTTCTCACATTGTTTTTCTCACATTGTTTTTCCCACAACACTGCTGTTCTGTTAGCATGCTTTTTCTCATTATATTAAACGTATTCAGTGAAAGTATGCAAGCAACAAGCCACTTATATGACAGCGATAGTGATACATGTTACTCAGCCACACATGAGGTTCTCCACCCAACATGTATAACCGGGGAAAGATCCACTGTGTTCACAGGCATACAATGTCAGTGACTTGGGAAGCTGCAGGATAGTTATTAAATACATTGGAGGAAATTGAAGGAGAACATACAACTACAAACAAAATCAAGCTTACCAAAAAATGTGACAGCAAATCCTTCCAGTACACAAGCCCAGTGTCCCATATAAAAATAGCCTTTTAGATTGGCTAAAAAGCTGATGATGCCACCAGTCAATGAGACCAGGAAATCAGCCACAGATAAATTGACTATAACATAGTTGACAGGTTGTCTCAACTGCTTGAACTTAAAAGTTACCAGGATCACAGCCAGGTTCTCAGCCAGCGACAAGGAGGTCACCACGAGCATTACTGCTGCCAGAAGTCTGAAGTGCCAGGGCTGGATGGAGTCCAAGGGACGACGGAAGGGGTCCCATCTGACAGGACCAGAGGAACTGGGTAACAGAGACTCATTTTCAAGTGCTCTGAATACACTCATTTTTTTTTATTTTTCTCTCTAGAGAAAATAATACTGGATAATAATGAAGTTTCGAATCCGTAAATGATGTTCAAGATTAAAAGGAGAAATTTTCAGTCTCTAACAGAAATGCAGCCAAACTCTCCATGCTTCTGCTTTCTGGTGGAAGTCCAGGAAACAAAGTTTTGGTCAGAGAAACATTTAGTGCTGTGCAGTGCGTGTAGGAACAGGGATAAGTGACAGAATCTTGTGGAGTGACTTCTGTCCTTCTCTGCCTGTAGTCTCCTGCCTCTCTCCAGCTGCAGCTGATACTGTGTCTTCGTGATAAGAGCCAGCCACAGAAGATGCAGCTTCCCTCCTTCTGAAGTAGCTAACAGCAGTGCTGAAATATCCCTCAGATCATCCCTGCTCTGTGGGGAAAGCCAAAGTATTTGCTTAGATCTCTGCCTGACCTCTAGCACTGTGAAAACTGAAGCTTTTCTTTTGTTAGTAGTGAATGTAATCTTCCCTGTGCCCTGCACTGCCAGGAGCACAACAAAGGGGGAGGCTCCCACCTGACTCGTTTACTTGAAGGAGGGCTGTTAATCTTTTAACACTGGACTACCACAGCAGCTGTAAACTTGGCAGGGGGATTGCATTCTAAACTCCTGTTCACATCTCAGGATAACTTACAGCCTCAGAACTGAAGCTTCGCATCAGTTTTCTGTGGAATTTAGAGGAATTTCACTTAGCTTTTACCAGAGGTATTATAGACTCTATCCCTGATGAAGGCATTAAATAGTTATCACCACAGCTTTAGTGCTAAAAGCTCGAAGATGCACAACAGTAATTTAAAGATAGAGTTTGCATTAAATACATTAAAAGAAATAAAATCAGTACTGAATGAAAACAGCAGAAAAAATAATAGCTAGTTGTGTATTTCTGAGGAAAATTACTAGGTATATCTAAACTCTTTAATAATCATTAGCAATTAGGCTTGTGTTCATTTCCCAGAATGAGTAGCTCAGGCATCTCTGCACTCCAGTGAAATGCAACACAGTGACAGATATTCTAGTACCCCTGTTCTAAAGAGCTGTCAGCAACCATTTCACAAATGAAGCTGGATACCTCAACATCATGGAAATCATTCAGCTGTGTTGTGAGATTATTCTTGAGGAATATAATCATAAATCACAGCCTTAGAGTATTAAACAGAGTCAAAAATACAAAAGCAATCCAGCTCCCAACTTGGATACTTCACAATTTGGACACACACTATATACAACACATGAATAAACAAACAGGAGCTGAACTGCAAGTGAGACCTGCTACCCATATGCTCCCAGTCCGTACTTTCCTCCGAGTTTATATTTGCTTTGGTTTATACATGAAACACTGTTTACACAGGTGGAAATTATTTGGTATGCGTGAATGGAATCAAAAGAGCTTATGGACACTCATGGAAAGGGTTATGCTTCTGAACATTTCCAAATATTTCAAACAACAAAGATTAACAGCTACTTATAATTAAAATAACATATTTTTGACATTTTAAAAAGGTTTTTAAAAGTTTTACAAATTCATTTGAAAAGGAAAGAGACAAAGCTTAACCAGATCAAATGAACTTGGCAAGGAATGTGAAAAATAACAAGAAGGGATTCTACATGTACATTGGTCAGAAAAGAAAGACCAAGGAGAGTGTAACCCCTCTGAAAAATGCGAAGGGAGAACTGGCAACAACGGACATGGAGAAGGCTGAGTTACTCAACAAGTTCCTTGCCTTAGTCATAACTGGCAGTCAGGCTTCCCATGTCCGTAAAGTCCTTGAGTTTCTAGGTTGTCGGCCAGGGGACCAAAATCCCTCCCACTGTAAGCAAAAAGTCAGTTCAAGACCACCTGATGAGACTGAATGTGTACAAGTCTATGGGCTGGATGACATGCATCCCAGTGTCCTGAAGGAACTGGCTGATGCTGTTGCCGCGCCGCTCTCCATTATGTTTGAAATGTCATGGCTGTCAGGTGAAGTCCCTAGTGACTGGGCAAAGGGAAACATCACTCCCATTTTTAAAAAAGGTAAAAAGGAAGATTTGGGAAACTAGAGGCTTCTGAGCCTCACATCTATGCCTGGGAAGATCATGGAATAGATACTCCTGGAAGCTGTGTTAAGGCACATGCGAGATGAGGAGGTGATCCAGGACAGCCAGCACGGCTTCACCAAGGGCAGGGCGTGCCTGACCCATCTGGACATCTGATGGGTGGACTGTTCGCTGGATAAAGAACGGGCTGGATGGTCGCAGCAAAATTGTTGCAGTCAATGGCTCTACGTCCAGGTGGAGGCCGGTCACGAGCGGTGTCCCCCAGGGGTTCGTCTTGGGACCAGTGCTCTTCAACATCTTTATCAATGACTTAGACTGTGGGATCGAGTGCACCCTCAGCAAGTTTGCTGATGACACCAAGCTGAGTGGTGCAGTGGATACCCCTGAAGGAAGGGATGCCATCCAGAGGGACCTGGACAGGCTGGAAAAGTGGGCCTACGAGAACCTGATGAGGTTCAACAAGGCCCAGAGCAAGGTGCTCGGTCAGCATACAGACTGGGAGAAGAACTTGTTGGGAGCAGCCCTGCTGAGAAGAACTTGGGGGTTCTGGTAGATGCACACTGCTGGATCATGTCCAGCTTTTTGCTTGCAGCCCAGAAACCCAACTGTATCCTGGGCTGCACAAACAGAGGGGTGGCAGCAGGGCAGGAGGTTGATTGTCCCCCTCTGCTCTGCCCTTGTGAGACCCCACCTGCAGCGCTGCATCCGGGCCTGGGGTCCCCAGCACAAGAAAGACATGGAGCTGCTGGAGCAGGTCCAGAGGAGACCACAAAGATGCTCAGAGGCTGCAGCACCTCTGCTATGAGAAAAGGCTGATGGAGCTGGGGATGTTCATTCTGGAGAAGAGATGGCTCCGGGGAGACCTCATTGCTGCATTCCAGTACTTAAAGGGAGCTTAGAAACAGGAGGGAGAACAGCTTTTTACATGATCTGACAGGACCAGGGGGAATGGTTTTAAACGAGGGCTCCCAGTACAGAGGGGATGTGGAGCTGTTGGAGCGGGTCCAGAGGAGGGCCACCAAAATGACCAGAGGGCTGGAGCACCTCTCCTGTGAGGAAAGGCTGAGGGAGTTGGGACTGTTCAGCTTGGGAAAGAGAAGGCTCCGGGGAGACCTCACTGCGGCCTTCCAATACTTAAAAGGAGCAGGAGAGGGACCGACTTTTTGCACGGGTGGATAAAGGTAGGGCAAGGGGGAATGGACTAAAACTGGAAGAGGGGAGGCTTAGGTTGGACATCAGGAAGAAACTCTTCCCTGAGAGAGTGGTGAGGCGCTGGCACAGGCTGCCCAGAGAAGCTGTGGGTGCCCCATCCCTGGCTGTGTTCAAGGCCAGGCTGGATGGGTTCCTGGGCAGTTTGATCCAGTGAGCTGGTGGCTGGCAGCCCTGTCCACGGCAGGGGGGTTGAAACTAGATGGTCTCTGAGGTCCCTTCCGACCCAAGCCATTCTGTGATTCATTCTATGATTCTAGGGGAGATTTAGGTTAGATGTGAGAAGGAAATTCTTTACTCAGAGGCAGTGAGGCCCTGGCCCAGGCTGCCCAGAGCAGTTATCCAACATTATAACAAAAGATCTTTAGTCCCTTTTATAAAGATCTTGGTTTTCATTAGTGCCAGCTTCGTTTTCCTGGACTTTCACACACTGAAATGTTGTTGATAAACATGGAGTACGTGCAAATCTGTCTTGAGAGAGCTTGGCACATCTCACAGACCTGATCTATTACAGCCTTCATTTTCATGGCAAAACTTGCAGCATGACATGCCTCCTTCACAAAGGTGTTCCTGACTTACACTGCCCGTATAAAGAGGTGAGCTGGTGGACAACAAAACAACTTCAGACAACAACTGCTGCTTGTTTGAGCAGAAATATACAAACAGCGAGGTGAGGAGGAAGTGTAACAGCACTTGTGTAATGTGCCTGCAGTAATTCTAGCTGTAAGACAAAATCAGGATGACAAGAAGTGTGCAAACCGAGATGATATCTGGTGTATGAAACTGTGTGTGGCACTTTATGAATTAGCCCTGCATTTACCATTCCAAGACACAGGCATGGAAGCGACTTATACAGCCAGAGTGATATGATACTTCAAGTGGTGCCCTTGAGTAGGCTCACTCAGCTGATTTTAAGCATGACAGCCAGCCCCAAGTTGCTGCAACAACAGCAACTAACTAACTAACTAACTAACGACAGCAGTGGTCTGCACTCCTCAAAGTGGTTGTGAAAAGTGTTCCACTAAGAATTTGGTTTAGTCACATTAAATTAAATACCATTTTCTGCTGTACAGATGTTCTGTGAGAATCTGAAACTAAGGATCCCACTTTTGGAACAACCATGCTGCCTCTGTCATACATGAGAGCTGATCTCAGTGGCTGACCTGGTAATTCTACAACTTATCTTCCATTAAAAAAAAAAATAAATCCAACCACTGCACTTCCGGGCAGTACAGTAAAATTATAAGGGTGTTGTAAAGCACATTCATATAACCTGATGCAGAAACTTCTGTAGGCAGATACTTTACCTAAATAAATAGTTTGAACGTACAGAGTCAATGCAGAAGTAATCATCAGAAAAGAGCTCTTTTCCAGTTAGTCATGCTGTGTCACTGAAGCATTCATTTCTTGCTGTCCATTTTGCTTGTGTGTGCCTGTAAGAAATACTATGGATGCTGGCAACATATATTTATATATATATATATAAACTGTTTTTTAGCTGCAGTTTTCTTTTCTCACCATTGCTGAAAACTAGAAATTACACATTCAAAGTCAGTTCTCAGAAAACACTGAATTATCATAATGGAAGAATTAAGCCTTGCCCTTTTTAGTGGCACGGAGGAATTAGTTTGCTCTCCTGCTTATGAAAAGAACTGGAGTAGAGATTTCCATTTGTCAAAAGATAAAAACTCTGTGCAAGAGAGTTGTGCTACACTCGGACAGGTATCAGGATAGTTGCAGGAATTTCATTAACCAACACTATGTAACAAAGCTGCTAGCTAAACAAAACTGTTTCTTATTCATAGGTAATAGAACACAATTCAAATTCAAAAAGTACATACTGAGCACCAGAAAAGGAAATAATTTGTTAGCAGGCTGTATTGACTTAAGACACGTTAATGACATCTTGCAGTTTGGGGCCTCATCTGAGCAGGTAAGATTTTGCTTAACTTCTGATAGCACAGTGTTTTGCAAAGAACAGTTAAACCCAGTTCCTTCAGCACTGCATAAAAGCAATTAAGTAAAAAGTAATGATAGGCTAGTTTTACTGATTCTGACAATGTCACTATGAAAGTTTCTCCACAGACTTTTGACAGTTTTTCACTCACCTGCATTCACGTGATATGAATCTGTTAAAACTACCGTAAGAGAAATAGTTGTCTCAGACAATAAACAATAAAGTCAGTTTGCTTTGGAAGCAATGAGTATGTCATTATAATGATCAAGAGAATGCTTCAATTGTTTGTTTTTCTTCAGAAACTGTATATTCCCCCAAAGAGCAGCGCAAGTTATTGTCCCTTTTATTCACTTGGTGGTTTGAAGTAAAAATACTGTTCACGTGATAGTTCTCATTTAAGTTTTTTTTTTTTCTATTCTGAAATCCTCTTTCAGACGAAAGAGGACTGAATTGTACAAGCAATCTTACTGTCTTGAGGGGGACTACATAAATGAGAATCTTTAACCTTAATAACCATTGCTAAAAAACAGTTTTTTACTTGATAAATCAAAAACATTTCTCTATTTTGCAGTTCCTGAAGACAGTAAATAGAAGTTGCCCTGGTGTTAGATTAATAATGTCTTCAAAGATTTGGGCTCTAAGTCAAAATAAATTTGCAGTTTTGCATTTAGCATCGTATTTACCTTTACTGAAAATAGGAGAAAAGTTACAATTTGTCCATGACTAGTTTCATCAAAGCTCTATCAAAATAGACTCTCACCATCATCTTAAGTGATTTTAGAGTATGATGATAGGTTTTCTAGATTTTTATTTCTGTAACACTGGCTGTCAGATATTTAACAATTAATTAGATTGTGTCTCGAGTGTAGTCATAAAACAGGCACATGAGCACAGAGCCTTATCACGCAGCACAGAGCCTTATCTGGCAGTCACATCAGCATACGTGGCACGTGCTGGCTTTGCCTGCTGGGGAGTGGTGGGGGCACAAGGGACAGGAGACATTTGGGATCGTTTTCCGACCCAGAGAGGCAGAAGCCTGTTGGAGATGCCCACCTGGGCCGGCCATGCCCAGCGCACCCTCCCCACACACTGGCAGGAGCAGGTCGGTCCAAAGGGGTGTCCGTGGGGAGGCTGCCCAGCAGCGCTGGGCCAGTTGCTGCAGCCCCGTGTCTGGGCGGCATGGCGCAGCCGCATGCAGCGTTCGCACAGCGGCTTTGGCAGCAGAAAGGTACCTGAGGAGGGGAGAAGCTGTACCAAACTGAGAACCTCCTCCCAAAATCAGTCTGTCTGCACTCTTGGGGCAGCAATACTCAGTCCCTCCTGTGTGCTTTGGAAAGGTTTGAGCTGGCACTACATTGAGCAGTTAACCTGAAAAACAAAACAAAATAAAACCACTCAGAGAACAAAATCAAACCAACAAAAAATCCTCTGCTTCTCCCATAATCATCACAAATTCTTTCCACAAGATTCAACTTTAAACTTAATTTTTATAACAAAGTCCAATTTTTACCAAGTTTATGCACCAAACAACAGCAAGTCAGAAGACGTCTTTTGCAGCCCTTGTAGGAGAGAGAGAACACTTCTTTCACTCTACAGTCCTGGTAAAAGGCAGACACATCCCTTTCCTTTTGCTACTACTTGTTCATGGAAAACAATGAAATAAATGTGTTTTTAGAATTGGTTTCATGAAGATTTATGTGAGTTTTACAGAAAGTTCTATATGATACTAAAACAAAATCCCTACAGGCTTCAAGTGTCTAGCACTTAAGCTCACTAATCAGTTAAGTACCCACTAAAGACTGAGTAAAAATCCCAGAAACAACCCACACCCCAGATATTTTCCATTTACCTACATAACTTGACTTTTCAACACTTAAAGGTTTTTATCGCAAAGTCCCTATGTTCTTCTGCTGGCTAAGAACAGCCTGCAGCCTGTGCCTGGTCTGCATGACATGATCTAGACCGAACGTGTTAGGAACAGTCTAACATATCAAGAATAGGGACGTTTGCATGCTGGTGCTAGTGTCTGTGCCTCAGCCTCTGTAGCTGAGTAGTAGAGATAGAGTCTTATGCGGTAAGAGTCAGTGAACAGTACTTTAAAGGTGCACATTCTAAGGTCTGGGATGGCAGCTGGGGAACAACAACAAGCCACTGCACACCCTGCTTGCTCACACAGCCCAGTGCAGGTGATGAATCCCTCACTCAACCCTTGCCAACCCCACTGCACCAGAACGTGGTATCCCAGCACAGTGCTCACTGCAGCTTTGGCCTGTGCTGAGGTCTACAGCTACGGATCCTCATCTCCCAGTCCTGTGCCAGGCCTCAGAGACTCGAGCCACCACGTGGCTGAAAATGCACATAACTCCCGACACTGATTACTCCCACACACCAGTCTGAGGGCAGGTTCTGAAGACAGCGATGGGAGTCCTGAGTGCATGAATGTTTTTTTGTGCAGGCCTATGCTACGCTCCTACCAAAACATCAATTTCCTTATGGTACTTGTAATCCTAGTTGAAAGTATGGTACTGAAATAATGGAAAGAGTTACTTGCTTTTTCTGAAAAATATAGACCTATTCTGAAGCAGCATGCATACCACTGGCCTGTTTACAGCTATTTATTTAACTAGAGGTTCACAGCTATCTCTGCATGAAAAATAGTGGCCATCTCTTGCCTTCTACTTAAACATGCCTTTGAAAATTTATGCAGGATTTATCCTCAGGAACAAGAAGTTCATAACATTTCTACATGCTTCTTTTTCAATATGAATATAACCTGAAACTTCTCTCACTATCATTGCAATTGTATTTAAAGTTGATGCTCATGAATGAAATGCTACTGAAATATCATGTAGGAGCCCAGATAAAAGGTCTTGTGAAAACAAGCCCTTGTTCTGAAGAAGTCTGAGGAAAAATAGGAGAGCAGATGAAGAGGTTGGAGAAGTCCCATGAAGATCAATAGAAACTTTCCACTAGCTATCACTGATTAATGGACTTTTCTCTCAGGAGTCTAAATCAAACCGACCAGCACTGCTAGTGCTGAGGTAAGCAACTTACTAACATAGGCAGGTGCATCCCTTGCTCACACTGTGCTCTCATGCTGCAACACTCCTATACTATCTTCTTTAGAAACATTATCATTAGCTAGTCGGCAGTGGATAAATACTTTGAACTACCCCATCTTTTAGAAATGACTGTTTTACTTGGGTAATTTTGAGGGATTTAATCCACTGCGCAGAAATTCTCAGCGACTAAATATATTTCCAGGCAAGGTACAGGGAAGAGAAAGTCCTAACCTACCTCTGGTATACCGAAGATACAAGTTGGTTTTAGTGCACTGGGAAACCTTTCCGTCACCAATCACGTAACAGATTTTTTTTTTTCAAATAATGCAAAAGCAATGCGACACAACTCTGAACCACCATCAGGCATAGGTCCCATCAGCCTGAAAGTAACTGCTTAGCGGTTTTATGTACTGGAAGATGCCATGTGCCCCAGACTATGGAAGAAGTGCAAGAAAATGCTCAGCATATGCATTAAACAACACTTCCTTATTATTTTCGCGCTCAAAGGACATCTGTGGGAACAAAACCTAGGTACGTTTCACAACTAGCCATAGCAATTCAGCAAAATATACAAAAAGGTAACATTAGCAAAGCCAATGAAACTATTTGTTCAAATGAAGAAGCACTTACCTGCAGGAGTTACAATGAGACCAATCACTGCATAGCAAGCAAATAAGCTTTCATCCAGAGCTGTAAGCTTCCTAAGGCTTTTGAATTTTTATCAAATGCTCAAAGATTTATTTCCATCTGAGTTTTAAGCCATTACTGAGCAGCAGTGATAAGCATAACACTCTTCTCTTTCCTTCCTGAACTTGGCTGACTTGCTCTGAGGTAGTCATACAGATTGACAAATACAGAAGTCCATCTAAGTTCACTTTGTTTCAAAACCTGCTATGTTTAGACATCATTCACTAGGCCCATACACACAATGTAAAAAAACAAATAAGAAATGCAGTCAGTACCTTCTATCACTGTATTGCAGCAAAGAGTGCCGGAGGAGGGTCTGACAGCCATGCTACCCACGAGATTCTTGGACTTTTGATGTTAATCTTGGGCATCTAGATCTGACATAAATTTTGTTGTCTTCCCCACTTCAGCTTTAATATAAATTCAGAAAAAATAACCTGCCTCTTCATCTCTGGCCCTTAACAGTACAAAATTAAAGTGCTCAGCCCAGTGTAATTTTCAAACATTACAAAATGGTGTTTAGTGCTATGCTTATACCCAATGCAGACAAACAAAATGACCACAGAATACACTAAGCAAATTATACATTAATGCTTTAAGTGCTTTCACTGTCATAAATCATTTTAAACAAGGTTCTCACTTTTGTATTCAGGGCAATTTTTTTTAAAGTTATTATTATTTTACAACCTGTGATGAACAATGATCATGAGATCTGTTTCAAAAAGAAAAAAAAAAAAAACAACTGCTCTGATGAAATGTGGCTGAATGAAAATTTTTGTGGGTCAAAATTTCTCTCAGAAACAACCATAGCAGAACTCTTACATAGAAGAAAATATGTACATGGTGACACAAAGTGCTGAGCCTCATCCATGACATGGTGCACTCAATTACATCCCAAAGAAGACAATCATAACTACATTCAACATCTTGTTGGACCTGGTCAGAGTGGCACTGGGCCTCTCAACAGCAGAGGCCTAATTAGATTCTGCCACCCCTAGGACACAAATTACTTCCACAGGCTCGGTGCCAGTTAATACTCCTACCCCCCAACAACTAGCAGAAATCCTGTTTCCCAGACTGAAAGAAGAAAAACTCCCTTCCCGCAGTTCCCCCCCTCCAACCGCACTCCTGAGCTTCCAGCAGAGGCCCAGAGAAGCAGGCTGGCAGCCTGCCATGGTTTCTGGCATAGCACCACTGCCCTGCAGGACTCCTGCCAAAGATCCCATGGACTCAGCACACACAGTGCAGAAGGTATTCCAGACCTCTGCTCACGTTGGTGCTCTTGTAGTGTATCTACTGAAAGTAACAAGGAAAATCGAGATAGCCCAAAGGGAACTGAGTGTTTTGGAAAATTCTGGCCCAAGTATTGTTCCTTATGTAAAGTGAGATATGATCTCCAAGATATATAGATATATCCATTTATTTATTTATTTTTACATAGAGTACCATATTGCATAAGATCACAAAAAGAAATAGTCCTATTCACTGTGACCTCTGAGCTCTGCTGTTCAGCCAGTGCATCACCCAGCATGGCACGTGCTTGTTCATCTCAGCTGGGTGGTTTATCCAGAAGGATGCCGTGAGGGATGGCATCAAAGCCTTACTCATCACCAGAAAGATCACATCCACCGCCTTCCTTTCATGAACAACTATATCTGTTGCAATCTAGAATCATAGAATCATATGATTCTGTGATTTAAGTTTAGATGCTACTTTCCTGTGTCATTGATTGCAATATTGAGGATGAGAAAAAAATATGAAACTCCCTCTGCCAATTCCATGAGGCAGCAGGACTGACCCACTATGGTCTGTATAGCAGGGATACCCATGGGATCTCTGGAGGTGCTGCAGTTTCCATTCTTTGTATCTTCAGCAGGAGTTTGACTCAGGAACTCATTAAAGTTCCATGTCCACCCCTGAGCACAGCCCCTGCATTGTTAGAAAAATATTCTTTTCATACTGTGTGAAGTCATTACTGACTTCTTAAAGCATTTATGATAGGATTATCAAAAGGGAAGCCAACCATGTGAAAGAAGGTGTTCCGCTTGCCTGGTTTTATCTGATTATTTCTGGAATATGACACGCTATGCATACTGTTGCAAACAGATCTTGCAAGCCGGATAAAGCTACACAAATGTCTATATTCTGGTTCTTGAATGTTGTCCTGTACTTTTTAATGTAAATATGAATGCACAGTGCTGACAATTTAGCTCTAACAAATTGTCGTCTTGCACATACATCTTCAAGAATACCCTATAATATTAAACTTTGTAACACAAAACTGGTGCGGCCTGTTTGCCAAGCCTTCCACTTTTTGAAATCATTTCCAAAAGTCAAAGCATAGCCTTATGTGCCATTGCCCTTTACAAACAGATATTCTGAGGCTGCAAAACATCATTCTGGGCACTCCGCTCTAGATGGCCCTGCTGGAGAAGGAGGATGGGCCAAATGATGTCCAGAGCATTAACCATTCTGATATTCTATGAAAACAAACCTCATTAATTTTGAGAACAAAGGGTGTAGAACAAAAGTTTTTAATCCTCACTGTTGTCCTAAAAAACTCACTTTTCTCCAGATGAGAAGTGTCGCTTTTTACTGTATATACCCTTCAAGAATATTCGCATAGTGGGGCATGATTTATGAGAAAATACCAATTCCATATCTGCTTTGGTCAGCACCTCTAGGTCTACCTACCTGAACACAAGGGCTAGCAAATATTGATGCAATATATAGCATAGCATATCTTGATATTAGGACTCCTTACGCTTTGTCATGATTAGCTAGCACTTATCTAACAAAACTCTTTCTTGTCAGTGTTATACTTTTTAAAAAAACAATCAAACAAACCTCGACTCATTACACACCTTCATTGGCTTCCAGTTCATCTGTTCCTGTGCATCTTTAGATGCAAATCAGTATGCAGCTTTGATGTAGACTCTATTAGGATTTGATTCTGCAATGTACTGAACATCCATGAGTTCCTCACAGATACCAGTTTTCATTCTAGCAAAACCTTAACTCATTTGGATACGATATCAAAATACAATAAAAATTCCAACTCAGTCCATGAGACTAAGGGTGGCTTTGCCTTTTTCCTTAAGTTACCGGTGATAGATTGTACTTCAAGTGGTCTAACGTGCCTCTTCTTCCCTGAACAAGACCTTTGTGGCTTAATCCAGCAAGGACGTTGATCAAGAAATTGAGTTGCAAGCTGTTTCTATTCAGACCTGCTGAGGAAGTTCCGTTTGTCCCCATTAGGCTTTTATAAAGCACTTTTATGATTGTAAAGATGTGAAACTTTCATTATGTGCAAGAAAGTAGTTAAACTGCACCATATAAAGACTCACAGAATCATAGAATCATATAATCACAGAATCATAGAATCATAGAATCGTTTGAGTTGGAAGGGACCTTTAAAGGCCATCCAGTACCACTCCCCTGCAGTGCACAGGGACACCTACAGCTGGGCCAGGGTGCTCAGAGCCCTGCCCAGCCTGACCTTGAAGGTCTCCAGGGACGAGGCAGCCACCACCTCTCTGGGCAACCTGTGCCAGTGCTTCACAACCCTTATTGTAAAAAACTTTTTCCTTATATCGAGTCTAAATCTCCCCTCTCTCAATTTGAAACCATTTCCCCATGTCCTATCACAACAGACCCTGCTAAAGAGTCTGTCCCCTTCTTTCTTGTAGCCTCACCTTAGATATTGAAAGGCTGCTATCGGGTCTCCCTGGAGCCTTCTCTTCTCCAGACTGAACAGCCCCAGCTCTCACAGTCTGTCCTCATAGGGGAGGTTGTTCCATCCCTTGGATCATTTCTGCGCCCTCCTCTGGACGCGCTCCAGCAGCTCCATGTCCCCCCTGTGCTGAGCATTCCCCATCTGGGCACAGGGCTCCAGGTGGGCTCTCACCAGCGCAGAGCAGAGGGGCAGGGTCACCTCTCCTGCCCTACTGCCCACGCTGCTCTAGATGCAGCCCAGGATGTGGTTGGCTTTCTGGGCTGCAAGGGCACACTGCTGGCTCATATTCAGCTTGCCATTCACCAGTACTCCCAAGTCCCCTTCAACAGGGATAGAATCATAGAATAAAGACTCATATGAGTCAATACTTATTTCTGACAACCTGAACAGGACTTCTCTGAAGATAAATAAAGAAAACCATTTAAAAAAAAAAAAAAAAAAGGAACGCGTTCAGATAGTTGGCAGGCATTAAAATATTTTCCAAGTTAGAGAACCAAAAAGCCTCATTAGTTACAAAAATGACAGAATTTGTTTTGGTTATAAAGTTTTCATAATTATATATCTTCTATTTTAATAGAGTTTAGCGAAGATCTATTCCTAATCCCTAAGTACAAAACGTATTAATTTTTAGCTCAATTCCTGGGAACTGATTTTACTTAGATTATCTGAAGATGGAAAATTGTTCTGAAAGCCTACTAAATATCACTACAACACAGCAATTCAACATCAACAGAAACAAAATAATTCCTGTGCAGCCCAGGTGACTGGTGGAAAGACTTGACTGCAGATCACTGACATTAAGTCCTGGATGTGCTATATCATCATGCTGGCAGACTTTGTCAGTTCATTGCTTCAACACTTCATCCAAACTCTGACTAAACTGATGGAATTTAACAGAATGAGAACTGAGGCATTACTGAAGCTAATTCCAAATATGGACTTCAAGAACTGACCATGACTTAATGTGGTTCTGCTCTAAATAGTAATAAAGGATATTAAGAGTATTCAAGACTCTACAGAAAATCCTTATTCCTTCTTGCTTGCTTGGCAAAAATCAGTCTGAAATGAAAAGAAAAAAAAAAAAATCACAGTGGCTTTACTGATTTTCCTGTACTATCAGTAAAGATTGAACTGCAGCTTCCCCGCCTTTGCTAGGTTTCCCCAGCTAGGGCCAATACAAACTTAATTTCCAACTCTGCAAGCTGAATACACTTGTGCAAGCTTTCATGCACATGGAGATATTTCTGGAACACCTCGTTATTGAAGTGTCCCACTTAAACTGCAGAGCAAAGAATACATATCATCCAGTTCATTTCCTCTTTTATGGAGGATCTGCAACATTCAGTAAAAACCCAGGAAGCTTATTTGGTTACCAGGGACTAGATGAAGTCTAGGATCAGATCTACTAAAAATAAATAATCACTCTCACAGCCAAAGTACACCAGTGCTTGGAAACGTCCTTTAATGTTAGGAATATGCTATTTACATTTCCCTCTGGATAACTGATGAAACCATGCTCAATCACAGCAGCGATCTCAGAACAAGCTGCTTTGTAGTCTAATTAAATGTAAACAAGTAATTGAATTCAGTTTTGACAAATTCCAGAATTTTATGTGAAATCTTGCAGTTTTTTTATGCTGCTTAGTAAATCAGATCCAGCATATAAAGTGCATTTATTGCCTTGTGAATTATTAAAAAAAAAAAAAAGCATGCAGTCAGGTCTATAAAAACCTTTATGTACTCAAAAGTATAACTTAGGTGCCCTATACATAAGTTTACATCCACCAAGCATTTATCAGATGGCAACCAAATTAAATCCTTCACATAAAAATTGCAATTAAAAAACCCTTAATGACAGGGCTGATCACACCCTGAAGTACATGCTCTTCCTCCTGCATCATGGATAGTATTATGAAATCCCAAAACACAACACTGCTGGAAAGGGGCTTAGCACACAAAAGGACCTGCTGTTGAAGGGATGTCCTGGCGATGAAACTGCCTGGGGAGCGTTAGTCTTGTGTCACATGCAGAGGACAAGGGCAGGGAGGTAAAGGGGTCCCCAATTCTAACTCATGGTACGGGATTAATTACCAGCCAAACATCCGATGTCTATCTCCAGTGTCACTGAACAGCTTGAGTACGCAGCCAGAACGAGAGGCCGCTTTCAGGCCTCAGAGCTCCATAAGCCAAAAGGTGTTAAACTGCACCCAATAAACAGTGCTAGAGGCTAAAATTTTTACATACCCATTTCCTGAAGTAACAGCTGCTTTGAGGACCCTGAGTTAGGAATGTGTACTCCCTATTCCGTGAGAGGACATGCCAGGCATTTCAGAGCGGCTTGCGAGGCAGCCAGCATACCAGGACGACTACTTCAAAGCTTATGGGGAAACACCTCCAGACTCCTGAAAATGAGGGAACAAGGCTCATTCCTACTTCTGAAAGACAGAAGTGAGAAGAATACCCCAAATATTAAACCAAAACTAGCTATGGCATAAAAGGTAGATTCAAGGAGATGCAAAGGGATGCTCACACGAGAGGTACGCTGGGACAACCTGTCCAAACGTACAGGAACTGTCTCAGCCTGCTCTGTGAGTCCTGATGGGGCTAGGAAGAAAGCAGGCTGCTGAGCTGCCCCAAGTGGGACAGAAGGAACATCTCCACAGGTACAGACGGCCCGACAAAAAGTAAGAAACAGTGAGTTTAGAAAGCTCATTTTACTTCAAAGTTTCAGATTACGTTTGAGCTGCAGTTCATAAATTTATTTATTTATTTATTGGTAGGAAAACATAGCTCTTTGCTTTTACAGTCGGACTTGCTTCGTGCTTCCACTAAGCTTTACCTGCACTCCCTACTTTTTCTTTCCAAAATATGACTGAGGTTTCTTTGCTCTTGTGTTCTATACGAGAAGTATCTGACAGACTTCTGGTTTTATTTATGATGAGTGTGGCACCTAACAAATTTCTACCAGTTTTACATATCAAACACTTCTTCTACATTAACATTAATGTCACAAATCAACATCAGAGGAAATAGTAAACCAGCTGTTCAGTCGTCCCCAGCAGAAAGTTTCGCCTATTCCATTGCCCAGCAGCTGTTGACACTTTGCACACGTGAACAACAACGGCACACATTTACCTGAACGGATCTTCTCTCCTTCTACCTGATATCATTCTCAAGCACCACACATTACAGCTGGCACCAGTACTGTGTCAGAGGCCAGGACTCACACAGCATGATACGAAAAAAAACAGGTCATAGTAACCTTAACTTCACAGTGCCTTTCATCTGGAGCAATCTCAAAGAACCTACAAGCTGCTCAGACACAAAAATCACTTCTGCAAGAGAAAAACTATGTCATTATCAGAAAAAATCAGAAAAATCACTGTTATTTTTGCTAGGAAGAGTTCATTCAAAGTATTTAAAAAAGCATGAGCAACATAGGCAGTGCAGGATATAAGTATCCAGTGCAGAATTTGCAAGTAAGCAGCAATTCAGGGCCTCTGAATTGTAATGCCTGGATTTCTTTTGAGAAGTTTCCTCTGGAAGTTACAGTGCTTTGTTCTTGTTTGGTTAATGCCAGGTAACCTAGGGATTACCTCCCACATCTGGAGCATATAGTAAAAGCTGTAATTTACTTTGGGAGAAAGGGGAGAACAACTTCATGAGAAGAGGGGAAAGAAAGGAGAAATAAATACATAAATAAAATTGAAGGAGATAACAATTGGAAATATGGCCATACATAAATTGAATTTGCTTTCTTTAAAGACTTCACCCCAACTAGTTCAGGTTTTCCTTGGCAACAGCTCAAGACAGACACCCTACAGCTGAAAAAACTCCGCATTCAGTTGATAACACTTTGATAAACTTCATACCGATTTGCAGAACTTCTAAGGCTTCTCAGTTCAAATATGTTTACCTTCAAGTCAGAATTTGATCACTTTAGCTGAGACATTTAAATTAGGCAAGAGACAACTGATGTGAAACACCATTTTGAACAATAAAGTTCTGCACTTTCAGTGTCAAGAAGAGAGCAACTTAAGTGTTGGTTGACAGTTTCTACCAACAGCACGGTTATACATAAATTACCAGATACATAAAGTAGCTCTATACAGATGAAGTCATTAAAATAGATTTTATTCACAGAGGAATGGGACTTACCTCAATGTGCTAGTTATTTTATCACTTGAAATCACTGACCAATGCACTATATTATATTTAAGATGAACCAGATATTTCCAGAGAGGAGTTAGTCAATCACAGTTCATCTTCCCATCTTCTACCTAACTGGTAATTGCTACGTTTGGAGGTTTCCGATGGCACAGCATCTTTCATGCACTCCTGTCCATCTGAATTAGATTTTAGTTAATAAATTTTAGTTTTTGTAGTTGCAGTGGAATAGAAAGCAGTTGCCACTGGGAGCATATGAGGAAAAAAAAAAAAAAAAAAAAAAAAAAGTGAAGTGTTCTGAGATCCCACTTAAAATCCTAACTTGTTTTGTGGAGTTTGAGGTACTGTTTGTCACATATGCATCATACATAGAGCTGGATGAAGAAACAGCAATCACTTCTCAGTTCAGTGGCTTTTTCAGCAGAAACATCTTCCCTAGATATACATTCCCATGTGTGCCAGATTGTTCAGTGTTAATTTTAAGCCACAGTATTTACTGCAGCCCTAAACAAAAAGCCAGACTCTCCTGCATTCT
>VXAV01001015.1:0-18285 GCA_013399715.1 Alectura lathami
TTTTTTTTTTTTTCTTTTAAATGGGAAAATAAATGGACTGATCCTCACATCCTTCCTTACACATGCACTACCTATGCTGCTGGAAAAAGGAATTTAGCTGGAACGCAGCTAGCACAGCTCTGTGAGAGCACACTGTGGAAAAATCACTGCAGGAAGCTCAGTGCACGTGGGTGACGCGAGACACAAACCAGAGGTTATCTAAGACTTTGAGCGTGCCGGGTGCAGGACGAATCAATCTTACCCTGTGCAATGTCATGGAGTCACTTCATGCCTGGTGATCCAAGGAACATCAGTGCTGGGTGTTTCATCCTGGCTGCTGGAAGCCTGAGCCCTTTCCCTCAATCTGCCATGGCTCTGCTGGGTAGCACTGAGCAGTCATGTTCACCTCCAAGCCGTTTCCAGAAGACCCTGTCCAACCCCTCTCCATGCGCCAATGCACGCTGCCAGGCTGCCCCGCACGCTGCTCCTGAGAGGATCTTCAAGCTCCACGTGCAGGCCAGAAGTAGCTCATCATCTCCGCACGTGCAGGGTAAGCAATGTGGGGGAATTTCCTCCTTGCTCCCAAGAATGACACTGAAGTTTGCAAACTGGGTCACTGTTTCCTCCTGCTCAGACAGGGCTTGCCCAACACGGTTTGTCTGCAGGCTCCCAGCGCAGAAGGCTGAACTAGCAATGCTGGGAATTGCCTGGCATGTGGTGTAAATGATGTCAGGATCCAAAGGAAAGCAACGAAAGGTGCCAAGGTGCATGAAAGATGAGCGTGTGAACACAGCTTGGGCTAGAAGGACAGCAGGGAATGACATACCACGTCGTTGTCACAGACTGGATCAGGGCAAAGCAATTCCAGCGTATGCCTTTTCTTGAGAACTGTGGAAAAGGATCTCTGGGAGGAGCTTGGGAGTGTACCTCACCTGTGCCCGTGCCCTAAGACAGGCTCAGCTCAGCTGGGGCCATTAATGAGAAACTCAGAAACAGTGGTGGTGACTCCATGCCCATGTCCACCTGCCCCTGTTTCAACACCCAACCCTTACTGTCCAGAAAACTGTGGGTTTTCTTCCTGCCAGCTCAGCTCAAGGCGCTTTGTCTTGGCCCCTCAGCCGCGTTGTTCCCATCCCTTTGCAGAGTCTTTTTGCACTGCTGCCGGACACTCTCTCCTCTCCCTGCTGCCTCTGAGGTCATCTCCTGCTGTCACTCTGCACCATGGCATCGCAGCTGCTCTGAACCCACCGCACCACGTTTGAGTTTTGTGCTCATTGCGGTCAGCTGCCATTCAGCTGCCAGTTTCTGATGTAGAGACGTTCCCTGGCTAAAGCTCTGAAGACCGTAAGAACTATTCTCCTACATGAAACCAAAGGTCGCTGCAGCCTGCTGTCTCACCTTGGAGAATGGCCGTTAACGACCTTCCAGGAAGGCTGTTTACAGTTGATCCTTCCCATGGCACATGGCCCAGTGTCCAGTAACCATTGCAGAGGTTTCCTGAACCGGAGGCCGCACCTTGGCCATCATGGTTAGTAGAAATCAATGAATCTCTCATTCGTGAATTTGTCTAATGCCTTTTTGCACCTCTATGTGCTTCAATATCCCTCAACGTTTGGTGGCAACAAATGGCAACGTCCCACATTTATCTTCTCCTCCCTTTTCATTATCCTATGGACCTGTCTTGTACTGCTTTATTGCCACTTCTCTAGGCTGAAGAGCCCTTGTTTAATAATCCCCTTTCTGCAGGATGTGTTCCACACATCTGACCATGCACACTTCAGAACATTGATTAGCTTCAGCAGTGACTATTTTTTTTGCATGACACAGCAAGAGACAACAAAATACGCCAGCACCAGCTGGGTGAGTGTCACGAAGACATGGTGGATTCAGCCACAAGCCCGGCTGTGAGGTTTAAAAACTAGAAAGGAGCCGGAAACCGCCTTCAGCCTGTGCTTGTAAATGATCTGCTCTTTGGTGCTGGAGACATCTGACATCATAAAATCATGGAATCACAGCATGGTTTGGGTTGGAAGGGACCTTAAAGAATACCCAGCCCCAACCGCTCCATGGGCACGGACACTTCCCATGGGCCAGCTCCACCCAGCCTGGCCCTGAGCAGCCCCAGGGACGGGGGCACCCCCAGCTGCTCTGGGTAGCCTGGGCCAGGGCCTCACCGCCCTCATTGGGAAGAATTTGTTCCTTATATCTTATCCATATCTCCCTTCTTTTAGTTTAAAGCCATTCCCTCTTGTCCTATCACTACAGTCCCTGACAAAGATCCCTCGCCATCTCTCCTGCAGCCCCTTCAGGCACTGGAAGGCCACTGTGAGGTCTCCCCGGAGCCTTCCCTTCCCCAGGCTGGACACCCCCAGCTCCCAGCCTGGCCCCACAGCAGAGGGGCTGCAGCCCCTGACCATCTCCATGTCCTCCTCTGGCCCCGCTCCCACAGCTCCACGTCCTTGTGCTGGGCCCAGAGCTGAGCGCAGCGCTGCAGGGGGGTCTGAGGGCAGAGCAGAGGGGACAGTCCCCTCCTGACCTTTGGGACCGCCCAGGACCCAGGATGTGGTTGTCTTTCTGGGCTGTGAGCGCACATTGCCAGCTCACGTTGAGCTTCTTATCTGAGAACACCACCAAGTCCTTCTCCGCATGACAGCTCTCAATGCATTATAGAATCATAGAATCATAGATTCATCCCAGTTGGAAGGGACCTTTAAAGGCCATCTAGCTCAGCTCCCCTGCTGTGCACAGGGACACCTACAGCTGGGTCAGGGTGCTCAGACCCCATCCAGCCTGATCTTGAAGGTCTCCAGGGACGGGGCAGCCACCACCTCTCTGGGCACCCTGTGCCAGTGCTTCACCACCCCAAGCGTAAAGATCTTTTTCCTTATATCTAGTGTAAATCTCCCCTCTCTCAAATTGAAACCGTTCTCCACCCACCCTGTATTTGTGCTTGGGATTGCCCCTACCCAGGTGCAGGATCTTGCAGCCAGCGTTGCTGAACTTCATGAAGTTCACAGGAGCTCACCTCTAAAGTCTGTCCAGGTCTCTCTGGATGGCATCCCTCCCTCCAGCATGTGGACTGCATCACACAGCTTGGTGTCACACAAAAATGTGCTGAGGGGGCTCTTGGCCCCAGTGTCGATGTCACTGATGAGGACATTCAACAGCGCCGGTCCCCGCACCGACCCCTGAGGGCCACCGCTCACCATTGGTCTCCACCTGGACATCGAGCCACTGACCTCAGCCCTTTGAGCGCGACCATCCAGCCCGTTCCTTACCCACAGAGTGTTCCCTCTGTCAAATCCATGCATCTCCAATTTAGAGACAACAATGTCACGTGGGACAGCGTCAAACGCTGTGCACCAGTGCAGGAAGATGACGTCAGTTGCTCTTCCCTTATCCACTAACACTGTGACCCACTGTAGAAGGCCACCAAATTTGTCAGGCATGCGTTGCCCTCAGTGAAGCCATGTTGGCTATCACCAGTCACCTCTTTATTTTCTGTGTGCCTCAGCATGGTTTCCAGGAGGATCTGCTCCATGACCTTGCCAGGCACAGAGGTGAGTCTGGCTGGCCTTTAGTTCCCCAGGCCCTCCTTTTTTCCTTTTTAAAAATGGGAGTGATGTTTCCCCTTTCCCAGTCAGTGGGAATTTCCCTGGACTGTCGCAACTGCTCAAATGTGATGGAGCGTGGCTTGGCAACTTCAGCTGCCAGTTCCTTCAGGACCCATAGATGCATCTCATCGGGCCCTGTGGACTTGTGCACCTTCAGGTTTGTTGGACTGTCTCAAACCTGATTTTCTCCTACAGTGGTGACTGTATTTACCGTACAAGAATGGGGGACACCATGACATTAGCCCTTGCATGCCTTGGTCTGGCAGCCACAGAAGTAGGGGTTAACAGCAATTTCCACCTCATGGCTGAGGTGGTAAAGATAAATTTATTAGCATGAGATGTCTGGATGGAACAGGCTGCTGGGACATCTGAGAGGAGACCTGCTAATGTGTCTGTGTTTGGCTTTGTAATATTGAGTTTGTTTTTATTGTGCAACACATTATGATTTTAATTAAACATTTCATGTCTCACTGGTTACAGAGGGAGGACAGCCGGCAACATTTCACCTCTGTTGTTCCCTCAGAAAGATGCTGCAAGCGCACTTCTTGCAAAATTTATTATTATTTGCATTACAGATCCATTCTCACAATAAAAATTGTGCGCATTGCCAGCACGCTGCAGCATTGCCAGCCATAAATCACAGGGAGCTATAAACACGTCGCCCAATAAACTATCAGGAGAAAATCGTGCCTGCTGGGAGAGCATCATAAATGGAAAAGACCGTTTACTTCATACACTATTTTCACTCACACATCTCATGCTGTTTACGCACAGGAGCTTGGGCTCCGGCAGCTCCCGGGTGATTGGCTGCGAGGCCAGGACGGGCCATCCTCGGGGCACCTTATAAGCGCTGCCCTCCCCACGCCACGGAAGCGGCTTCTTCCTCTACATCGAGGCTCGTACAGCACCCAGGCCCCCTCTGCGCGCCTGGTGAGTACCCGGGGCAGTCAGCAGCCTCTTCACCACGAACACCGCTTCTCCCAGAGCTGCGGTTCAAGTGGCAGGACGCCCGTGCGGGTGGGGATGCGGGACTCCAAGGCAGTGCTGGGGACATGCGGGCTGGGCAGGGGACACGCGGGGCTGGGAGTGCTGGGTGGCCGCAGGGTCAGCAGGGCTGGGCAGCGCTGCAGAGCCGTGGTGCTGCGGGCTTCGAGCAGGAGCCAGGCTTGGCCGGTGGGAGTGACACCTTCCAGTTCTTGCCTTTAAAGCTAACAGGGATCTGGCTCTGTGTGTGCTGTGTCCCCAGAGTCCCTTTGTTAATCCTCCTTGCTTCACCCAGCGGCTCAGCCCCGAATGGATGCTCCAGTTGGCAGCAATGCAGTGTGAAAATAACAAAGTCTCCTCTTGGGGAGTGGGGGAGAGGTCTTGGCCTCACCCTTGCCCAGCCCCTGCACTTACCTAGGCTGAGGGGATGCCCTTAAAGCACCAGGACTTTGCTGAAGCTACTGCGTGAAAATTGAGGGCAGGGACAGGCAAGAAAGTGGCCTTTGAGGGATGGAGGTGAAGGGGGCTGGCACAGCCAGCCCGTGCCCTCCACGAGGCATCTGCATGGTCCCTGACCCCTTCCCTGGGCCCTCTGGGTTCGCTCCTGGTTGCTGAGCAGAATCACAGTTCTCTACTGCAGCAGGATGCCTTCCTAGGCTTCAGGTGCTGCCATTAGGCTTCAGATTCATCCCATCAGTGGGCATTGGCTTCCTCGTTAGGGCTGGGCTGCAGTGTGTAATTGCTGTCCCATGGTTGTCAGCTGGGAAGTGACATATGTGTGTGTTATGTGGTCTATATACAAATATAATACACATATCATGTAAAAAATGTACAAAAACATATGTGTGTTCTTATGCATTTTATATATTCTAAATATTTTATACATTTGTATGTATATATGTTATTTTTGTACAGACATATATATACACCTAAAACATGGAGGGAAAAAAAAAAGGCTTGGAAGAAGATCCCTCTCTGTAACCCACAGGAGCACACAGTAAATCAGAACAGCTCAGAGAGGAGCAGAGGCAGTGAAGCTCATTTCTTTGAATGTTGTCAGCGTGGTAGGAACTGTGAGTGTTTAACAAACCAGTTCTGCACGAAGGCTTTCCTGCAGCAGAAGAATCCCTGACAGATCATGGTTTGCTCGTGACCAATCCTTTCCCAGTGGGCACTGTCTCTCCTTTTATCCACTTCCATATTTCTGGAAAACAGTTGAATCTCAATGTCTTTGAGAGTCCTGGGTGTCTGCCAGGTCCTGCTGTAAGAGAGACAGACAGACATAAATGCATGCAGATATTTGTTTCTTTGATTTTTTTTTTTTTTTTAATGTAGTCTGCAGATGAGACTGAATTGCACAAGTCTGCAAATTAATTCTCATTCATCAGACGCTATGTCATCAGCAGAAAGGGGCAGCTCTTGCCCTAGGGAACGCAAAGCTCCCAGCTGGGACCCAAACTCCCTCTGCACGGCTCCCGTTGCCCACATTGCGGCACGACAGGCAGAGCACCAGCTGCCTCGTGCTGGACATGGCTGAAGTGGTTGCTTTTGCCCCAGAGCAGGAAGATGTTTATCCTTGCTCAGCTTTGGGATTTATTGCCGCATTTGCAAGAAAGCTGAGAGTTTAATGGAGCAAAATCATATTAGGAACATAATAAATACATCATGGAGGATGTTTATGTTTCTCCAGAAATGAACAGTGTTGCGGTAAACCCTCGAGCTCATAATTCAGGTACTTTTTGACCTGCTTGTTTTGGATCCTGCAGAAAGCACATTAAGACTGAAGCCACAAATACTCATCTTCCTTTAATTAGCTCTTGTTTTCCACCTCCACTGCTTTTCCGCATCCACACAGACAGTCTTTCAGTCACAGAAGGCACAGAGAGAGCTCAGGAACACCAGTGTATTCTCCGGCTCCTTTGGGCATGCTGTCGCCCATGCGGTACGGATACCTGGACAGCGCTGGGATGACTGAATCCTACAGGAGGACTGAAACCTGTGGTGAGATCGTAGGCTCATACGTTCCTTGGAAAATTCAGACTGGAGGGACTTCAGCAGATCCCTAGTCCTACATCCCGCTCAGAGCAGGGCCAGCTAGAATGTCAGATGAGGCTGCTCAGGGCTTTATCCAGTTAGGTCTTGAAAGTTTCCACGGATGGAGATCACATCACCTCTCTGGGCACCTGCTCCATTGCTTGACCGTCCTCATAGGGAAACAATTCTCCTTATATCCACCTAAAATTCCCTTGTTTCAACTTCTATTTTCTTTTCTTATCTTCCTCCACTCACTGCTATGAAGAGCCTTCCTGGCAGCCTCCCTGTAGGTACGCTGAGGCTGATGGCACATCCCTGTGAAGCCTTCTCTTCCCCAGTCAGAACAAGTCTCTTTCTTTGTCCTCCCACCCTGCAGCATCCAACCCCAACCATCTCAGTGGCCTTCAAGTCACTTCATCAGACTCCTGATAGGTTTTGGAAAAGCCTCACCCACCTCACACTCTCGATCCCTGTGTTACAACCCCATCATACCTCCCGCATCTGTCCCCTCTGATGCTGCCTCAGAGACTTGCCGTGGACACATCCCACGCGCCTCTGAACCAGTAACTTCTTGTGCATTTCTCTGTTCTTAATAAAAATCGCAGGCACTATGCGAGTGGGGTGTTGCTCACTTAAGTTCCTCCACCTGACAGTGAGGTAGATTCTGAAATGAAGAACAACTTGGATGTGAGAACAGCTGGAAATCCACCGTACCCTGGAGGCCATCCTCTGAGCTGAGAGCATTGCTGTCTCATTGCTTGATTCTCTGTTATATTTTGTCATCTGCTTCCAATGTTATGTCTTTACATCAGGGTGTAAGTTTTGCCATCCTCAGGTCCTTCAAACTCCAACAGGAAGTCAGTTTCGTAACATCTTAGTCCTGGTTGGGATGACTGTGGAAAAAGCATTTGCTTACTCAACAGAGCAACTTAACCTGTGGAATTTGTGGACAAAGTAAATAGAAGCAATCACCAAGAATGTTTTAACTTAAAGAAAATATATATATATATATTCAAGAAAAAATATTGTATATTTTTCTTCTTTTATAGTTTAATGGTCAGCTGAGAGAGTAGTATCTGACACTGTGGTAATCATTCTCCCCTGGCCTGGAAGACAGTGATGGAGAGCTGAATAAACCCCCCACAATTCAGGAGGAAACAGCTGGGGAGCTGCTACTCCACCTAGACTGCCACAAGTCCATGGGGCCAGATGGGACCCACCCAAGGGTACTGAGGGAGCTGGCAGGAGTGCTTGCCAGGCCACTCACCATCACTTATCAGCAGTCCTGGCCAGCTGGGGAGGCCCCAGGCGACTGGAGGCTTGCCAGAGTGACACCCATCTACAAGAAGGGTCGGAAGGAGGATCCAGGGAACTGCAGGCCTGTCAGCCTGACCTTGGTGGCAGGGAAGGTTATCGAGCATATCATCTTGAGTTCGATCACGCGGGTGCAGGACAACAGGGGATCAGGCCTAGCCAGCATGGGTACACAAAAGGCAGGTCCTGCCTGACCAACCTCATCTCCTTCTGTGACCAGGTGACCCGCCTGGTGGATGAGAGAGAGGCTGTGGATGCAGTCTACCTAGACTTCAGTAAAGCCTTTGACACTGTCTCCCACAGCACTCTCCTGGAGAAGCTGGCAGCCCATGGCTTGGACAGGTGCACTCTTCGACAGGTGAAAAACTGGCTGGATGGCTGGGCCCAGAGAGTGGTGGTGAACGGAGTCGAATCCAGCTGGCAATCTGTTACGAGCGCTGCTCCCCAAGGGCCAGTGCTGGGGACAGTCGTCTTCAATATCTTTATTGATGATCTGGATGAAGGCATTGAGTGCACACTCAGTAAATCTGCAAATGACACCAAGTTGGGAGGAAGCGTTGCTCTGCCTGAGGGAAGGAAGGCTCTGCAGAGGGACCTGGACAGGCTGCATCGATGGGCTGAGGCCAGCTGCGCGGGGTGCAACAAGGCCGAGTGCCGGGTCCCGCGCTTGGGTCACAGCAACCCCGTGCAGCGCTGCAGGCTGGGGGCCGAGCGGCTGAAGGCTGTGCGGAGGAAAAGGCCCTGGGGGTGCTGGCTGGCCGCCGGCTGAACGTGAGCCAGCAGCGTGCCCAGGGGGCCAAGGCGGCCAGCGGCACCCTGGGCTGCGTTAGGAGCGGTGCCTCCAGCAGGAGCAGCGGGGTGACCGTCCCCCTGCGCTCGGCAGTGGTGGGGCTGCGCCTCGAGGGCTGCGCTCAGCGCCGGGCCCCTCGCTGCAGCAAGGACAGCGAGGCCCTGGAGCGAGCCCAGAGCAGGGCAACAAAGCTGGTGCAGGGCCTGGAGCACAGGGCGGGGGGGAGTGGCTGAGGGAGCTGGGGCTGCTCAGGCTGGAGGAGGGGAGGCTCCGGGGAGACCCCACTGCCCTCTACAGCTCCTGACAGGAGGCTGCGGTGCGGCGGGGGTCGGCCTCTGCTCCCCGGTGACAGCGACAGGACGAGAGGTGACGGCCTCAAGCTGCACCGGGGGGGTTCAGGCTGGATGTCAGGGAAAACTTCTGCTCTGAGAGAGCGGTCGGGCACTGGACAGGCTGCGCAGGGAGGGGTGGAGTCTCTTACCCTGGAGGTGTTCAAGAACCGTGTGGCTGTGGCACCTGGGGACATGTTTTAGTGGGCATGGTGGTGTTGACAGTTAGACTAGACGATCTTAGAGGTCTTTTCCACCCTTTATGATTCTAAGCTTCTATGATTCTATGATAACAATGTCCTTAACAGCACAGAGGCACCTGCATAGTGGGGAGGTGGAGGGATGTGGGGCTTGTAATTACCCAACCAAAAGTCCAACTATGTGGAGTTTCTGTTGTTGATCTGTTTTAGGTATAGGTCATGTGAGATCTGAGCTGGGATGGAGCATGACTCACATACCACGTGGGAATTCAATGGCTCCTTCTATCAGCCTTCAGCTTTCCTCATGATGGGCATCCCAGGCCTGGAAGCCCTCCACCACTGGATCTCCATCCCTTTCTGTGCACTCTACCTAACTGCTCTCTTAGGAAATAGCATGATCCTATTCATCATAAAGAAGACCCAAAGTCTTCATGAACCAATGTACTACTTTCTCTCCATGCTAGCAGTCACTGACCTGGGGCTGGTTTTATGTACGCTGCCTACCACTCTGGGCGTTTTTTGGTTTAATATCCGAAGGATTGGTTTTGATGCTTGCCTCACCCAGATGTACTTCATCCACATACTATCCTTCATCGAATCCTCTGTGCTCCTGGCAATGGCGTTTGATCGTTTCATTGCTATCTCCCACCCGCTGAGATACCCATCCATACTGACCAAGACGACTGTCATAAAAATAGCTCTGGCAATCATAGTGAGAGGCATGGTCTCCCTCCTTCCCATACCCTTCTTGCTCAAGAGATTAACCTACTGTGGGAAGACTGAGCTTTCTCATTCGTTTTGCTTCCATCCTGACATCATGAACCTAGCATGTGCAGATATAAAAGTCAATGTCTTCTACGGAATGATTGTTCTGTTTTCAACGGTGGGGATGGACTTCATCTTCATCGTACTGTCCTACATCCTGATCATTAAAACTGTTATCAGCCTTGCAACTAAGGAGGAGTGTCTCAAGGCTCTGAACACGTGTGTCTCCCACATCTGTGCTGTCCTAGTATTCTTCATCCCAATGATCGGACTGTCCATGATTCATCGCTTTGGAAAGAATATTCCTCCTCTGGTTAACACTTTGGTGGCCTACACCTACCTTATAATTCCTCCTGCTCTCAACCCCATTATCTACAGCATAAAATCCAGCCACATCCGCGAGGCTTTGTTCAGGACACTGCGGAGGAAAAGTTAGTCTGACTGGTAGCTTCTTCCAACAACCCTGCCCGAAAATGCTTGTGGACTTTTTTCTTGGTTAGAGCTAGTGGACTGGTTTCTCGGTGCTGTACCCATGGGGGTCACTGCCAGACAAAGGAACTGCAGTTCCACTCAGACACTGTCTCTCATCCCAGAGCTGTGAGCTTCCATGTTTTTTTCCTAGCATGATGCTTGGTCCTTCCCAACAGCCTGCACACACCCCAAGCGCTGATGAGAGCGATAGATACAGACAGCACCCCACTTATGGGGGGACAGTTACAGGAAAATGGGCTTCTCTGTTCAAGTTACACAGTGGGTGGAGTAAGGAACCTCTGCAATCCACGTTATGGCATTTAGTAGCCAGACAATAGTGTGCAAGCTTCACCCAGAGTCCCTTGTACGGCATCATTGATCCCTCATTGCATGTCACCTCATGGCTAACCAGCAAACTCCAGGATGTGGGCCAAGAGTCTGAAGCCACTCTGAATATCCCAGATACTTTGTTCAACTGGAAACATCCCACAAGTTGGAACTCAGTTCCAGAGGTTGAGCACAGAGCATTTTTTAAAATCATTTTGAGTGAAGCTGGAGCAGTCTTAGATCTCCTAAGACAAGGCTCAGTCTTAATCTACATTTCTAAACTTCCACACACACCACAGTGCTGCTTTTGCACCTGCTTTTCATTTCATTGAGCCTTACTGCCTTACTGAGTCTAATGTTCCAGCCGCTGTTTTGTATTTAATGTAATGTATGTGTACAATATATTCAATAAAACACATGTACTCATCATAAAAAAAAAAAAAAAAAAAGACCAACCAACCAAAAAAAGGACAAAGCCCTTTTTTCCCTGTGTATATGATGTAGAGATACTAGGTTGGAGTTTAAAATCTTCAGAATTTGCTGTACATGAGCACAGTACTGTACGAATCAAGTGTGCATCAGGGTGGTACTAGGGG
The DNA here is from genome assembly GCA_013399715.1 of Alectura lathami. Lineage (NCBI taxonomy): Eukaryota > Metazoa > Chordata > Aves > Galliformes > Megapodiidae > Alectura > Alectura lathami. The sequence continues at coordinate 11,404 of VXAV01001015.1, forward strand.
TTCTGATGGTGCTAGCTCTCTCTGCTGAGAAAGAGAGGTTTCAAAACTGTAGTAAGGATGCCTAATCTTCCTGACACTACAGACCATGTACTACCACCTTCCAGCTAAGGTCCTTCAGGCACCAAATGTCCCCATCAGAGGGACAGGAGGTGAAGAGCTCCAGGGGCAGGTCACGTAACGGGGGCTGACAATGTCTCCAAGCATTTTATTACTCTTCCATGGGATGGGTCTCAGCCAGGCATGCAGAAAGGTTTCACAACGCTCCTGGCTTGCTTCCTGCCGTAGACAGAATAAAATTGCCCTAAACCTTTCATGCCTCCAAATGATGGCTCTGTATTTTCATTGGTTTTAAACCATATTTTTGGCAGCCTGAATCATTGTGCAAAGAAAGAACAAATGGTCAGTGTTCACCTTGTCAGGGTGAAGTAGCAGAGGATCTTTGGACAGCACTGCACACCAGACCTGGGCTGTCTCTGTCTGTTGCTAAGCTCCTCCCGCTTCAGATTAACCCAGGACTGGTGTCTTTTTCTTTTCTGCTCTGTTCATAGCTGTACCTAGAATAGAGGCAGTAATGAGTTGCCTCTCTTGAGCAGTTGGAAAGGGAGAAGGGAAGATTCCCAGGGGAGAGTTCCCAGGACACTCTTTGCTTTGTGTTGTGATGTTTATTTTGCTGAGGAACCCAATGGGACCTCGCACAGGGTGAAGCACTGTTCAGGAGAGCACCACCAGGACTTCTGCCTGACCAGTGGGCACAGCAGCTCCTGCTTGCATGCAGTAGCACCTCATGGAAGCTCTTTGCTCAAAATACCTGAGGTGCAGCCTTGTGCTGGTAGCCAACTGCTGTCAGAGGAACAGGGGAACAGGTAAACCCTGCAGCAGAAGAGCCTAAAAAAGAGCTTTGCTGGTGAGATGCTCAGCTTAGCTCACAGGATCCTCACACAGCACTGCTCTCAGACTGAAAGCTTCCAGACTGATCGCAGAAACAACAAAAGCCAAAGGAGCCTGGGCTACAGCAAGCAAATGTGCATCTGGACAGTGGTGGTGAGGAGATGTATTAGCACAGCTGGAGGCCATGGTGGAGTGAGGTCTGCAGTGCATCTGGTGCCCCTTCATTACCCAGTCCAGCAGAGCTTCTTCTCCCTCCCCATTTGCTTCCCAGCTGGAGCAGCTGGAGGGTACCAGGCAGATGTTCTGGATCTGAGAGCCTCTATAAGGTACTGTCTTTTAGGAACAGATGTACAAAGCCCTTTGTGGCTGCTTCTGGGAATGTGAAAGTTAATTGTGGTTTAACATCTGTGTGAGAGGAAGAAAACAGACAGGCCACTTAAGCTAATTCCTGTTCTCTGACGCTCTGAGCTCTGCACTTTGTACCGTGGGATTACTTGCAGTCCTTGCCAATGGATTTATTTCCAATGAGACAGAGGAAGAGCAGTGCCAGACATATCACATGTCTTAATGAGGAAAGGAGATAGAGAAGGAGAGAAGAATGGGGAGTGGAAGGGGAAGGGAGAGAAGAAGAGAGGGGAAAGTGGAAGAGAAATGGGAAGGGGAAGAGGAAGGTCTAAGAGAAGGAGAAAGAAGGAAGGGAAGGGAAGGCACATTTAGCTGCAGAGCTTCACTGCACTCCCTGCCACACTCTGAGCCTCTGCCTGCACCATAACAGAAGGAGGAATAAGGACAGTTCTCTGTCCTGGAAGCACCTCATCCACATCCACAGCTGTCCTTTCTCCCTCCCCTAAGCAGGATGGCTTTGCTCCACCCCCTGGCCATCAGCCCCGGCCAGTGCTGTCCCCTCATCTGTGCCTGGGCATGGCCTGGGGCAGGGCTGGCTGCCAGTGGCTGTCCCTGGGGGCAGCATGCCTGGTGGTGGCACGAGGCTCGAGCCGCTTCCTGCTCAGCGTAGCACAGGCAGAGCCAGTCTGACTCCAGTATTTTGCCATGACACATATTTTGTATTCTGGTGACACGATAAGGAAACATGCGTACCTATTCACACAAACAGATGTGGCTTTTTAGAATTTTAAAGGAAAAAAATGTTTAGATGATAAATTCTCATCGGTTCCAGTAACAGGAGAAGACGAGTATCAACAGCCCTGGGCACTGTAAGAACATCAGCCCATTCCCCAGAAGGACACAGCTTTTGAAATCTGCACATAGAGCCTTCAAAATCCCTGGGAGACACGGTGCCAGAGGTGAAAAGCTGCAAGAGCCAGAGTGAGAGGGCTGTGGGGAGGTCATGGTGCTGCTACCTAAATGCGGAAATTCTCAACAAGGAGTTGCAGTCGAAATGCTAATTAAAATAAAGGGGAAGTAAGAACGTTTGCATGTCTGTTAGGGTGCTGAAGAGGTCCATGCCTCGCTGCCGCAATTGGTGCTTGCTGCGTCTGCTGCCTGCAGCCGTCCGCAGCAGGCTTGGCCCAGTCTGGCAGCCCTCTGTAGGTGGCCCCTCCCGACCAGGTTTTGCACCTAGAGGAAAGCCCCTTCCTTCTGCTCAGGAGGAACACGTTGCACCGCGGGGGTGTCACGGGGCCGTAGGATCATCTGCAGAAGAGCGCAGAGAGTGGAGTTCCTCCACGACCTCATCTTCTTCCCTCTGGCCCTACTTGCATGGCTCCCTGCAGACCTTGCAGGATGTGTATTTACAAGGCAGCGTGTTTTCTTGAAGTCAGCACGCCAAACCCATCGCAGGCGTCCTTGCGGGCATCCCTCTGGGGCAGTTTACAACCAGTGGAAGTGAGTGGAGCTCACTTCTCCAGAAAGTTGGTCCCAGCACATAGGGAAAGCAGGTCTCATTAGGGTGGCCTTCCAAGTGTGTTGCTTTTCAAGAAGGCTTGAAGTCATTGGAGACTTTGAAAAATAAGGAAATGGCTCAAAGGGCTTCTGAGGACGTACGCATTCCCCTCTCACTGCCATGAGATGGGAGAAGAGGAGAGGACTACTAGGTAAAGAAGGCTGTTCCCCTGCCTGCTTTATCCTGGGAGTTGGTCTCAGACCAGTTTTGGCTCCATGGTGCAGATTTGGCCAGTGTTTGAGTGTTTACTGACATCATTCACAGTGGTTGCTGCTAGTGGTCTTCTGGCTTGTGTGGTTTTGCAGTCTGCACATGCTCACCTCTTGCCAAATGCAGTTACTGGGGCTTCCTGGTGGAAGGATCAGCTGGGGGGAAAAAAAAATCTGCATTTACTGGTGTTTTTAAAGGTCTGGATCCAGTTTTCATCTCTACAGAAAGCAAGCTCCTTATGTACCTGGTTTTCACCACACTAGCAACAGAAAGTCGCTGGCCACTTCTGAAAACGTTGGTGCACGTAGCAGTGCTGAAGAGCCAAAGATGAGCTGGAACACCCCGGGGCTCTTTACTTGGTGTGTGTCTCTCCCAGCCACATTCTCCCAAAAGAAATGAACAGGATGGCAGACTTTGTGCAGTGACATTCATACTAGAAGTGCACTTCAGTGGCTGGCAGGTAGGCTAGCTCAGATGCTTGCTGGCAATTACTGAAGCGCTTCGTTCATTCCAGTTGCATCTTAATGTAAGGGGTTTGCTGAAAATTTCATTGCTAAAATAGCTTTCAGACTACTTGATAGTAACATTCCGCCTACGCTGTTTGTAAATTGTATATAAAAAGCTAGGATATGGGTCTTATTTGTTATGGATTCAAGGTGGAAAAACCCCACATTGAGGAAATAAGCTATGATTGCTATTTTAGGGTGAGTGCTTCACCACAGATGTGCAGTGAAAACAGTTTTTCACAACCAAAAGCTAATTTACAATCACTTGTCCTAACAGTCTGCAACTAAACCATTTTGTATCCTTGTTTTACATGGACAGGGTGTGAAACTCGTTATCAGAAAGCTCAGTAATGCTGCAGACAGCAGCTCTGTCAGGGTCAGGCACGGTCTGTGCCTCTGTCCCAAGACTCCTGGGGCTGCCCCAGGCAGGCTGGGCTGTACAGCTCGGGGGCAGTGACACTGCTGTTGCTTCACCAACTGGCACTTAATCCTGACGCCTTTGAATCCCAGTATTTTTAAAAATATGATCCATGGGAACAGAAAGGAACCTAAAGCAAGGGAACATTTCTGACAGGGCAGCACGGCACATATGGAACAACTCAAGCAGAACTGAAGTTTAGCAGGAGACAATAAAAATCTGTTTTCTTTTTTTGATTTTGTCCTTTAAAAATGAAACAAGCTCAGCTGTAGAATTCATCATGGAAGATGTTGATCTTGTCGTGTTTGGCTTTTAAAAGAATTCAAGACACTCCTGTTCAGTTTCAAAGGCTGCTCTGTATGCATTGCTGTATATAACCACATTGGGCTACAGAAGAAAACAAACAGCTCTCCGTATCAGTGTGGCAACTGTGAGATGCCGCTGCCTTTCACAGGCACAGCCCCAAGGGATTCACAGTCGTGGGAAAGGGTTTACAATGCTGCTGTTTCTTTTTCCCTTGCAGTGGAGGACTTTTCTCGGCATAGCATGCCTGCTCTTTGCCCTGCATGCCATGCCCTCCCCCAACAGCTCTGACCTCAGCCCATCCTCCTTCATCTTGGCCAGTATCCCAGGGCTGGAGGCTGCCCATTTCTGGATAGCGATCCCTCTGTGCTCCGTGTACATCATGGCTGTGGTGGGCAACTGCGCGGTGCTGCTCATCGTGAAGATGGAGCCCAGCCTGCATGTTCCCATGTACTTCTTCCTCTGCATGCTGGCTGCCATCGACCTGGCCTTGTCCACGTCCACAGTGCCTCGTGTCCTCTCCTTCTACTGGTTCAACACCAGGGAGATCAGCTTCGGCGCCTGCCTTGTCCAGATGTTCCTCATACACACCCTCTCAGCCATTGAGTCCACCATCCTCCTGGCCATGGCTGTGGACCGGTACGTGGCCATCTGCCATCCCCTGAGACACGCTGCCATTCTCACCAACGCTGTGACGGTGAAAATAGGGCTAGCAGCTGTGGTCAGGGGAGTCCTCTTCTTCCTGCCCTTGCCTTTGCTCCTGCTGCCCCTTCCCTTCTGCAGCTCACGGGTGCTGTCACACTCCTTCTGCCTGCACCAGGACGTGATGAACCTGGCCTGCGCCAACACCACCCCCAGCGTGGTGTATGGCCTCACCGCCATCCTGCTGGTCATGGGGCTGGACGCCCTCCTCATCTGCCTCTCCTACCTCCTCATCCTCAAGGCTGTCTTGAGGCTGGCGTCGTGGAAGGAGAGGCTCAAGGTGTTCAGCACCTGCGTTGCCCATATCTGCGTGGTCTTGGCCTTCTACGTGCCGCTGATCGGGCTGTCCGTGGTGCACAGGTTTGGGAAGGACCTGGCTCCCCTAGTCCATATCACCATGGGGAACATCTACATCCTCGTGCCGGCCGTGCTCAACCCCATCATCTATGGGGTGAGGACCAAACAGATACAAAGGAGGATCCTGAATTTGATGAACATATACAACAACAGAACTGCCCAGTGACTTGTGACTTGTGCTGGGATGCTGTCTCCTGTTTCCTCACAATGTCTCGACCTGTTTTACACTTGGAGCCCTTGGAGCTGGGGCTATCCTCGGTGCAGCACCCAGCACATGGCAGGAGACTCTAAGGTGCTATCGCAAGATAAAAAGTAAATAACAATTGTAAACTCCTTCCAAGAGTGCTTACTCCACCAAACTTGGAGTGAACCTGCTGTCATGATCCAAATCCAACCCTGATCCAGCAGGCAGTGTATAATGGGAAGGAAAAATGCCTCAGCAAACTAATGAAAATGGCCTGACATTGCACTTCGTGGTTCCCATCTCCTCTATAGCATTTGCACAGCTGAGTGAATGCTACAGGGGTTTTTGGATGATTTTGTTAATTCATGGTTTGTGCTTGTGACATGCTCACTTTCCAAAAATATTTTAGCAGAGTTTTTGGCCAAACTTTATCTGTAGCACCTTACATCTTTAGGTATCTTTAGGTAAAATCATTACGAGTGACATTATAGTTGCAGAAATGCACTGAAGAAGTCCACCTCCTCTGTTGTCTTCTTCTGACCTGTTGAGTGTCCAATTAAGACAGCTCTGTTACCTCATAGCCCGGAGTTACTGACAGTGATTGTGAAAATAATTTCCCATAACAATTATATTCTAGAAAATGACAGTCTCTCAGGCAAAAAATTAACAAGTTATAAATGTGATACTTCCCAGCTGAAGGAACCCCTGTTTCCAAGCTGAAGATATTTTCTAACTTTAACTTCACACATGCATGGATTTCATAAGGAGTTCAAGATCTTTTAGAGACTGAGGCAACAAAGGGACTGGAGGCTGCCTAGTGATCGTGCCATGGTGAAGTTCACAGTCCTGAGGGATATGGGGCAGACAAGGAGTAAAATTAGGATGCTGAATTTTAGGAAGGTCAATGTCCAGCTCTTCAGGGAGTTAGCCAGCAAACCCCCTGGGAAACTGCCCTGAAAGTCAAGGGAGCAGAGCAGAGCTGGCAGATCGTTAAGGAAGCTTTCCTGAGTGCCCAAGAGCTCTCCATCCCCGGGTGCAGGAAGGCAGGAGAGGAAGGCAGGAGGCCGGCATGGCTGCACCGTGAGCTGCTGTGCAAACCGGAGAGCAAGAAGAAAACGCACAGGCAGTGGGAGCAGGGACAGGGATCCGGGGAGGAGCACGGGGATGCTGCTGGGCTGTGTAGGGAGGGGGTCAGGGAGGCCAAGGCCCAGCTGGAACTGGACTCGGTGAGGGGTGCAAAGAAAAACAAGAAAGGCTTCCACAGGTACATCGACCAGGCAAGGGAAGCTCAGGAAGGCGTCCCCTCCCCAGCGAGCAGGGCAGACAGGCTGGTGGCAACTGCCAAGGAGAAGGCTGAGGCGTTCAACAAGTTTTTTTGCCTCAGCCTTCACTGAGAAGTGCTCTTCGCGCA
>VXAV01001016.1:21994-36147 GCA_013399715.1 Alectura lathami
TCCTTCTAGATGTATATGGTCTTAATGGTTTCCAATCTAACCAGCCTACCACTTAGCTTTAGCCCAAGCTTCCTGTAATATTTCCATCTCTACATCTCTACCCACCTGTAGCTCAGATAGTGAACTACTGAGATCAGCAGCATCAGACTTGGGACAAAAAACTGTAAGCAACATCATTCTCTATGCAGTCATCTCAGCCTATGAAATTCTGTTTCACGCTTGCCTTTCCTTGGGTTAAAGACCAGAAGTTTAGAGAAATTAATTTTATGCAATTTTATAAATTCATAAGGATGACCTCCTTCATGTTAACATTCTTGTTCTCATCCTCTGACAAGAGAATCAACACTGCTGTCTTCGGCATTCAAATTTCTAACATCTATAGCTGTCTGACATTTCTTTCAGTTGTCCTAGTAGAAAGAACAAGTAACTCTACTAAGTAAACAGATTGACTTTAAATTTACACCAGGCTAAATAAAATCATAATTAAAGTATGCAAGATTTTATCAATAAATGCCTAGAACTTATATTTTGGGAAATCTGTACAACAGAACTCAGTGTCAATGCCTTAGCGCAGCGTGTAACTCTTAATTCCTTCAGTTTTTGTCTTCTCTTGAAAAGTGATGCATTTGCTTTGTGCTCCAATGGATGAGCAGAGTTGCTCCAGCCAGAACCATGCCATTACATTTCCAGCTCTTAGATGCTTCTTGGATAACTCCCTCAGGCATTATATACTGTTGCAGAGCATGACACATTTCCATAATCTACTTTTTCCATTGTTGTCTCTCCAAATGGGACCTGTTCTCCTTTTGTCTTAGAATCTGCAGATCTCCCACATGTATCCAAAATGTTCTTCTTGCTTACAAGTTTCACCGCTGTCTCACTCTGACATACTGGCACCATTACTCTGACAATCTAAAGGACTCTCCTGACAGTCAGAGGTTTCTCTAGCAATATCAGGCTGACTTAACCTTAGTCCCAAATGAGTGTCATTATGCACTATCCCACATGTTCAATGTTTTTATACCACATTGAACATGTAGGAGAACACATGCAATGCAAATGCCATCAACCTGACCTGCCACCATATGTGATTACAGAACATATTTTGGTCTGAAAACAAGGAGCATAAGGATTTAAAATGGAAGTTTCACTCACAGCTTCTTCACTCACAGGGAAGTGGACATCAGTCTTTGTGACACTAAAGGCAGGGTCTATCTGCTGTTTAATTTTTCCTCTCAATTTATCTTCCAGCTCATTAATCCGTTTCCCAGCAACCTGTCCCCACTTTCTATTCTTACACGCAATTCCTCTTTGAGCTCCTGCTGGGAGGCATCCATCTTTCAAAGCAGTCAAGCTTTAATTTCTTCTTGTCTAGCTTGAGCTGCATCAATTCTCCTTTTTTTTTCTGTCCTGCAGATTCAAGACTTGTTCTTGAATTAAGAAAACGGTGTTGGAATTGGGACAACTAGCCTGAGTTATGGACACCTTTCCTTAGGGAACAGACATCCAAGTAGCTAGAAAAGGAACGTCCCATTTTCTAGCAGAAATATGGTAACACCTCTGTAAGTAGAGCCTCATTTAGCATGGCAGCTCTTCAGAGAACAGAGCAAGTCACTTAAGCTGTAAAGCACCTTCCAGGACACAATGATATATAAAAACAATTTTTAAATTATCCCATCTAAAACACTAATACATGTATTATCTGGTTCCTACTTTTGACACTTTATCTAGTAAACAGCTAAACAATTCAGATGTTATTATTTTCAATTCCGACTGCCCTGACAGCATTGTATATATGAACAAATGAAAATTTCTTTTTAGAACATTTGCATATATTGCCAATGCACATTGTTTGCTTTACTGTTAAGCTACATTGTTTGCAATGCTTATGCTAACAGTGGAAAATATTTCTAACAAAGTGCTCCAAGTCACTTCTTGTACCTGATGCAGAGAGAGACAATAAAAGGTGTTCTCATAACAACTCCTTCCCTTTCAGTCCCAGCTCAATTAAGAAATGTGTCTGCTTCACACACAGTTTTCTTCTCTGTCCCCATATCTCATATCTTACACTTAGGGATGGCTGCCTGACAAACCATACCAATCCTACTGCTACCGTGATGACCGTAGGGAATGTAATGGGACTCTTGTCTGCTTCAGTGACAGATATTGCTACTGCGGTATTTTGCTATCTTACTTCTGCTGCTGCTATTTACATTGTACCATTTTGGCAGACACCCACCATATATTTGGAGATAATGTTATTGTCAAAAAAGTATTTTGCTTTGTTTTTTAATTTCAGGGTTTTTCTTGCTGGCAGTAGGGCTCCAATATATGGCTGTGCCTACAAGCAAAAGATGGTTTGGAGAAGAGTTAACAGATATGATTAAGGGAAAAGATTGATTTCCCTCTCCAGTATTCCTTTTTTATTACTATTTTAGGGTTTGAGGCATGAAGTAATTCCCTTATCTGGACTGATATATTCGGCCAGAAGTAGCTCGAATAATAGAAACAGCAAGGAAAGCTGCGCCAAAGAATAGAGAGCAAAGCTATTGGAGACAATACACCTGGGGAGGCTCTACAAAGGCAGAGAGATGGTGGATGTCGAAATCCACAGGAGACATCATATTGAAAATGAAAAAATGAGAGATGAGGAATAAGAAGCAATAGCCTAGCTTGAACCTTTTTGTATTTCCTCTGTACTCCAAGGCCTGGATGGTACACAGCCTCTCACCACCAATTCCTTTTTTATTACTGTTGCTTCTATTTCATCAAAGATTCTGATCCCACTAGAGGTGTTCTGGCCATGCCTATACTTGCTTAGGCTTGTATCATCTTTCCACACTTTCTCTGTGCACAGCCTGAACTCCTGCTACCCCCAGAAACCCATGTACATTTTTAGCATATAAACTTGGTGGTCACATAAGTAGTACTGCATAAATGTCTGTTATGCATGTGCCAGTGCCAGGTGAGATTGCCAGGCTGTATACAAATAAACATATCCCTTGAGTGTGTGCTTGAAACCTATCAGGTCCCAGAAACACTGTTGGGTCATTGTGGAGGCAACCCTAAAGGCATTTGAGAAGTTAAGTATACAGGTGATGAATTTGGCCTCAAGTCTGTCCTGGAGGCTGCTCCTGCCCAGCAGGAAGGATGCAATCTGCATGTAAAATGCTCTCTGCTGTAGAAGTGGTATCACACACTTCTAAAGCAAAAATTTTTGCAATCCCAGGCACTATGAAAGGATGCACTGTCTTTCAACATCGTGTAGTTTACTCCAGCTCCATGTAGGCTGACTAAGTGTTAACCATGACTAACATGAGCACAGGAATATGAATTAGATGAAGATTTTTTTTTCCATGTATCTAAGCTATACAATAATTCACAGAGGATACTGGGCATTCAGTGCTATGTTTACAGATATAAACTATTCCGATGCTAACAACATCTACATTAGAGCATACTTTTTCCACAGGTAGCTAACACTGATGATTCACTGACCTTGTGTTATGAACAAGTTGCTGACAGTTTCATTTGAAACCCTGTTACTAAGAACAAGCAATTTCTAGGGAATTTTTGTGCAAGAAATCCTCCAATACTCCTTAAAAGTTGCAAGGTCATAATTATAACTAAGATGGATGCCCTGGTTTCCATGCATTTATCACTGCAGTCCTCTGGAGAAGACTTCTTTGCTGTGAACAACAAAAAAATGAACAGACAAGCTAAAGAACTGGGAAGAATGACAGAGTACAGGATTCAGTAGCCTGAAACAACACAGGCTAAGCACGGCACATTGAAGAAGAACAAGCCCATTTCACTGCTTGATGGAGTGACTCTCACAAGCTCTGTATCTTAATTTTTCCTTTTTCCTGCTTGTCTTCCTTTTACTGTCTTTTTAAACCTTTTTGTGCTTGATATTCAATATCTGTCTTTTCCCTTCCAAAGGTATTTTTTGTACAATGAGGAATCAACCTAACCTCACATAATCTATGAAGGAAACCAACAAAAGCACAGTTCAAGCTGTGTGTCTTTGAAAAAACATACAGTCGAATATTTATAACACAACTGTGTGCCTACATCTACGTATTTCATCCTATGACAGCATCATAAGTTTATTATAGAACAACTATCACTCCACAGTAACAGCTGAGACTCATTTTCAGCAGTAAGAACTATAAAATATTTCTTACAGAAATTAAAGAACTCATCTACCTCTCTCCTACACTATAACGTGATGTTTTCTTGCACACACATTATGCTCCCTCAAAATAGCAAAATATACGTGCCAACTTCAGTAGAGCTAACTTCCTGATCGCTAGTACAAGAAATATGCTTCCAATTGAAGGGCAAAAATATACTGGAGGCATGAAACATTTCATTATCAATAACTTATGCAAGCCTGGAATGGCACTATGCAGCCACTAAAACACACATTAGTCAAGTCTCTATTTGCTTACATGCAATCAATGTACTTCTTAGCAGCACCAGTTGAACTGCTGCCATTTCATCCATCAAAACCTATTTCTGGTCCATGCAAAAATCTACAGCCCATAAATATAACACACATCTTGGAACTGTGTCCCTTTCAAACTTTTGAATGTTTATTTAGGATCAAGACCAAACCTTACAAAAGTTTTGGAAAGACTTTTATCTAGTTTTGTGGTACTCATTTAACTCACTGGTCACTGTGCGTTGGCCCAGTCCACACCTGCTATGGCTGAAGACCCTGGCTCCAGCTCAGTACAAAACCAAGAAGATTTCCATTGCCATCTCCTGCTCCAGCCAAAAGGGAGCCACCACAGATCGATTAGGTTCATAATTTAGATTTAAAAGAAAAGAGGATGAAAGGTAAGGTTTGACAGATGACATATTTCAGTGGCATACGGAGCACATAATAATGAAAAACTGGCTAGATCTCTCAAGCTCAGACATTTCTAGCCTAAGCTTATTCCACCTGATTTTAAAAATTTAAAAAATGGATTGGAGAGAAGAGAACCAGAGCATTATCCAACTTCAAATACATATACATTGGACTATCAAAAGCCAGGAGGTAACTCTTAGTGGCTGCTGTGAGCTAACCAGCACCTTGGGCTGACAGCAAGTGAGGGAGAGACATTCTATATACTCACAAACACAAACTCTGAACTACTTTAAACACAATCTATCTTTGGCTTAGATACTGCTTCTTAATGTTCTCAGATCATAAAGCAAACCAAAAAAAGGATACTGTTACACCCACAGTGTATCTCGGGAAACCATATTACGTGGTGATTTAATTTTTTTTTTTAAGTGTTCAAATGGCAACCCAAGAAGGTGAAGAAGGAAATACTTTGAAAGTATAATTTTAAGCACTGCTTACAGCCACATTCAAACGTTATACTGATTCATGTCTTACTCTCCTAAACAGCTCCAATGAAAGCAACAGGATGACTTAACATATGACACAAGCAACATATTCTACAGATTAATAAAAGGCAGATTCTGCTAGGTATACTTTTATTATGATAACTCATAAAGAGATTAAGAGGTTCTGAAAGGCTTTTTCCTTCTTCCAAAATTCCTATCCCTCTTTCCAATTTCACTTCATGTTACATGTTTCATTCATTCACTTTATGAATATGAATGCAGTTTCACACTATGGATCATGGCTCCTCTGGAAGGGGGACAAAAGAGTTGAAAGACAGAGAATTGCTAAGCAGCAACAATCTGCAAAAATCCCGTTCTTACAAGGTGGAGGAATAAGAGCAGGCTGTAATAAGTGACTGCAAGTGACTTCACTAGTAGGAGACTGCTCACCTAATGCAATTGTTTACAGCAGATCAGATCCTTCAGAATGGTTGAATGAGCTAGTAATTACATGTAAGTCTCAGTCTTCACATTGTAGAGCAAATAACTCACTGTCTAATCAGAGGGTCACATCAAGACAGACAAGCTTAAAAAAAAAAGGTCAGGTATTTCGGTCTGAAAACACCATGTAGTCAGATTAAACATGCTGAAAGTCTACAACAGGAAATATTGCTGGGTCATAAACAGTGATTCAGATTTCCATAAGCACAAGTGACAGAGGCTGAAAGTCAATGGGAGCTAGGCTGCAATCACACATTCACCAGCAGTACTGCTTACAGCAGATTAAGTAATCACATCCTCAGTCCCAGCCACTTACTCCTGCTCTTGCGTGGCTCGCATACTGTGCTCCAGCAGATGTTTGTGTGACTGATGCATAGAAGGAGGAAACTGGTCAAGCTATAAAACTGCTCTTTTAGAAAAATAACAGTGATTGTTCTTCTCAGGGTAAAGGCAGCATACAGAGGCAGTCTAGAGAAGGAACTGATTAAATGATGCTCTTACCACAGGGTTGTTCAGCAGCTACATCCAGAGAAGAAGAGTTGTTGCATGTTCCTGGAAAGGCTGAAAATTTTCCACTCTTGTTTTAAAAGGAATAATAAGAATAAAGAGTAAAAACAACAAGAATCACAGACTCATGGAATAGTTTGGAATGGACCTTGCAGATCATCTAGTTCCTTCCCCCCTGCCATGCTTAGGGACACCTTCCACCAGAGGCTGCTCAAAATAACACATTGAAGATGTATGCAGCTCATTATATTGGGCTTCACATATTCACCTTTTGTATCTTCATGTATTTGGCTAAGAATTTATCTGCATTTAGCTAGATTAGAAAGCATGCTGTATCTTCTACTTCAAACCAGCCTAAATTGCCACTGTCAAATGGCAGGCTTTCCTTGCAAAATAGTTTAATCATTTGCTCTGCTTTCATAACAGAAACCTCTTCGGGTTTGTTTGTTTGTTTTCAGAAACAAAATCAAAGCCAACATCTCAATTGGTCTAAGGAGTCACACAACAAAATAGCAGGAAATTAGAGGTAAGACACCCTGTGAAGTAAGAAGTTCAGCCCCCCCTGGCGCCATATTTACATAACAGATGCAATTTTGTAGTTATTACAGTTTGAATATTGGAAAATAAATCTCTGCCTATGATTTTCTGAACCAATCTGATATAGTCCCTCTCACAGGATGGGCTTATCTGTCTTCATTCTCCAATTTCTGTTCCAGAATCTAGGATGACATGTGGTGCTTTTGCCACCAGGAGGTTAATACCACTATGAGGAAAAGTAGTTTTTTGGACTTCCATTTTCAGATAGAACATTGCCTTTAAAATGTGTTACAGAAGCCAGCACAGAGCATGTCTTCGGTGTGTTTTGCCTGCTTTCCTCCCTCACCAAGATTTATAATAAAATGAACGTAAAGCAACTATTGAAATCTGGGGGGAGATGACAGGACTGGATTGTAGTGTCTGAATTCATTCAGAAGCAATTCTTACTGCTGAAAGATGCATAGAATTATATTTAATTTGTCAGGTAGCAATAACAGGTGACTGCTCCTGAGGAGCAAGGTCAGCATGGCAAGGACCTCACAAGCCAGGGCCCCATCCCTGGTTCCCTGAGCAGGAGACAGGAGAGGCCAGTCAGGGCTGTTAAGACCCATTAGCGCCTTCAGAGGCACCCTGAGGATTCTAGGAGGACTGAATGCTTTCTGTTGCTGTTTTGATTTTGTTTTTCAAAATAATGGAAACTGAGGAGATTATGCTTAAACTGTCCTGAATATTTTCCTTCACAATTTCAACAGCATGTCCACCTAATTTAATGACTTAATTTGTTGAGCTTTTAGAAGATAAAATTTTAGAAACAGCAAAAGGATGTATGTGCTTTTCTCCAAAATATACCATTAGTTGTTATGTTAAATTAAATATTAGATTATATAATCACTGCAAGGTTTTGAAAACTTTGTTGTGAAAATAATCCACATAATGTCAGGTGTATTTAAAATATAATCACGGGTATTCATAGAATCACAGAATCATAAACTAAATATTATCTGTAGTCATGGGAAAGTCTTGCATTACTGTCATTCCACATCTGAAATTTGTTGTTCATCTGTTATTAAAAACCTCCAAATGACGCTGAATCAATAGTGCTCTACAGAGACTACAGAACTGGGACCAGTGGGCAAAAGTGGAAGATGACTTTGCCACAGGTACCTTAGCCAATTTTCTGCCACCTACTTATGCCAGTTTGACATATAATCTTGCTCATAAATCTATGCATTAATAGCAAATATTTTTATCTTCAAACACAAAGAATTCCCAAAAAGCTGAGTTGTAGTGTGCTGGGAGGTGTGTGCCACTGTGGATGTGATTTAAGCAAATCTTTGAAGTGTTTTTCAAATCTCAAGTACCTCTAAAATGTTTCAGAAGTTACTCTCTATTTTATTTCTGCCATTTCTGAACACTTTAAAGTTTCACCTTTTTACTCCTGCAATTTTCTTTGCTTTTCTCTATTTGTCAAATCATAAAGCCAAGATATGCTTTCATACTAAAATTCAGTGTGACACGCTTGATTTTTATTGCACTGAAGTTTCCCAGGAAGCTATTTGTAGAATAGCTGTTATTTTAATTCCTCCTGCTCCAAATGCGAATACCTCTTTATACCCCTTCCCACATCTTACTTTCGATATGGTTTCTCACCTCCATGCTTTAGAACAGACATTTGTGTACTTGCCAAATCTTTTTCAAGTTTTTAAGCTATCCACACCTCTTTCATCAGCTGCAGTGATTGATGCAACACATTTCTTGGGACTTCTAACCTTTGTTGACAATCGATTCCACAGAAATGACTATACGTAATTTTATGGCTTTTATTAAAAAAAAAAAAAAAAAACATGATAGATACAAGGCTATTTTGAAACAATGTGTTTTAAATGAACTCTAAAGAATAAGTAATAAGCTGTACACTAGCCAACCAAATACCTTGATATAACTCCAGAATATTCTATTAATTCTGAATTATAGGCCCCCTTACTAAATCTTCTTTCAGATCCTAGCTCCTTAATATACAATAGAAAAGCACTTACGGGAATTGGAAACAGAGCTTTCATAGTTATGGCTGCAATTCATTTTTTTTTTTTTTTTTACTAGAAGACAAAACCAGCCCATCAGTCAAAGAAATACCATCTTCTGTAACTGTTCAAAAGAGATGGGATAGAATTTTTCTACTACTTTTGTAATGCATTATAAAATGGCTTCCTTAATTGACAAATCCTAAAATCAGAGATTCTAAAACCAAGATCAGAATGAAGAATGACTTTTCACTTTGCAGATAAATAACAGATAGTAAAGAGGAATTACAACTAATTTGCCTAGACGAGATCAAACATTCAGAATCAAAGTCTGTTGAATTTTTCCCTTCAGAATATAATGTCAGAAATATTTTCTCTCTAAATATAGATATATCACCTGCTGCAAGACTCTTCTAAATCTGTACTTTGATATTTTGATTTTTTTTAGAGCAGCTGAATTAAAATTTAAAAAGCAGACAATCTAGAGGGCTAATCTAATACACAATTCCACTATATCTATGTTATCTGTATCACTCCACTACTTGTATTGCTCAACCTGATGTGGACAGCAAAGCACAGAAGAGGAAGAGGGTCTTGACACAACGTCTTACAGACTAGGCAGTTAAGAAATGTAGTATGAAGTCAAAAGAACGAATTACATGTTAAATAATTTCAAGGGATACTTTCCATAGAATATTCTTGTAATAGCTTGTTACAAGATTCAACGTCTCTGTCAAAATGCAGCATCACTAGTGCCACAAATCGTGGCAAGCCGATTAATAATAAGAGAAGTAAGGCACTTATTTTTCATTGACTAGCTGGCAAACTTTTTGCCTTAGCTACGTGCTTTTTAGAATGCTGTTTTTTCTGAAGTGATAAAATCATGAATGAAACCACTCCAGATTTTACTGCTGACGCTTCATGTACGAAAGACTGTGCTCTGTGCTTATGCTGTTAGATGTAGCTCCTGTTTCAGTTCTTGGAATAGGATTCAGATTATGGCTACACGAAAGAATAAAATTCTGGTAATAACTGCCATATCTGCTGCTTAGAAGATCTGACAAGTTTGTTTTCAGTCCATGGCACTATATAATCCTCCTTTCCATCTTTGTGATGACAACTTTCACTCCTGCAGCCCCGGCACATGGACAAAACTGGATTGCAGTTGCACTGCAGTTCTGAAATGTCTTCGTATCTGCTCTCATTTCAACTCAGCTGAAGTTGCATTTAGGGTAAATTAAGTTCAGACATGAAAACAAGAACACAGATCTATGCACTGAAAGCTCATGAGCAGGAATAGCTATACTCTGTGTCTTAGACTAAACCTGTTTATCTGAAAGGGAGGCAAAATCTCATCTCAAATCTGTGATGGACTAAAAGCACAGATAAAATTGATTAATATGAGCTGATGAGCAGAACTACTTAAACTCCATAGCATGCAAAATTTCTGTTAAGATATAAACCCCTTGCATCAGTTTAATTAAGGAGAACTGTTGTAACTTCATCTACCACCAAAACCAAACAGTTGAACTACTCAAGACTGCATCACCTGAAACTTGTTTGGGCAACTGTTTGGTACACATTTAAGAACAGTGGATGCTTTTGTGGAGGCAGAATCAGTTAATTAACAGCATATGGACTGAATTATTCATAGAAAATAAATTATTTAGTACCTGTACTTTAAAGTATTGCATGCCATTTTGGGCACTTATTACAAAGAGGGTATTAATAAATTAGAGAGAATTTAAAGGATGCAAGCAAAAAAAAAATGAAAGGGTTGAAAGCCCAGGTGAGAGGGAATGAGAATGCTTTGTTTATACCTAGCAGGAAAGGTGATAGTAAACCTTTTAAGAATAATCCCTTCTGGTAAGGGATTATTTACAATGGTAGAAGAAAGAACTAAAAGGAGTGAGTAATAGCTTGAATCTAAAAGTGGTCTATATTAAAATTAATCAAAGACACAGAAGGAGGTAAATAAGTTAAAAAAAAAATCTGACTGATAATATAAACCTACAGTTAATAGAAAGAGAAGCAGTACTAAAATTGTTAATGACTTGGAAATACAGAGACATGGGCAGATATGTATTTCAGATACTCTATAATATTCTATAGAGAAATGCAAGCTACAAAGCCTAGATTAGAATTAAAAAAAAAAAAAGATAATATGGAAGAATAAATAACAACCTTAGTAATCATCTGCCAGAATAAACTGAAGAGAAGAATCTAAGACACTAAAAGGAGGAGAGGAGATAAGGCAGTTTGAACCAGTGTCATATTCAAAATAAAAGGAGACATGTTGTCAAAGGGAGGTATAAACTAGCCACAAAAGAAATTGCAAGGATTCATTCTACACAAAGACTTGTCCTTACAACACAGAGAACAGACTGTCAGGCAGTTATGGGAACTCACATAGGGGTTTAAAACATAGTATCACAAAAAAAGTTCTGTGGCATAAAACCAGTACTATAGCTCAATAAGGAGGGAAACAAACTTTGCAAAGCTGCATGCTTACTCCTTCCATAAAAAGCATTTTTCTTTTGTGCACTTTTTCAATAGGCACAGGATCTAGTGAACACAGCAGGCAACAACACCCTCCTCTCTGTCACAAACTGTCCCTCAGTTTCCTTGACTATAATAATTGCTGTCATTAAAAGCATTCAGATGCAAGTAAAATTGTATTTATCAACAGGTTTGAATTCTAAAGATTACATTTTATCGCAAGCTCACTGCCTGTATTTATGCTGAGTATTACCAGGACCATACCACTTTCAATGGTGTTACTTTACCACACCCTTACCATCTGACAATAAATTTTTGTTTCTTTGGGCTGGCTGTACGACTTTCCTTTTCCTCTTTCACACAGAAACTGTTCTCTGAGCTGCTATCATTCCAAGATTAATAGAGTCCACAAGCACAACTTCAGTTCTCTCTTCAAAGAACTGGATTTAAATCTTGTTATTCACAATAAACAAATTTACATCTATACCACCATCAGAGAGTAGTATGCATTCTGAGTTATAAAAAGAATTAATTTAATCACTTAATGCACCCCCAAGTTGACAGTACAGATCAAGAAATGTAATGCTATATAGCAGGTCTGTTTAAGTGAGTGTTTTGTTACAAAGGAGGTAGGGCTGAAAAATCATTAGAAACACTTAGCTAATTCTCAGTTTGACTCAAATTTTCCAGCTGGGGAAAAGACTTGGCCTACTAAAAAGGCCATGGCTTTGCATTAGAGCACGAGAGCCGTGACATGAAAATCCCTGCTGCTTGACACAGCAGCAATGTATGCTTGGGAACGGTCCTGATACAGCAGCTTGGTGAAAATTGCTCAAGCCTTTTGCCTGGCAGGATGAACTGCAATTGGCAGANTTAAGCTACGGGGGAACTTCCTAAAGAAGGCATAAAGAAAGGGCTGTGAATGAGTGAGAAATCACACTTTCCTTAGAGCACACTGGTAATGTTAACACTGAAATTTGTCTCATGCTCTACATATCCAACAACTGAGCTTGCACCCAATGAAATCAATAGTCGTTTTTTCACTAACACCCAGAATGTTACACTTCTGTTACATTCTGAGGTCAGGCTGCTCAACATTGTCAAGTGTGAGCCAAATGTCTGCCGTCACATACATCAATAGCCACTCACCCCATTCTCAGAAAACAGGAGATAGCTGCAGCAGCTTGCAGAATAAGCACTTTGACAGTGGCAGGGGAAGATGGCTTTCTAATTGTTTTGAGATTGGACAAGTCACCCCAGAGGCTGCAGCCAAGGCATGGACCATAATTTAGACATTTTGCAAAGACATAAACACTACTTGGTCAATCCATACAGCCACAAACATGCCAACCCTAAATTAGTTGCAAGTTATTTCAATGTCAGCTACAGAAAGTTTTTATTTGGTGAAAGATGGGTACCTCACCAGCTGCTAATTTTGTACATTGTACACATTTGTCCCAAGAAAAGTATGTACAGCCATACCAAAGGGAAGGGGAACTTCTGTACCACAACCGTTATATCCTATCCTGCATAAATAATGGTGCTTTTTCACTTTCTCATGCTTTGTCACCCAAAGGTGAGAGGTACTTAATGGGCTAAAACCTTAGCGGGTGTGAAAAGGCATTGCTTCAAAGACCTGAAGTTTCAGCTATCATAAGTCATTTGCTATCACAACACATTTTCCTGTTGTAAAAGCATTGCACAAAATTTACTTTCTGTATCATCAGAATGATCAAATCCAGCTTCCTGCAATACAGAAATTTCGTACACTTTTCTGCTTTTCACTGCTTTTGAAAAAAGGTAACTACAAAGAAGGAGCACTACCAGCTGCAGCCCTTAACTACCTCTGAATGTTTTTAAAGGCTTATTATCTTGAATACTTCAGCCTGATAAAAGAAAAAAAGAGTACTCTGTCTTCATTCTTCGTTCATTAATAGAAATAAAGGAACTCTACAGATTCAAAACAGAATTCTATAAAACCATTCTTATTGTTATTAAAAATCTAGTATTAAACTAACTATTTGTCAGCATTAAGTATTGACAAATTGTCTGACAAACCAGAAGTTCACTTCTTTTGAAGACTATTGCTCTTATCTTGCTGTCTACCCTGACTCAAGCACTACAGCAATCCTTGCATTTATTACAAGCAGATCACAGTCTGATTAACCTAAAGTAAAAATCAGAAAATTGTACATCAACCTTCATACATTTTCTAAGTAAATCAAGTAAAAACGGAACACTGCATTTCTCCATTTTTCTTACTTTTGGCCAATGAGACTTTAGATCCAATAAGTACTGATGACATACCGCCTTTCCACATGCATTATAATTCTCTGCAGTAACGCCTCTTGCTCCCAGTACAGAACTAGTGTAACCAATTTCATGCCAGTGTTGGAAGAATCAGTATGCATGAAGTGTTGGTTTCCTACTGAAAAATTAATTAGTGCTATTTGTATGCATAGCTCAACTTTTTGTAACAGTGAACAAGAACTGCATAGCGATTTCCTAAATTTTGCTGTAAGTTTTTCTGGGCTATTTTAAAATTCAATGAGCACAAATCACTGCTGTTTTATACAGCTAAACAACAAATTGCTTTGCTATGACTCCTACATCTATTTACTTAATGGAGACACTTATAATGGAAAGCCCTTTGAATACCAATGCTTGTTTCCATAGAGGCTCTGTCCTAATTATAAAGGTTGTCAAGTTAGTACTACAAAAGAAAATTATAAATTACATTGCATC
>VXAV01001016.1:36208-49062 GCA_013399715.1 Alectura lathami
TTATATAGTGAGCCTGTAATGTCAGAATTCGCACTTCAAGTATGAATCTCACTTGAAACACCAGACACCATGTCAAGATGTTGAGACAATAGATGTCCACGTCTCCGAGTGGGATTTGCATCTGGGATCATCTCACACTAAGAGAAGAATGTTGTTGAAACCAACTAATAAAACTGCACAAACTGGTAGTATTTTTACCTTAAAGGTGTTAGAAATACTTCTCGCACTACTAAAATTCACTGCATTATAAAGAGTGCAGTTAAACACTGGGTTGTCAAAACAGCAGTCTTTCCAATTTTCTCAGCGAACAGACAAAACTCCCAGCAGTGAGAGATATTTCAAAAATGAAATTTAAATACAGTACCTAGAAGTACTATGTACTGCAGATTATTATGTTAACACCACTATGAGACAGGGGTTATTTATTTAAGCCGTTAGTAATCCTGTATCATATCACTGATGGCTTTATCCATTCCAAGATCAATCCCAAAAGCTTAAACCTTTCAGATGGCCTAATGTTGATTCTCATTCTTCTTTATAGTCAGAATGAAGGTCAAACTAAATGATTAATGGAACATTTCATTAGATTTTTCATCTCTGACTGTGGAGTTTCCATTTGACTGCCCAATTTCAGTCCGTTTGGAAATAGGAGGCAATATTGGTTAGATCATCTGGGACAAATGGTGAGAAGAAGTTCACATGCAGTGAGTTTGTGGTGAGAGAAACTCAGTGAATAAAGATGAAGCTATAGATTAGAACAGCAACAATTACCATCCTTCTACCATGAACTACCTCAAGGCTAAAATGGCCCAGTTTTTGTCAGGAACTTTAATGTACAGCTATTCAATAATTTTCCAATTCTTAGGTATTTTTTTTTTCAAATATGCCACATTATAAGAAAATTCTGCTAACATATTAACTCACAAAGTAGATTTAGCTCCCTAGATACATGCTACTGCCAACCTCATTAGCAATCTCTTGACTGTACAAGCCAGAAATACATTCATGCAAACAATACAAAAATTATAAACCCCTTCAATTAGCCATTATTGAGTCTTCACATTTGTGAAATTCTGAACTTAGTAGATGAAAATTTTGTCCACTAAGGCAAATAGCAAAGCAAGTACTGTTGAAATTCAGCATTTTCTTAACTCTACATTGGTAACATGTAAATGGCTGAGCTGAAGACAGTACTTTGTAACAAAACAGATCATTGCCTGATAATATCATGTCTCCTTTCTGAATCTCAAGTTCAGCAAAATTTCTGGAAGCTAAAAAATAAGGGTTAAGGCAAACCTCTGAAAAGTTAAATTCTACTATTCCTAATACAGCTGAACAATGGGAATAATCTGCAGCATTCCAGATACATTCTCTGCATCAGGATCAACTAGTGCAGGTTGGTAGTGCAGTACTGAACACGAGGAGCAACCTAGGATCTGTTCGGTGCCTAAGGCAAGCCATTACAGTGACTGCTGGGGTCACCAAAGGAGCAAGCATTTTCTGAATTTTCTACTCTATTCATGTTTCTCAAGGGAACAAAAGTGTTTTGACAAAGGCATGCTACAACAAGACATGTTTGTTTTTATTTCTGATTTCATTACGGTTGGTATGGTAGAAGAGCATAGGGGTTTAAGGAAAGGTTCAATGATGACTTCAGCTTATACTTACATGAAAGCTAACAAGCAGCTAGAAGTATTTGAACCACTCTTGTTAAATAATGCAAATCATTTGGCCATAAATAGTGTGAATAACTTGTTTTTTAAGACTCATAATTCTCAGATTGCTCAACTTTGGTAGTAAATGTAATTGTAATTATAATTCTACATAGCTTCTACAGGCTTGGGTGGAAATACAATCTCATTTAGAACATTAGAGGACCAATCAAACCAAAATTCACACTTATTTGTTCAAGAACTGAGGGGAAGAAACAGCTCTAGCATCTACAGGTAAGGCGTGTATTCCAGAACCGCATTTTTTGGGAGATTCCAAATCAGTAATGTTAATTCCACATAATACATCAGTAACTGAGCACATATACCTATCGTAGTGACCTTTGGACAGTGAAGCTCTAAACTAAAAGCAGTTCTTGACTTTATCTACAGTGAAAATTCTGCTCTGCCACGGTAGTCTCTGCTAGTTTATTTTTATACGTGTAGGCTACGTCTTCTAGAAAATTCACCTGAAAAGCATCTGAGTACCTAAGAATGAATATTCAAGTGACAACGAAATTAATTCCCAATGAATACCTAAACTAAGCAGCAGATTTTTGCATTCTCTTTAGTTCAAGCCGTAAGAACTTTGAGTTTCAAAACCTACATTGTGGGAATTACAACACATACCAGATCAGATCAACTCTGATCAAGCCTAAAAAGAAGTTTGAGGCTTCATGTCTATTCATACATGATATAATTGGTTATAGATGTCTAAAAGCCATGTCAGAAAATATCATACTAAGAGAAGCAACCATTTAAGTACAGGTATTTATGCAATCACTGAGTACTGCATCTTACATCAAATAAATTCCAAAATTAAAAAGATGTTAGGATTAATGTGTGTTCCCATATGATTGTGGAGATATCTGTAATGCCCAAGAAACTAATATTGAGATAGATACTGGGCCAATTCAAATGGGTTTAATGTTATTTATCAGCAATTAATGAACAGCTCATATTGCTCGTATTTCTTTGTGATGCCTCGCCTTTCCTATATTCAGCTACAGCCTACCCCTGAAAGCTCTCAGATAATTCCAACTTCTATCTTTCATCTGCAAGACATTTCCTCACCTCTGTGGGACATTTCACCACATCAGTGGAAAGGCTTTCACAGGTGCTTTCCCATTTTAGGATCAGAGACTAAAAGCTAGTCTTTGTGCAATTCTGAAATGCTCCACTAAGACATATGATGGATTAGAGCATTATCACAGGACCCTGGAAGTATTAGGGAAGCTTTCCCTTCTGCCAAGTTTAGAAACACAGGAATAAAGCAAACTGATCCTTGACTGAGCTGGATGCGAGCAGTGTGCCTAAACAACATCGTGACTACCAGCATGATATGTTTCCCTTCACACTCGTTACACACCCTGTTTCCCCTTGTTTCCGCTCCACATCAGGCAGTGCAAAATTGCAGATCTGCTCTTGCTTTGAGGACTTATGCCCGAAACTCCTCCCCCATCTGCTGCTTGCCATTCCAGTATCAGCACTAAAATCTGCGGAACATCTGGAACTCTCATGTACAGGAAAAATCTAATGATTACTTCCAGTACTATAGCAACCTTGGTTAAATTCATTTTAAAGTGACTTTTATCAGCAAGGATTAGACATTGCTAATTAAGAAATATCAACTCAGGTTTATTATTTTGTTCACAAAAAAAAAAAAAAAAAAGTGTATTCAACAATATTTAGCTGAGTCATTAAGCATGTTTAAAATCTACAGAGGCAGGAAACAAAGTAACAATTTCATAGCAACTAAAACAAGGTGATATGTATTCCTCCTGCAATATGAACTAGCAGAGCATCATTATAATTTTGAAAAAGGCTCAGATGAAACACTGATACTTAATCAAGAATGTATCTGCAGATGGGTACAGAAATATTTCTAAAGAGATCAAAAGAAGGTGCTGAAACTCAAGTATATAACAGCTATTATAGGGTAACTGGCAAATCCCAAATCAGAAGGGATCCTACACCACTTCCCAGTCAAATACACCTGAAGGGGAGCAAGAATATTAAAACTGCCAAAAATAGTAGTTCATTATTTTTTCTGTCGATCAATATTTTAAAATATTGTTGTAGGAAACCATACATCAGTCTTGATTAGTACCTACATTCATTAGCACTAATACTGCTGTCCCAAACGTCTTTTCTTATCAATCCTTTCAGCTACTTTTGATAAACCACAATGCTAACCTTTGCCTATAAATAAAGTACTGATTGCTGATGCAGCAGCAGAAACATGGGCTGCTCATAGTCATGCTTTCCTGCCAAAGGCCACCACTCCCTCCTTTGTACCAAAACCTGGGGTGAGACAAGCGAGCTAGAGCCAGAAACCCATCTGGCTGCCAACTGATCCCCCTTCCAGAGTCACACCACGCTGCCCACTGCACAGTGGCACGAATGAGTGGACCAGTGGCCTGTAAGGGGGGAAGGAGGGAGAAATGAGCTGCCCTCTTGATGTGAAAGGGGCATTTTTGATTATTAAAATGATGGTGCAACCCCAGCTCTGTAATAGCAAAGCCAGTAGAAAGCATGCAGGATGTATTGAGCACTTAGAATCCAAACACAGCACCTAAGGTATTCCCCATCTTTGTGCTTGTATTCCACTTACAAATAATTTGAAGCCATTCATAGCAGTGCTTTTTATCTTTCTCAAGCAGTTTATAGCTCTGTGAAGGCAGCGCTGCTGTGGGGAACGCGTCCACACAGATGCTCCATTGTCTGGTACAAGGGAAGCTGTGTAACATATTACACTCAGAGATAACTGATTGCACATTCATCTAATCCACACGACTGCCCTTTCATATGCAGCTCCCCCAAATATAGATGCACGTAACAAAGCAAAATGTCCACATTCATTGCACAAGCAAGATTATATTCAAAGTCAGACTTCTTTTTCAGAAAGATTAATTGTAATGAACTTACAAATAAAACCAATGAAGGCCAGACAAATTGAAGAGATTAAAGTGTAAAACCAAGATGGGCTAGAGAAATTGTGCTGTGAATAATTAATTACAAATCAAAAGTCTTCTGAAGCCAATTATTTTCTTTGACTTCTCTCACATGCGAATATCTACTACTGAATGACCTGTGCCTTCCCCATTTACGCATCTCTGAAGTACATTACAGGTACTGCTGGCTGTATCAAAAATCTCCAAATTCAGGATAAAAATCCTTTTGTTAACAGGGTTTGGGATGGACGTTTGTGTTGGCTAATAAATCTTACAATTAACTCCTATGGAGAACTCTTCAGCCATGAAAAAACTGTGAACTTTCAAAAACTTCCAGAGCACAATAGTCTTGGTTTTCCCATCAGTTTTCAGCAAAAGCTAAATGAAATAATTTTATCTGAACAGAAATATGGTGGAAGGCTCACAATTTCATTCATACAGGGAGATATTACACACCGCCATGCACACACATGGATTTCAAACACAAACTGAGTGCAAGAGCACTCAAGTTCTCAACAGCAAGTTAGGAACACTGACCTTTTTACAATGTTCACTTTTTTATGACACGCATTTGCTTAAGCAATTACTGGCGGGTATGCACAAAGCATTTGGAACAGCCTGCTCTTTTTGTTATTCAGCCTCTCCAGTACATCATCAAAAACAAAGTCTCAGCAGAATCTTCTTTCTTAATTGCACAGTCTGATGCTTTAGTCTTTTCAGAATGTCCACTGTGTTCTTTAAATATTTAAGGAGGATACAAATGCCTTCATCTTATGAAAAGGCCAGACTGTCATACAAAATTCTTTGTTCCAGTTTGAAGCTCCACTGAACTTGGAGCAGAAGCCCAGGAAACTGTCTTGATCTCTTGTAAAATTACTCCCCTGACTCCTTCCTCCACCAACAATACAAATTCCCTCCCTTCCTTCCCATGCCCCTTACACATGAGAAGCTCTCTTAAGCAAATGATTCCTTTGCAAATTTCTCATTGTTCACATCCCTCCTAAAGACCCACTAGTGCCATTTAAACTATAAAAAAATCTTTCCTTTCTAGAAGGGGGCTCTTACTGTGCCAGTATGTGGTAACCTCTTCAACTGATTGCTTTCTCCAGTGGTGCTTTTCAACTTCAAGTTCTCCAAGGAAGCATCTCTACTATATGAACAAAGGGCTTGGTACAGTATGGCCCCAACAAAACAATGTGGGCTAAATACCAAAACTCAGAAAGATTCATTTATCATTAATTTGGCCTTGCCGTTCTGTTGTTTTGTTTCATTTCTGACATTACAGAATCTAAGAGGAGGACTGCTCCTGAAAGACTTGATAGAGTCAGGGTAAGGATGCAGGTGAGGTTATCTGATGCTGAAAGAGAACAAAGGAGTTCAAACTGGAAAGGAAGGGGGAAAAAAAAAAAAAAAAAAAAAAAAAAAAAAAAAAAAAAAAAAAAAGAAACAAGGACATACAGGAAAAAAAAAAAAAAAGATACTGTACTCGTTAATGAAGGGTGAAGGCAGAGCAGGAAGGCAGATGAGAAATGCAAACAGTAATGTCCACAAACCGCTAGATGTTAAAACAAAATGCTCATAATGTAAGAGCTTGTCCAAACATTTCCAAAGGTCAATAGAAATTGGCTCATCAGGCTTTAGCTATAGGACAAAGCTCACAAGCTCTCTGTACAGGATACCGCCGTCTCTTGAGTTACAATATGTAGGTGAAGTCAAATTTGGTTGCACAACACATGAACAAACCCAGCTCACTGCATCACTGAAGCTGTGCAGAAAAAAAAATTACTGCTAAATGCATGACTAAATCAGAGAGGATTGCCTGATAGCATGTTTAATGTTTGCTGAGTGTTTAACACACTCATATAGGACTTCCTGGTTTTTTTTTTGTTTGTTTGTTTTTTCTGTAACTAAAGTACCTTACTGAGTGATCAATAACCCAGCTCCACTCTTCGTTTGTGAAGAAGCTTACAGGAGTGGAGAGTAAGCTTCCGATAAACACATAAAGAGGAGTTGGTTTTGCTTTACAGATGCAAGGCAAGCATGGGGGAATCTGATGATTTCCCAGCATGGAAACACTTCTCTCTGAGCAATTCACAAAGCTACTGTTATCAAATCTAAAAACTGGGGACTTCACAGGTTTCTTTGTGTCCTTTTCTGTGAGTGTGATTAAAATAAGCATTGCCTGATACATCTTCCACACTGTTGAGAATTTCACTTTTACTTCCAGCATCACTTCTGAAGGTTTGTATCATTGTGAAAGCTGCTTTTTCAAGTGTTTACTGAGGAAAAAGAAAACGATTCTCACCTTTCAGCCTCCCACAAGGCTGCTCTGTGAAAACCTTTCGCAGCCAGCAAGTGCAGCTTGCACCCGCTTCCCTCCCCAGCAGGGAGGGGAGGCAGAGGGCACGCAGGAAACAAGGTAAAAACAAAAAGGAAAACTGGGAGGAAAAGAGTAGGTTCAAAAACTGACAACCTGGCTCAGTGCACAGCCAATTGAGACTGCCAAAACAGCTGGAAGCAGGTTGTGAGGGAATGCCAGAATCAAAAGATGTCCCTGCTGTCCCCACAGCATGTCACCTGTCTGGCATCACTACTGATGTTACCCTTGACAAGCAGTAAGTAAGTATAAAGACAAGAAAGTGCAAGGCAAAATGAAGAGTAAAGGAGGACAAAAAGTGAAAAGAAAAAAAAAAAAAAAAAAAAAAAAAAAAAAAAAANAAGAAAAGAAAAGAACATGCTAGACTTACTATGTGGTATTTTTACAAGCAGATATTACATACACAGCTTGGCCAAAGGAATTCTTCACACGCACACACTTCCTGTAGTTCACCACTGCCTATGAACACGAGAACAGATTGCCAATATTATCTCCCATAACTCCAGCATTTAGCAACACCTGTGGCTGAGAACATGCTCAAACCTTTAGGTTCCAGAATAGGTTCTTATGGTGACAGGTCTCGGGGACGGCAGCAGGGAAGAGATTGTCCTTTAAGGACTGACAGCTACACACTGGCTTTCAGCAGCCATCTCCTCTTGCAAACAATTGGAATGAGGAAGTGAGACAGGCAGTGAAGTCCTGAAGGAAAAATCTGTTGGAGTGAAGGTTTTGCTTGAGCTAAAATCAGATGAACCAAATCACAGAGAGAGATACTTGTAGCTACTTATTGTTTGGATTAATATTAGAGTCAGATACAACATCATATTGTCTTTTAGTATGCTTAGAAACCATTAACTTGAATAGAAACACATACAATGTCCCGCCTATCTCAGATACACATGATTTTAAAACACAGGACAATGCTATGTGGTATTTTCATGACAGCATTGGCAAAAAGGATGAGATATTTACTAAAAAAAATCCTTTTAATAAAATGCTTTGACCAACACATGAGAAAGAGGCTACCAACACAAGATCTTTTTTAAAGGATGGATTCAAATGAGAAATATGAAAAGTCACCAGACATAATAAGGAAATCCATTAATCCAGCCACGAAGGTCCCATCCTTCAGAGGCATTGCCAAAACATGGTTACCCCATCAGGGGATGCAGAAGCCAGAAGCACAGAGTAATGACTCAGAAGGCCAACCAAGCCCTGTAATAGCAACAACGTCTTGAAGATTTCCAAATACATTTGTCAGCATCACTCTTTTTGTCACTCATCAATGGGTGACTCAACTGGGGAAGAAGTAAAAAAGAAATGTGCACATGGGCAATGCTCAGTATTTGAATAATGTATCGTTTCCATTAAGTTGTAAAAAGAATGTAAAATTGTACAGTGATCTATTAATCTGATTTAGTGATGGATAACTAAAATGATTAATATGCATTATATATTATTAATGAATGTTACATTTAAAGAGGATGAACACTGATGAGTGTGAATATTAGAGAATGAATAGTGGGGCTTATAAAGTTTTGGATCTGACACATCTAACCAGAGCTCTTTCTGGCATGTGTATTATTCTTAAGTATCTTGAGATTAAACAGTACCTATTGAAGCATGTAATTGTTGACAGGTAAAATGATCTTAACTCGTGTAAGTAGTATGTTTGCTGTTGTTCAGTGAATATTTTAGTATCCATGTTAGTATCTGTGCATGGAAATATTTTTCCCTTGGCTAAACTGCACAGATTTCTTTCCTGTCGTTCACCAGACTGGTAATGAAAAGAAGAATGAAAAATATGGGGGTTGTTCAAATGTTAGTACAAGCTGATTAAGACGACAGGAAGGCTCAGGAGAGGCAGAAAAGTTGAGAATCTGAGTTTCACTGAAGGACAACCAGATGTCAACTGTCTGTGCTCCAAGTAAACAAGTCCTGGAACAGAGACCCCTCCACCCCCTGCACCAGCTCAGCCACCCTTCCAGCTGCCCAGCTTGCCTCCAGCTGTTGATCACCACATCTCATCTCCTCCACAACATCCCAAGCTGCTCATATCCAAATCCAAGCATGTGATTTTGCATCTATTCATGCACAGTGCAATAGGCACTGCTCCCCTCAGAGCTCCACTATTTCCCTACCCAGTTTGGTAGCAAACAAAATTTATTTTTTTTATCACCTATAAACTGCTTAACTTTGCACTTTCTCTTGAAGAGCCTAGATTTGATCCTATTCAATTTAGTCCTCTTTCCTTTTTTTTTTTTTTTTTTTTTTGCCTTTTGCAGTCTTTGCAGCTGCTGCAGTAGTTTCAGCAGGTGAAGCACATTGTCCTCCTCCTTAGAGCACCTATGATCCCTTTTGAAAGCTGCAGCAAATAAATAGCTTAGATGGCAGCAATAAATTGCATAGAAGTTCCTACGCTTACAGCTACTATTTCACTTCAGATATTTACCCTTCACCAGTCCTTTACTTTCTATTATTTTACTACTTCTACAGTATCCTGATGGCCACACACTACAAAGATGGAGATGTGAAAGCAATGATCTGAAGTTACACAGTGGAAAATACTGCTTTAAAAAGAGCAGGAGACAGAAGGATATCTTCAGGCAAAAGGTGGAAAAGCTTTTCCTGTTTTCAGACAGAAAATACCAGAAACACGACATGACGGACCCTGAGAGGAGTCTTTTGTGGAACCAGAGACAGAAATCCACATTTCTTGGCTGCTTGTAACAGGATCTCATCACTTGACCTCCTTGTGTGGTATCTCTAATTTGCAGCTGATGTGTTCCAGGTTACTTCTCTGTTTTCTACTACAGAGCTGTTTAGACCATCCTTCCTCTCCACTTTTCCCATGCATTTTGATCTTAACTACCTTTTTCCTTTCCCATCAGCTACCTCAGCCTGCCTAAAAGCAGCTAGTTACAAAAAGCCATAAGTGTTGGCTAAATACCAGCTTCTACCTTGCTTAGATTCCCAGTTTAGTTAATTCTGCCTCAGAGCCCACTACGCAATGCTAAATACGATGCAGTTCTTTGTTTCACATATCAGTGAATACTCTTTTCAAGAAGGTGTTTTCCATTTTATTCAGCACAACTGAGGTTTGTTTCTTTTTCATTTTCCCACCCTAGGAAGAACAGTCTGCCCTGAACCTCACTGGTAAGCAATTAAAATCTGGAAGCTTGCCAGACTCTGTGGTACTGTGAATTCATTTCCCAAGTAGACATGTAATTCTTGGAGCTGAAGTCGAGACAATAAAATGTGTAAAACTTGACTATAATATGACTCCTCACTAAATGACAAAGCCCCTTTCATATAAAGAAATTGGAGCAAACCAGTCGATAATGAGAAAGTGCAGACACTAATTATTTTATTACAAATCTGGAAATGATGCATAATTCAATTTCTGGAAATTAAATGTTCTACTGAAAGAATAATCATTTTTTCAGGTCTGACGTCATTAGAACTCCAGTTGTCTCTAATACCTCTCAATAACATTCTCACCATTAAGCTGAGCAATATTCCAAACGTCTGGACTTCAAAAGCTCTGACTCAGTTTGCAACTATCAAATTGATATTCTCCAGATACTGTAGAATGGGGGGGGTGGAAACAGTGGATAAGGAGAAAGGACATTGCAAAAGGCAATGTTTTAAAGACAGCATAGCATAGCAAATGCAATTAGTGAATCTTTGCCACGTATATTGAACAAAATGCAGAAAAACTGCAATAGAGTTGTCAGGGAGTTCACAGGAAGGTCATGGCCACAGATGTCAGTACCCCAGAACAGACACTTCTCACTGTAAGGCTAACCACTACCAGCAACTTATCCCTGTGGATTGAAAGTGGATTTGGGAAAGCTTCAGGTTTCGGACTGGGAACTAAAGAAAAAAGGGGAGAGAGCGGGGGAGAGACTGAGAACCACCAGCCAAACTGTATTACATTTCCCAGTGCACTCCCACTTCACAAACAGCTCAGACCTTGAAAGAAGGTAATCCTAACAAATCCACATTATAAAACTTTTTTTTTCATGTAATTCATACAATCATTTTATTGTTTGTGTATGTGTATCTATCCCTTGCAAAGACTTAAGCTGTGGTGCGCCTTGCATATATTGGAAGATTAACAAGGCTACTACAGCATAAGGCTTGTTAGAACCAAAGGGAACAGGTTTGTTCCAATGTCCTAAACTGTTTTAAAATAAATTAGGTTATTTCACCTGAAATCCTATATGGTGTTTTATGCTATATAGTCACCATTATGACGTTGCTGTTAAAGGTCAGTCCAGGTTTCTTTTATAACCTTTGATAAGTGTAGGATTTGTTTTCTCACACACTTTATATACCAAAATTTAGCACTATATCATTTAAGTCATACACTACTAGCAAGTTTGTTTCTAAAATGTAGTGTTGACCCATTTAGAAGCAAAAAGAAAACTTAAGAACTGAAAAAAAACCTCACATACTTACATGGGAGTGCACAATAGAAAAATATTCAAAATAGTCCTTTATTAAATGCTCAGTAATTTTATTAACTCAGTCCGAAAATAGATAGTAAATGAATAACATTCATTCACCAATGTCTGCATACCAATTAAGAAACACTTATGATTTAACCAACATATTAATTTAGGCCAAGGTTCAGCAAATCATTAAAGTACTAATTTAAATCCATTTCTAGCTGCAGAATCAGTCTGCCTTATGCTTAATCCAAATTGCTAAGTCCACTTATTACAGAGCTGAAGGGAGCTCTATTGGGGGGGGTTATAAGATTAATTATAGAGTGATAGCAACAGTCCCTCAAAAAGAGTGACTTAAGAGACTGGAATAGTTTATTTTACAAAGATAACATTAGAAGGAACATGATAAGCATGCTGTATAACAAAAGCACACACTACAGAGGGCTGATCTGTCTTTTTTTCTAATGTAGCACAATAAAAAGATGTATACTCAATGAAATCATGTATCAAATCAAACCTGATAAAGCAAAGCAATCTTACTCTAGCAATGGATCCACGAATTTTACTGTCACATAGCACAGAAATCAAGCAGAGACAGGCAAAAAAAGACTAAGAATTATATTCAGATTGTGACATGATATTTAGAGAAATAATTTCTAGAGTTGCTGTCAAGTGTTGCAGCACATTTTGGAAAGCTTATTTAAGCCAATTCTTAAGGGTCTGGACCAGTTTAAATACCAAAGTAACCTCTAACACGTGAACTTTTTCTTGAGTACTGTTGGTACTCAGATGTTATTAACTGGATCACCTAGAACTATGTGATGCTCAAAGATCAACATTTTATTGTATCAGCACTAAAAAATAGTTAGATTACTTGAAAATGTAACTGTAATGTTACAAGATTTTCACTTTCTCCTTTTCTCTTTCTCTTCTTATGCCTATCACCAATCTTGTATTTGTTACTCTTAAACACTTGACTTTTTCTTCCAAAGTATCTCTCAAAAAGAGAAAATGTTTATGTTGTTGATATTATTTTTACCTACAGAAGAATGGCTGTTTTTCAGACACGGGTCACAAGCACCCAGTCTCTAAATGAGATGCTTATAAAGATCAGTGGTCACTACATCAGGTATAAATTCAACTGAACATTTGGATTTTGTCTTGATGACAACATGCCTTGCAGCTAGCATTAATTATTTCTCCTGGTGTGGATCTGACAGCTTCTCCCATCATATCTTCAATCTGTACTATGCTTCATGTAGCACTGCAGACTGAATACTGATTTTGAAAATCTGAGTACCAACAACTCATTTCTCATAACCTAAAGACGGCATAGAATCAGTTACCACATATCTCACAA
>VXAV01001016.1:51586-68282 GCA_013399715.1 Alectura lathami
TCATGACTTGTGGAGAGTGATAGTCAGGCATGTGTACTTCAGTCAGATTTCACTAAGAACATTTATACATGAGGGCAGTATTAGTCAAGATAAAAATAAATATTTTCTGTCTGCTGAGCCTAATCAAAACACCCCACTATGCTTCCAAGGCAAGGATTTTTCAGTCCTAAATTTTAGCTTTCTCTCATTTCTTGTTTAGGCTTTTCAATCTTTTCAAAGTCTGTCTGATGACAGCAGGGACAATTGGACAATTGCTCTATTTATCTTTCTCATGTCTCTGCACAATAACAAAACCATTTTGGCTTCAGCTTAAAAACAAAACAAAATCAAAAAGACGACCCCACACACACAAACAAAACCCTGCTCCTGGGCAGAGACCAATCATGGAGAACTGCAGCCTTTGTAAATTAAGTCTAGGAAAAGATAAATCAGAATATAAATGCTTTACAACCACTATTAGAAATTTCTCCTATGCTCTAGGCACAATTATTTTATATCTACCATCAAGTAGGTAGTGCAGTCGCACTAAAATATTATCTTCTCATTCAGTAATTTATAGCAAACTAAGATCTTCTGAAGGTGCTTTAACCAATACATTACACAACTAAAAAGCCAAAAATTCAACAGTAAAATAACTGATCTGGAAGCTATTTCACTACACTCTGATGGTCCAACTATCAAAATCACATGTAAAATTTTGCATAAAGGTCACACATACAGAACGACATGACTTCCAGGAAACTACATATAATACCTTTTAAATTACTTCTAAAATCTTCTCTATCACATCTATGGAAGCTTTTGGTGTTATCTTTACTCACTGAGGACAAGGAGTGAAGGAATAACTATTTGCATTTTTTTTTTTGTATATATTGATGAAGACTCTTCATGGCCTTGACTTCAAATCCAGATAAGGAAATATTCGTCCACAATGGAAATAAACCACCCTTAAAACTTAGGTTGATCATCAGAAGGAAACATCCAGGAATGTACAGAAATGGCAAAGAAAACAATTATGATATTTTCCTTCTGTGGCTCAATCACCTACAGAAGTTACAGTCACTCCCTGCCGCAGTCTCTGTATCGAAGGGTTTAGTTGGTAACATACACATGCATTTGTATTTCCTGCTGGTGAGAATTCAGACCGTTCATACTTACACACATAATTCTTTGTTCTCTTCAAATAGCACATCTACAAAATAAAATTTGGCACATCCATTTAATACTATTTGTATTGTAGGAATGATTAAATGCATCAAAAATGAGTATTCGTCAAACAGCTTCCTTTTTGAACATCAACACTTTTCTGTCCCAGTTTGAATTATTTACTGTGCTTCTCCATAAAGTGCATATTCTGTTGGACAATGCCTTACCCATCTACATCATCAGAGATCATAGCAGCCAGCATAAAAAAAAAAAAAAATCATCAACTCCAGCAATCACCATTAAATTCTTCAGCAACCCATGCTTTTTCTAGATAACAAGATCAAATGTTACTTTGATGTAACTTACAGCCTAATTTACTAAAGATTTGTAAAGCATTTACAGGGTTTTCCCTGCAGAGCTCTCAACCTGCCAAGACCAAAATTAGGAGCAAAGATGCACAAAAAGAAAGAGAGAGAAAAAGAGTAGTCTAGGCAGCTGAAAAGGAAGTTGCAATAATGTATTTGATGGCAATAATGCTTTCATCAGTCTTAATTATTTAATTTTCATTTTCTGATGTAAAAAAAAAAAATGCAATAATGAAAAAGCTGTTTGGATTGATACCACAAATCTCTAAATTGACATTGTTGAATACAGTAAGAGATAGTCTACATTTAGTCTCAGTTTTAAATTTTAACATCAAGGACCAAACAGCCATTGCCAGCTCAGTGGCTAGCCACTGAGATACCAGGCTTTTCCTCTTGTCCTTTATGAGGAGCAGCATTGATCAGCAGTCAGGTCAATAACAGAGTCAGCCCCTCCTCACAGAACTGTCATATTCCTTAGGGGATTGAGGAAGGAAAGAGATCAGGCTAAAGATAAACTGCAAAACTGGGGAAAATTGGTTTTCTTCCTGGCTGGAAAGTTTCTTCACAACAGAGCAGAGGCAGACGGTAGCCTTAGGCGTTTTGATCCTTTCTAAAAGAGTATCTCCAGAAACTTTAACCATGGCTTCTGTGACATGGCTGCTTTTTAGCTCAATTCTGGACATGTAGTTTAGCACAA
This sequence comes from Alectura lathami, assembly GCA_013399715.1. Taxonomy (NCBI): domain Eukaryota; kingdom Metazoa; phylum Chordata; class Aves; order Galliformes; family Megapodiidae; genus Alectura; species Alectura lathami. The sequence goes on from VXAV01001016.1 coordinate 53,795, forward strand.
ATACAATTCAGTCCGCAACAGATCTTTCATTCAATTCCTAGCAAAACAGTATTTGCACTACTTTGAAGACAGAAAATTACTTTTAAAAGAGAAGAACTACAAAACATTATGTGCAACTGTGTTTCGTCCTGGTGAATATAAAATTCTTTGCATATCTAATAAAAGGTTAAAAATCTTGGCACTAATGACCTAAGCCAGTAAGGAGGTCACATGAACCAACAGTACAAGGGAGATGAAGCAATGATAAAGAACAAGACAGTACTGCAGGAGGCAGTGAACAGAAGAGGTGCCATCGAGCAATCACAGCTAGTTATTACAATAAACTGCTGTTAAGGCACAAGACTTCTGACTCCAAGAATCAATAGGAACAGTCTAGTAGGGGACATCATTAGTTAATGCACCAGCTTTTTCACTCTGGAGGTCAACAGTCAAAACATTTCTCAGTTTTGTCCATAGAGCACTTGAAAACAGAGGCCATTCAGCTCAGTGCAGTTCAGTCCTGAGCCAGCATGGAGAGGAGAGGGTGAGGATGTATTGTTTGGAATACTACAAGAAAGAGTACAATTTTAATTCATTTACCACAACAGGAGATGCATGTTTTTAGTATGGTTGTTTTTCAGTTTGTTTACACCACTACATAGGAAAAATACCCATCTGCAAACTGTCAGAGAAGTGATCTTTCTGATGCAATGTTCTACCTGTCCCTGAACTTCTAAAAATGTCCCCATCTTACAAAAGAAACACCCCGTGAGCCAGAAGGTGAAATCAGCAGAGTCTGCAAGAAAATAACATCCTTTCCACATCTCAGGTCAGGGAGAATGGGTTCCTGCAGGAATCTTACAGTGCCATAGAGGTTTTTTGTCTTATTACTACATTTCTGTAGTTAATTTTAGAAACATTTGCTCAGTATTGCCCACATGCAAGTATGCACTCATGCCAGGGGATGGGAATAATTTTCTCTTTTCATAGCAAGCACACACCTATTTTATTCTGTGCTTTTGACTAGAAGAAATCATGATGAGATCCAGGCTCTTGCACCATACTTCAAGTTGGAAACAAATGCAATAAATCACTATTTCTCGGACACATTACAAGGCAAAAATATAGCTTGGCTCTTTCAGCAGTTTCAAGAAAAGCTAGAATCAGCAAACTGACTTTGGCATGTCAGGTTGGGTATGCTGCCAAATATGGACAGTATAAGTTGGTGGGACCAAAGGGCTTTTTACATTTTGAAAATGAGAGCAAAGCCTGAAAGAAAAGGGGTTTAACACCTCATAAGAAATTTTAGAGCACATTAAGCATTATTCCATAGGAATCAAGTTCTTTGTAGACACAGATTTGACCTAAGCAACTGAAATGACTCCTGCTAAAAAACAATCCAAAATGAAGTGTTGTTCAATTTATTTCAGATGTACATTTCTGATAGGCCAGACCTATTCAGCTGTGTACTGCATTTTCACCACTAGGTAAACGTATGCTGGCTCCCAAGCAATACCTCATGATCTTACTGTACAGTTTATGAATAAAATACTATGATATAATGTGGACCTAGAAGTGAGGTACCTTTAAACATTAAAAAAACTTTAAACTTATCTCCTCTATGCGAAAACAATATCACCTCTGCTTCCACAAAGTGGATAAACAGTCTTGTCCAAAACCAAAATGAATCACTGGCAGAGCTGGGAAGGGAGTACTCAGGACAAATGCTGAACAAGACAAACCTTTCTCTTTAAAGAAAAGATAAATCCTCTTGAAAAAAAAAAAAATATATATGCTTTGTAAAATGAGGTAGTATACGAAAATCTGTATGCATACAAGAGGGTTGATAACAAAGTAGGTTACAGAAAAAGTGAACAGCTTTCCAAAAGATGTGTTCATAGCAGAAGCAGCAGATTCCTACGCCTATGATGTAATCCTACAAGTGCACAGGGCAGACTTCAACCTTCTAGTTTTGTTGTAGGTCTTCCTCTGTATTGCATCAGTAGAGAAGGATTCAAGAATGGCTGCAGCAATCCCAATGCAGTCTCCGGTTCAATGAATCTAAAATCCTGAATGTCAGCAGAGGCAGGATCCCTCTGAATGTATAACTTATGTTCATTTTCATAGTCTTCCCTATGCATCTGCAGTTGGGAATTGAAAGTGAGAGACCACTGGGCTTCAAAAACCCTTGTTTTGAACATCTTCCTGTTTTTACAAAGATTAAAGTTTCTTAAATCACTTACAACTGTGTTGTGTTTGTTTGGCATAAATGAACTTTCTATGAAGTCAGGCACAATGCAAAGACTGCAATTATCTTGCACACCGTTGGCACCAAAAAGTGCCCCCATCTCATTTTCTGGTATATAGTCACATTTAGGTATCAAGACCATCAAGGTACAGTGTCCTGAGGATAATAATTCTATTACGTAGAAAAGTATGATCAAGAAAGATCTCTGAGAACTTTTAATAAGAAAAGTGACAGGGCTGTAACCATATCTGCAAGTATATAATATTACCCCTCCATAGGCAATATCACCTCTCCTGGAAATCAGGGGCACGTGCCTCCATCATCGCGTCTTCCTCACTCTGGTAGCCTTCGCTGAAGCAAGCAGAGCCTAAGGCTGCTACTTCTGAGTGATGCAAACCAGGCTTTCATTTCTGTGGAAGGTTACAGTGAGCACGAGCCCAGCCCAACTTACAGACTACACAGAAGTATTCTATGATTCTGTGATCTTCCACTTCCAGGGATGTACTCAGCCATCAACACCCAACATCTATGCACTGGCTTCATGAAAAGTAATTTTACATCTTAAGAGTTAAATGAGCAGAACATCTGGACTACGGGTGGTGTTAAGTTCTATGAAATGCAAAACATCCTTTGTGTCTTGGTTGTACATTAAAACCCAAAGTTTGCCATTTGATGCTTGGCTTTTTTCAATGCAAGTTTCCTTAGATTTAGTGCAGTAGAAGGGAATCCCTCAGCATCACTCATATGCAGACTGTGGAATAAACTAGTTGGTGTTTTTAGTCCTTTTACAATCTATTTAGCATTAGGACATTACCTGAAAAAATAATGCTGATTCCTTTATTAACTGAATGAAATTGTCTAATTTTGTCACCTAAAGTATTCCAAAACCATGTAACTACTCCTCAGAAAAAAAAAAAAAAATTAATGGGAAATACAGTTTAGGATCAATCTGTGTACAGTTTGCACACAAGTGTGTGCAGCTTCAAATTGTGCTCAGTACAGATACAATTAAGCACAAATTTCTGCTTAATCTATGTGCAAAAGATATGTATCTTTCCAATGCATAAACCTAACATCAAAAAAATTAATGTCTGACCCTCAGCTAGACAGGGGACTTGCACATAAGCTGTTGGCATGAAATTAAAATATAGGAAGTTTGCTCAAAGTTAACTAATTTTCACATAGCTATATTTTATACAGACTAGGTGTGTACAGTGGGTTGACCACCTTTTCCATTACAAGCAGGCTTTATGTGAAGATGGGGAGGCAGAAAAAAAAAAAAAAAAAAAAAAAAAAAAAAAGAGAGAGAGAAAACCAGAAGCAGCTCACAGGTCATTGTTAGAACACATTTTATTCCCAGACTTGAGCAAAAGTGAGTATCGGCACCAATTTGAAAAGATTTGTTGAATCAGAGGGAGGCCTCAGAAGGCAATAATTTTCTAGATACATACCTCCTGTTTATAAGATATTGAAGGACAAAGTCCAACTTATGACTTCCTATTTTCAGTTTACTTTTATTTCCTTTTTAACCAGAGTCTCAGTGGTAATTCTGGAAAGATGTACTCATATTAATACATATATAATGATAATGTGCAGGGGTATGATACTATCTTTAATGTCTGAATACCAAGAATACAAATTCATTTTTATTAATGAAGTAGTGAGAAAGAAAGGAAGGTATTAACAGAAAACTGATGGGGGAGAAAATGTGTCAGTTTAAATTAATAAACTTATTTACACAAACACATGTAAATCAAGCTATACAATAATGCCCAAATAAGAAAGGGTAAAAAATTGTAAGCTACAGAAGACATAACTATGGCAAGGATTTGCTTAGGACAAAAGAAAACATGTAGAAGACCATTTCCCTTTCTCATCATAACTGCTGTGCTATGCATTTAAGATGATGAATAAAATTCCAATTTCTGGACGTACATTCCCTGTTTGAAGCCAGTTATCACCAACCTAGTGTTTGGAAAATAAATCAACATTAGGCCCTTTGACAACAAAAGTAGCCAAAAAGATGCTAGGAGAGGGTGTTCAAATCAGTATCTCTACTGGCAAAAAGCTGTAACAGAAAAGCTAATCATAGAATCAGAGAATCAGAGAATCAGAGAATGGCTTGGGTTGGAAGGGACCTCAGAGACCATCTAGTTCCAATCCCCCCCTGCCATGGACAGGGCTGCCAGCCACTAGCTCACTAGATCAAACTGCCCAGGAACCCATCCAGCCTGGCCTTGAACACAGCCAGGGATGGGGCAGCCACAGCTTCTCTAGGCAGCCTGTGCCAGCGCCTCACCACTCTCTCAGGGAAGAATTTCTTCCTGGTGTCCAACCTAAACCTCCCCTCTTGCAGTTTTAGCCCATTCCCCCTTGTCCTACCATTATCCACCCGTGTAAAAAGTCGGTCCCCCTCCTGCCTGTAAGCTCCTTTGAAGTATTGGAAGGCCGCAAGGAGGTCTCCCCGGAGCCTTCTCTCTTCCAGGCAAAACAATCCCAACTCCCTCAGCCTTTCCTCACAGGAGAGGTGCTCCAGCCCTCTGATCATTTTGGTGGCCTCCTCTGGACCCGCTCCAACAGCTCCACATCCCCTCTGTACTGGGGGCCCCAGGCCTGGACACAGCACTCCAGGTGAGGCCTTACAAGGGCAGAGCAGAGGGGGACGATCACCTCCCTCTCCCTGCTGGCCACCCCTCTCTTGGTGCAGCCCAGGATGCCATTGGCCTTCCTGGCTGCAAGAGCGCACTGCCGGCTCATGGCCAGCTTTTCGTCAATCACAACGCCCAAATCCTTCTCCGCAGGGCTGCTCTCAAGGAGTTCTTCTCCCAGTGTGTACACACACCTGGGATTGCCCCGACCCAAGTGCAACACCTTGCACTTGGCCTTGTTGAACCTCATCAGGTTCTCGTGGGCCCACTTTTCCAGCCTGTCCAGGTCCCTCTGGATGGCATCCCTTCCTTCTCTTGCATCAGGAAGCTAAGCACTTACCTAAAATATTAATTGCTCAAGTGAAGAACACAAGAAGTCAGATCCCCTCCACACACAGATAGCTTTAAAAGAAAAAGCAAGTAAAAACCCTATTTTCCTTGTCATGTTAATACAAACCCAGGTAAAGTTCCTACAGAGACATCATGTTTTGAGTGCTGTACTTGGACAATGATTTCTGCTGCAGGAGTTGGAGCTGGAGCTGCACAGAGCAGCCACCCTGAGCTGTAAATGCTCTGAATGTCGGGCAGGGGTTTGTGCCTGTGCCACTGGTGCACAGGAATCTCAGACAAAGGAACCAAAGCAGCAACCAGCAACAAGACTGAAATCTTAAACAGAAAAGACAGATTTTTCCAGGAAATCACAGGTATGCAGGAGCTCAACCTATACACTAGGAAAACAACATTTTAGGAACAGGTATCCCATTGAACAGGTCTTTCTGAGCAGCCCCTGCATTAGCACACCCAGCAGCCAGCCTGCTTTGCCACCCGTACCTGGGAAATGCATTTCGTTGTGCTCGCTTGGTCTCTACACAGTTGGAGTGAGCCATGACCCGTTTCCCGTTTCGCTGGTTTCAGCCATTCCCACCAGCAGCTCTGTAAATGCTGTAAGAGGAACCAGCAGCCCACCCAGCACTACCCCTGGGTTCTGGCTCCCCTGCACGGCTCAAGGGATTCACACTGTAGGTGCAGCACAGCAGGGTTTCTGCTGTTCTAGACACTAAGCACCAGCAGTGGGGACTGCAGAGGGCCCCCAGTGACTACAGAACCCAGCACAACATGGATGTACAGCCTCACATTTCCTGAACGGGGACTTTCAGCTGACTCTGTCACATCACACCAGATCTCCAAGGTTCACTGAACAACGCTTCAAACAGTAAAGTAGTCAGTAACCACCAACACATTTAATACACTGAATATCATTTCCTATATTAGATATTCATGCCAGTTATGTTTTTAATTGTAAGAAATTAATCCTATTTTAAAAGCCCTAAGCCGGTTGCATTTAACTTTAAATGTTTACATTTTAACATTCCTTAACAGACTGACCATGCATTTCTTCTCTATAAATGAAATTTTGAATTCCTCTTAATGCCTGAGATGGATCATATATGACAGATCTGGCAATTTTAACTTTTTATAGCCTGATTGATTTTATTGTATGACAAATAGTGCTACAAAGTGACAAATTATCTTATTGTAAACACAACTCCAGTCAAATCAGAGTTGGATACTCAAGTTTTAGTTTCACTTCTTGATATTTGTGTATGTTCTTTTTCACCATTACTTAACACAAACCATGAGTGTGTGACTTGCTAATTTAGCAGTATCATGAGTGCTTACAAGTGAGAAAAAACTAGAGACAAGGAGAAGCAAACAGGCAAACAAGAAACAAACAGAAAAAGAGAACAGACGTCTCTAGCTGTTCTTATGGCAGAACAAACAAACTGCCCTGGCTTTCACAAGCAGAAGATATAAATACCTTGAGCCAGGGCATTCAGACTTGAGGAGCTTATAAGATCCTTGAACCAGAACTACTCACTTTGTGGCAATTTGAGCTAAGTCATCCTGAACCGAACTTGTAACTTACTTGTCACAACACGCTGACCAACAATATATAGCTCATGGCACACAGAATCGTGAGGAGATGATAAGCTCTTTGAAGAGATCATATTCTTCCCATATTAAAAACAACTTTATTTCACACTTGCAATATAGCTATAAAAAACAGAAATGCTTGTTATAAAAAAAAAAGCAATATATTCTTTATTTAATTTCAAAATGTTTCCCTTCTTTTATAAATTAAGGTGGCACCACATTGCTCTTCCTGGTTTTCCAGTAGGAAGATATCCGAGGTAGCCAGGAGAGCTCATTGGAGTCATTTCCAAAGGAAAGCAACTGCACTGTATGAGGTTTTTGCTACTTCATGTACAGTAACAGCAGTAGTACTGTGCTATTCATACAGGAGAAGAGTAATCAAAGATTTTAGGAAGCAAATGTCCCATCCCTCCTAAGGTATATCAGATCTATAAAGTACATCTGCCAAAGATGCAGAAGGGAGATAATGCTGACCCTGTTAAGGGTCAGGTCAGGGCTCCCCTGATATGGGGAATAACCACACTGCACACAAGCTCCATATCCAGCATGGGAAATACTGAAATTCAAGGGAAGAGTCCATCATTTACTGCAATGTAGGGAAAGTCCTGCAGCACACTGAAAAAAAAAAAAAAAAAAAAAAAAAAAAATTCAAAGTGAACTAAGCCTTAAGTAATTAGGTCAGCATTTACTGCCATATTTAATTTTATACAACATTTGACTGTCTCGGGTGGCTTTGAAGATTTAAACAGAATAAAGAAACTTTTGTGCTGAAAACGCACAAGAACATTATAAATATCTGTCAGGAAAGCAGAAATTTTGACAGATGGAGAGGAAATACTGGAAGGTTTTGATACCTACAGAAGCCATCTGAGTTGGGAAAACAAGCATATTATTTAGTTAATTATTTCACAGCCTAATATAGGTAACGAAATAACCAACTAAACATGAAAGAGCTGCTATTCATACTTGGTATTACTTGATCTTTTTCAAAGGTTGACATCTCAGTGAAATAAAAGTTTACACCTCTTAAAGGCTATTCTTACAACCAAGTTTTAAAGTCAGAGCAGCAAAGATTTGTTGGTTTACACTTCTATCAAGTGAAAGCATATACTTAAGAAAGATGAATTTCAGTGTTTGTTTGTGGGTTTGCTTTGTTTTGTTTTTAATAAATGCTTTGCTACTGCATCAAATGGGGGAATGGGCTAAAACTGAAAGAGGGGAGGTTTAGGTTGGACATCAGGAAGAAATTCTTCCCTGAGAGAGTGGGGAGGCGCTGGCACAGGCTGCCCAGAGAAGCTGTGGGTGCCCATCCCTGGCTGTGTTCAAGGCCAGGCTGGATGGGTTCCTGGGCAGTTTGATCTAGTGAGCTAGTGGCTGGCAGCCCTGTCCACGGCAGGGGGCTTGGAACTAAATGATCCTTGAGGTCCCTTCCAACCCAAGCCATTCTATGATTCTATGATCACGTTTTACCCAAGGAGCCAACTCCAGTGTATTCTGTGCTGCACAAAAGTTGTAGAAAGCTCCTCAACTATCCACATGTGCACGTACACAGACTCCTAAACACTTACAGGTCAAAACAGCCCTTCCATCACTCATGTAGAGGCAGTGGGATGCAAGGTCAACAGCTTCTTCCGAACAGGCAGAAGGAGATAAAATCAATGAGGTTTAGAACCACATGTCTGATTTCTTGCAGCTCCTTTCCATTTCACTCCAATGTCTCATGCTCTGGATTTTACCACTGGCTTTGACTCTGCCCTACTGCAAATATATGTACTGAGACAATAACTAAAACAGCAAGAGAAATTTTTCTTTGCTTAGGGATGCAAAAGGAACAGAGATCACTGCGGTGAGCACACTTTACATTCAAGCTGCCAAGACTCAATTTTTAATTTTCTTCTACTTTATTCGTTCTGTTACTTGTATCTGCAGTGGAAAACAGTGAAAGAACAAAGACTTGTATAGCAAAACTGCTGCAAAGTGAGCCCCTCTGACAAACCAGAAACTCCCTTTTAATAAAATGAGGAATAACGTATAAAACTGTTTTGCCTGTATCTGTAGGCTTCCACACCACAGAGGAAGGCACTGTTTCCCAAAATTGTTATTTTTTACTGAGTTAATTAGAATAAAAATGTTATTCATTTTTTCCACCTCTCTTTGGTGCCCACAGATGCTTTAGTCTAAAGTTCTTAGCCTGATTTTGTCAATTAGCTGATCAATCAATTTTCTATTAGGGAAGTGAACATGCAGCCGAAGTACAAGGTTATTCAGTCTTCACACACTCAGTGACAGCCAGAAAACAAAGTCCATCTGTCAGCAGCCAACAACTCAGGGAGGGGAAGTGATTAAAAAGGGTCAAACAAACCACAAAGAACTTTTGTAATTGTGTTCATAATAAAGTCATCTTTACCACAACATTCAGAGCAGCAGAGGATGTACCGGGATCCGCAGGAATACTAATGAGAAAAGGAAGAAAGTGCAGGACTCGGACCTGAAATCTCAAGAGATTGGGATGTATAAAAGATATTTTGGGAAATGTGTCAGATTTTAAAGGAGGCAATTGCACTTAGGACATCAAGTCATCAGCGTCCTGAGTCTCCCTTAATTTGTGGTTAATGTATCAGGACATAACCCTAATCATTCTCCTTAGGCTAAGAACAAGACAGAGATAACCTGAGCCACTCCTACATGAAACAGGTATCACAGACAGGTGCCCACAACTCAGATACTGGAATAACCCAGACTTACAGCAAGACCGAGCTGCTGCACACTAGTGAACTTCCCCCAGTCAGACATTCTCTCCAATCTCAGCTATTGGCTTCCCTTCCCCTGGTCCCAGCTGCTCCTTACAAAATCCCAACAGATGTCCATTCTCTGAGGAGCAGATTTCTTGACCAGACTCACAAAACTCTGCCTAGAGCCCCTTCTCCCCATGGCAGCATCCTGAGCCTACAAAGGCCCAATTGCGGAGACAGCAAAAAGAGCGACCAGAGCTCCAACACAAACAGTTTGCTGCAGGATGGCTGGGTTCACACCAGACATCAACAACTGAAGGGCATTTGCCTTCCCTCTGTGGCATTTCCTAAATGCAAATCTAAAGTCAGGAGGCTACAGACCTCTGTGCTGCCCAACAGACAGAACACTGAGGGCACAATCTCCTAATCATGCTGATCCTGTACCCAAAGCAGACACCATGGTGACACATGAAGATGCCAAGGGAAGTCAACACAGCTTAATAAGACCCTAAATTATACCTACTGAAACACTCAGACTGTAGGAAGTAATATTAATACCATTGTGTGCAGTTGTAACATAGGAGGGAGAGCAAGCAGGAGATCCAGCATTCTGCACTAGCAGCTCATGCATGAGAGGGCCCAAATGAATGATTTTGACCATAATATTCTGTAAATACCTGTGAGTATCATTAAAGGGATGTCATATTTGCAGATACCAGCTGCTGGAATTCACTGATGGCACAGCCATCAGGACAGCGCAGCTCTCTGCAGGTCCCACAGCTGATGCAAATTTGCTTAGCCCCACTGAGAAAAAAAAAAAAAAAAAGCAAATTCTAGCAGAGACAAGTATTTCCCTTCATCCATTGCCAAGATCAACATCTCAGAACCCCAAAAACTCCAAGGTCATCACCTATGATCTATTTCAGATATCTAAATGTGAAACATTGCTTTAAAGCCTCTGCGCAATGTCAGATCACGATACTCCTGATTGTGACTTCACTATCCTTACCTCCTGCAAAATACTTCAATGCCAAAAAAACAATTCTAACTAAAATCACAAGTACCCATTTTGTAGGAAATTTCAAAATTCTGGAGGATAGCTTTTTCAAAAAATTAAAGCAACAGTTGGCATAAAGACTTTAAAACAACAAAATAAATTTAAGTTGTAAGATTTAACAAAATATGTGTCTTTACAAGTATCCTTCTAAATTCACATGAAGTCATCATTATCCAGATGCACACAAAAAGGCCAAAGAGGTATCTTCCTAAAATTAAACTTGGAGTTAGCAACTAAAACATAAGAGAAACTAGAGCATATAAAACACACATAGAGAAAAAGCCAGAGTGTATATGGATGTAGAAGGACAAAGAAATATATAGATGATAATAGTGCAAAGAAAAGATGCAGACATTCTGCAACAGGGGAGCAATAAAACTGTAAAGGGTGATGTAAAGTACACAGAAATGCTCAAATGTTTTTTTCTGATCTATATTCAGAATAAAGCAGGAGGATGCATTTATCTCATGCAAAGTTGTGGATGGAATAGAAAGCTTGCCATATGCGATAAAGAAGGATGTTAGGCAACATCTGCTAAAATTAAACAATGTTCACATCAGCAGACTGAGTAATATATACCTCTGAGTGTTAAAAGGACATGCTGAGGAGCTTCCCTGAATTGCTAATAGTGATTTTTAAACAAATATTTGAAAACTGGGGAAATTCCAAAGAAACAGAGGACTGCCCAAGGAGATCCAATATTTAAATAAGGATAAAAGATGGGCCACAGAACTCTAGAACAGTTATTTTGCATTCAGTAAAGCAAGTGATTAATTTGGAATTTCATCAACAAAGAATTAGAGGCTAAAAATCTAATTAATGTCAATCAGTTAGTGTAATGGAAGGTTGGTCTTGTAAAACAAACCTATTGTCTTTTTGTGAAGAGATAACAGGTCTGGTTGACAATGGCAATTGTATGCTATAGTGTACTTGATTTCTCCATGGCATTTGACTTAGTATTACATGACATCTCATTAAAAATGATGATGTGGAATTAACAGAGTCTACTTCAGTTGGATTAAACTGTAGTATACTCACAGGTCTCAAAATATTCTTGATACTAACAACTCCTCATTTGGTGGAACCATGAGGATTCATTTTTCATCTAAAGTTATTTTTATTTAAAAATATGGGATTAGGTGAAATAGCGACTCAAAGGTTAGTGAAGAAAATGTAGTGTCTGAGAAGTGATCTGAGTTGCTGCCAAAAGGAGAATCTAACAACATTCATAGAATCGTGGAATGGTTTGGGTTGGAAGGGACCTTAAAGCCCATCAAGTTCCAACCCCATGCCATGGGCTGGTTGCCACCCAGATCTAGGCTGCCCAGGGCCCATCCAACCTGGCCTTGAGCACCTCCAGGGTTCTGGTTCATTTAACAGAACCAAATAGTAACACAAAGGAAATTAAGAATGAATGATTTATGTGCCTAACGGGAGATTTAGGATGGTACTTGGCTTGTCTTCCTAAAGAATTTAGTTTAGAAACTCGTCACAGTTTTTAAAATAAGAGTGTAAGTTTCCTACAGAATTACAGAAAAAAAAAAAAAAAAAAGAGGAATAGATAATTCCAGAGCTGGATGTCTGAAGGTCTGAAGGCTATCATTTGGTCACTGCTCTCACAGCCACCCATCTGGGAGCTTGGTGAACTTCAATGGAATTGAGACAAAAAAGAGAAGCTGGAATAAAGAGAAGGATGAGAACCTCAGGACAAACACCTGGAAGAATTTCTGTGTGAAAAGCATCTATGGCACACTTGTGGGGAGAAGAAGAAGAANCCTATAAAACATGATTTACAGTGTGAGGCTTCAGAAATGCAACATATTCAGATAATCAAAGAGAAGCTTAAGGACTTCATCACCACACGCAGGTATTTTCACACATAAAAGCTATTTGATACCAGAATGGAAATAGTTAATAATGCAGACAATGCCATAACTAACTTCCAGTCACTGGTTCCTATTAGCAAGTTAAACCTTGAAAGAAGCTTTTGATTACTTTCACAGCTGGGAAAGTCAAATTGAAATGTTTTACCAGGGGACTCAGCATTGCTTGAAGTCTTAAAAAGAAAATTATGCTATTCTTCTAGAATATAGATATTTTCCTTTTTTCATTTTCCCCCAGCAGATTCTTAGAGAAATTCTCTGCAGCCAATTAAGCTTGGGTAGACTGGACAGGAAAGATCATGTTTTGACTTTCAGGGCCAGAAAGACTATAAGGTAAACAAAATCCACGACCTATGCCTGCTCATCTCTTTTCCTCCACAGGTCACTGGAAAGCGGCATTTCTTTTCTCTCTCTCTCTCTAAAGAGTCAGAATGACTTCTGTTCTCCATTAAGATGACCATTTCGCTGAAATCTCTTATTTTAGGGCTTCCAACATCGCCTACAAAGGTCGGAAACATCACATCTCCCTCCTGTGCTGCTATCTAGACTCACTCTAAAGGAAATAACTGTATTTAGCTTCTTCTACAGCTTCAGAGATGAAGCACAAGTAAAGGACAAAACTAGAAAAATGGCGCTATGAACTACTTCTGAGCCAATGAACTCATGTAATCATACCTGATCATTTCTCTCCTGTTCCAAGTGTATGAAGTATTGGAGGCTTCTTGATCTCTCCTGTTCTCTGGCACAAAGAATTTAGTCTTGAGAAGACAAAAATGCTTTAGTCTGAACAAAGGAGAATTAGAGTATAACCAAAATGACCTTTTTCTATGATTTCTCTAACGAAAATTAGAATTGAATCCTCTAACATTTCCTGTGGGCCTGAATCTGACGAAGTACAGCTTATATCTTCCTAGCGAATCTGGTGCTTATATGATTTTTGTATCGAGTTTCAACATGTTAAAAATATTCCACGAAGCATAGGTAACATGTTTTGAGTGGCACTAATAGAGATTATAACTGTACTTGGACAACAGCAATTACAGAGAACATCAGTGCCCAGAAAGATAGGACTGCCCCAAAGTGCCCACTTTGCATGAGATCTGAGAAATGCAGTACCCATGTGCTGTGGGTACTTTACACTGTAAGTGGTAAGACCTGTGTACACAGTCCAGGAAATCACTTTCCCAGAACCACAATTGACTTTGAAGCTTTGTGCTCCCCAAATGCACAAAACTGGCCACTGAGATCCTCTGTAGGTGCCTAAAGAAAGCTCTTTGAATAGCCTCTGAGATCACCAACTCTACAGCAGAGCGAAATCCATGACTTTCACCTGAACCAGAGGATTATCCAGCTATTCTATCTCTCAGAACACATGAAAAAATAGAGCACATTTTGTTCTCCTCTGATAAGTCCTTATTATTCAGGGCTAGGCACAATCCTGTGATGTACCTCTTAACTCACAAGCCTGATTTTCAAAGCTACTTAGTAACCTTTCGTATCTTTAAAAGCAGTTAAAAAATGCTCAGTGAAAACTCCAGGCAAAGAAAACATTAGTCATCACATACAAAGACAGCTTTCTAAATAAACAACAAAGAGAAAATGTGTGCCTTGTTTCTAAGACAAACAAACCCTCATTACCAGCAAAGACAAGCACATACAATGGGTAAGTAATGCCTTCATTCGGTAGTTTTCAGAATCATCTAAGTAGCAGGATGCTAGAGCTCTGAGTTACAGGGAGCTACTCTTTATTGCATTTGCACTAGAATATCATACATCATCTGTTATCAGTGGTCTTTAACACAGCTGGACCTCCACAAACCTTAGTCCCTGTGATCTGTTGACAATATCTTATCACCCATCTGGCATCTTCCAATAGTTTAACCAAGCCACCAGGATGTACACAGCACACATCAAACTCCAAAGTTACCCCAGTGTTGCAAACACTGGGAAGGTTTCAAAGAAAGAAGCTAGCCTATGTCTATGTTTTCACACCTGGAAATTAGTTT
>VXAV01001016.1:105814-117430 GCA_013399715.1 Alectura lathami
AATAAGCAAATTAACAAAGTATCAGAAACAGCTGACTACAGAAACACACACGGGGGTTTTCTAACCACATTTCCACCAAGATTTGCTCCTTCCCCTTGTCAATGTAACCAGAAATAACTGCTACAAGTACAAAGTTGTTAAGACTTTCATTATCCGGCCCCATTTTCACTGTTTACTAGGTGATGACAAGTTTCCAAGGCAAGTAAATTTAGGCATCTCAAACCTGTAACCTGACCCATGTGAGCAGGCATAGTCACCTATACAAATTAATAAAGCTCTGCAAAGGCATGGAAATTTGTCACCTAGATCAATTTCCCAAAATCTGTCTTCATAGCATGAAGACCCCCACACCTCCACCGAAATGTCCCTCAGACTGTTTTTGTTTTTCTCCACCATTTGCATTACTCTAGGAAGTCTGCCGGCAGCTCCAAGGTACGTGCAAACAAATCACCATCAGTGGACACTGAGTCACACTTCCCATTTCACTCCCTGTTCCTACCAAGTGATGGCAGAGAAAAGCAATTGAGTGATGAAAGAAGGAGAGAGAGAGAGATGAAGAGGAACTACGTTTTAGAGGAAGAAAGGAAAGATGCATTTGCAGGAAGTAAAAGGACTGATAAATGCCAGGCTGTGATAATATTTACTGACTGGGAAGATAAAAGGAGGTAAAATTAAAAAAAATCAACCTGGTGGGGGCTGATTGGGTTATAAAACAAGTTTATTTTCCACTTAGAGAGTATTAACTGTCTGGTCTGATGTAGCTGTGAAAGATAGAAAGAAGAAAAACACTGGACTAAATCAGGAAATAACAGGGTATAATCCTTTCCCACTGGGGCACAGAAATCTCACCAAGATTAATGGCTTTTATCCAGTGACAAAAACCGCCATAACATTCTTCACACCCATTTTACTGTATCTTTGTTCTGATGCAAATGAGAAAGAAAAAGAAGAGGAACAAATCAAAAAGTTTTTTAAAAAATACATATGCTTTGTTCATTATGGGCTGACTGCCACGGTTCCTTCAGTGCACATGGAGCTTCACCAATTTACGCCCAAACTCAACACAGGAAAACAATACAAAAGTTCCCTGACTTTACAGTCAGCCTATGGTCATTTTGTTTTTGACATATAACGAGCTACATCTGAACAGAGATTGGCACTATTTGATATTTTTGCACCAGCTAGCCTTGTCTGTGCTTTTCTAAACTTAGCGACTTTGTAACTCCCAATCTG
This sequence comes from Alectura lathami, assembly GCA_013399715.1. Classification (NCBI taxonomy): domain Eukaryota; kingdom Metazoa; phylum Chordata; class Aves; order Galliformes; family Megapodiidae; genus Alectura; species Alectura lathami. The sequence continues at coordinate 107,048 of VXAV01001016.1, forward strand.
CAACTCTGCCTGCANGGGATGGATCAGCTACCACCTCTGGCCCATGTGCTAATCTTAGGCACTTGTTTCCTTTCAGCTTTTCCATCCTAGTTTTATAAACAACCCATTCATCTGGTAAATCCATTCCCCGTAAGGAAAGAGATCTGATTTTCCTATAATGCAGTCTAGCATCAGTTTTATTCAAATGCAGTTGACATCAGTTCTACACACCAGCTGTCAGCAAGGTCTGAACAACCTTGTTTAAAGTAGTTATGTTCTCAAAAGAAAGCAACATTATTTGAAGCCTGTTTTATGTTTATTTTGAAAGAGCAGGGAGTTTATTTTGAAGAGTTAACTGGGTAAGTTTAAAAGTCTTCCATAATAGATTGTACTGAAGCGTGGACCGCAAAACTTGAAACATACTGCATATGCTGCACAGGGGCATTAACAGGAAAGCAATGTGTGCTTACACAGCTATGAGGGAGTCCGAATTCCCATTTCGTTGTCTTCTTTGCACTAGATGTTGGACAAAAATTTAAAAAGAAACAAATGTGCAATTAACACCCCATCTTGTCAGTTTAAAGGATAACTACAAATGAATCACCATAGCCCTCAAAAGGCCAGTCCTCAGCCAATACTAAGCAGTCTCCATTTGATCTTACTCTCTTTCCTGAAGACCCGCATTTTATGATTGGAACTTTTGGTTTCTGCTTGAAAACACCCTTGCACTGAACAGAGTTCTGCACTTGGCTAGACTGCACAACTCAGCCACCAGTATGAGAGCAAGGTATTGCAAAGATCTGCTGTTGCCATGGGAAATCCCACAAGACTAAAACAGCCTTCTTCAAACAAAGTGACAAGACTAGTATGTACCATGTCCTGGTCATGGATTTTTCTCACTCCCTGGTCTGTTACTCACTCCTTTTCTTGGACTGCCTCTGTGATACATCTTGCACAGATGAAGGCTAGGTTCCCATACAAGCTTTTGGGAAAATAAGAAGTTTACAAGCATCTAAGCCACAATGTATTACATCATCCATTTCTTTCTAGACCTGAACTTTGCAAGCTGCATAAGAAATTTTCTAATCTCCTGGCATTTGTAACAACTATTTAGATATCCAGGCAGAATACTTCAAGAACATTTCTAGAACTACAGATAACCCAGCAAAACCAGCACTGCAAACACTGAAGCAACTTTCCATGTATTGATAACAGGGACATATTTTCAATTTCAAGTGTACATAATGGGTATAGGAAAATCTGTGTTTTTTTTTTTTACATAGGTAAACAGAAAATGACACAGAGGACACAAAGCCTACCTAGCAAAAGAAGAGGAACGCCTCAGACAATTTTAGGTGTATGGTTTAGGAGCTATCATTCAATATTGATGCACTTAAATAACTTCAATAAGGTTCACCCTTGTTATTCTATACTTATTCAGGTGCACACATCTCTGCAAACTGGGTACCTGTTAGCCATTTACCTCAAAAAAACAAGTCATCTCAACATACAAAAGCCATAGTGTAATTACAGTAATTAATCTCCTATTGGCAAGATTGAAGTAGGTATGTTTAGGGAAAAGGAAAGACAGCATAACGTACTGATTTTGATCTATGATGTTGAACTAAGATAAGAGTATAACATACTCTTATCCCAGCCTTGCTTTTGTGATGATAAATGCTTGATAACACAATTCGTGCACACACAGGCAACAAGCATATTGATATTCTAATTCATGAGTGGTAAGGAAGTGACAATTTAGAAATCTTATTTCAATTTCTACGTTTCCAGTTGTCATAAGACACAATATAACCAGCACTGGTATTACATTTCATTCAGACAATTGTGACTCTTTGCAAATCAGGATTACTTACTAACCACAACACAGTACTCAAGAACAGCAAAAACTCCCAAGAGACACATCACAACACAATAAGGAATTGAAAGTCTTCAGGTAACATTGATGCAAAATTTCTAAGAAAAAGAAAAGAAACAGTGTCTTATAAAGAGGCATCAGGAAGGTACTTTATACCCTCCACCATTGTTTGTTTCTGCTGTTAAAATTTATTTCAAGCTCTTTCTTACTGAACTGCAGCTCATTTAAGGAAGAAAAGGAATAAGTACTGCAGAGACTCTGGGTAATACTTTTAGACTAACACCAATCAGCCGTTAGATCAATTCAGCAGCAATTTCCAACTGGAAGAGAGAGAGAGAGATCTACTCAGAGAAAAGGGGAAAAGATTATAGGAAAAGCAGAGAATTTACCTCCACAAAGAGCTCTCCAGCACTTTTCCCATGTCAGTGTGATAATACTTGGTAAGGATCAGGATCACCTAAAAAGACAATGAAAAAAACATATATTTATATATGCACACTGATAAACAAAACAGATGCAGATCATGGGCAGCATTACTCTGATGAGCGTAAAGGTGAGGCTCCTGAAAATCTGAACTGCTTTTCACTTTATTTTGTTTACTTCTAACCAGTTTTACTTCTAGGCTGATTGGGTTGTTTTTTTCCCTTTTTCTGAGGAAAGTGATGTCATTACTCAAAGTTTTCTGCAAACCTGGTGACTTTGTGAAAGATTGCCTGTTTCACACAAACTGGAGCTGGAACAGTCACATAAATCCCCCTACCACATGACAGCCCTCAAGCAATTTGAGTGACTTTCTCAGCAGGAAGAACCAATCTGGTTGCAAATTTAAAGGAAGCAACTGTCTTTGACATCTATGGACACATTTATTTATTTATCCAAAGTGTTAAGCAATTGACCTTGATTATCCAGATATATTAAGACAGAAAATGAGCTTTGGTCTTCTCTACAAGATCAGAAATGCAACTGCCCTGTCTTTATTTTTTTTGTTCCTAGAAGTATCATTTTTTTCCTGTCAAGAATGAGCTCTGCACTCTGTCAATTATTCATCTGGATTACCAGCAGTCATCTAAACACATATGAACAAATTTCATCCACAAAACGTCTTCAGAAGCACATTCCATTCATCCAACTTCTGATAAATTCACTGGTCAAACAACATAAAGCATTAGTCCATGACTGATGTATCAAGCTGAGTGCCATATTTATGTGTAGATCACTTAAAACAGATTTCCCTGACTTGCTGCCAGTCCATATTAGTGCTTCTTATCCCCAAGTTACCATAGCAACCCCACTGAGGTAGAATTGGAAGAACCTCTGGTTCTTTGCACAGCTATGAGATTTCTTTAACGCAGGGTCAACATCAGTCTCCAACATCTTGGAGCATGCTGTTATTTAGCTGGTGCTTCCTCTGCTCCTGAAGACCAGATGAAACCTCTAGCAAACAGCAACCATAGGCATCCACTTTGATTATCCAGATAATTAATATGCTGATGCTACTTTCATGTAACAGTTCAGAGCTTAAGTCTCTGCAGACCAGAGACTATGAGAGAGCAGAAATCCACACTATGGGTGTTACGTATATGATGTCCTGGAAATAACTCAACATTTTGCAAAACTGACCTGCAATATCGGTCACACTCAGAGTGATCTAAGCCTAATAAATTCATAGCACATATTGCTGGATTTATATTCACATAAGTAAAAGCAGAACCAATCCATTAATTCACAGATAATATTAATCTCTCCTATTCTCAAAAGAAATGCAAGCTACTAGACCACTTTTTGGAAATTGATGAGAAAGTATTGTAAAAANGAGCTTAAGTCTCTGCAGACCAGAGACTATGAGAGAGCAGAAATCCACACTATGGGTGTTACGTATATGATGTCCTGGAAATAACTCAACATTTTGCAAAACTGACCTGCAATATCGGTCACACTCAGAGTGATCTAAGCCTAATAAATTCATAGCACATATTGCTGGATTTATATTCACATAAGTAAAAGCAGAACCAATCCATTAATTCACAGATAATATTAATCTCTCCTATTCTCAAAAGAAATGCAAGCTACTAGACCACTTTTTGGAAATTGATGAGAAAGTATTGTAAAAATGATGTCGTGNAAAAAAAAAAAAAAAAAAAAAAAAAAAAAAAAAGAATCTCCTACTTTTAAATAGGTTACTACAAGGCTTACAAAGCCAGAAGAAGCACTTCCCGACGGAGAGAGTATCTACTGATGAGATTCCTGGCTACAACCCAAGCACACTCCATCAGGTCAGCTATTTATTCTACTGTCAGTGTCCTAACTACAGCTTTCTGCTGGTGCTTGCAGTTAAGGAGAAAAACAAAGAAACTTCACCACTGGAAGTATCAATTGGCTCTAATTATTAAGGAAAAAGTTTCAAACCATGGCTTTTTAAATAACTGAAATTCTTCTTAGGCCACAAAAGTTGACCTAGAAGATTTCTTTAAGAGATGCAAGAATGCATGCTTGGTACCTGAGACTAAAAAAGATGTCAAAAGATACACGAGATTACTCTGTTTTCCTACATTCATGCAGAACCAGAAATTGAATCCTGGATTAAATAAGTCAACATTTTTCATCGTTTTAATTCAGATGATTTTCAGCAATGTAAATTGGAGCCACTCTGCCACAGGACAAGCCTAACGTTTCATAACTGGCTACTGCCACACATAGAAGATGCTATTATTTGGTTACCCTTGATCCACCTGCTTTGAACTTGACTTCCATGGAAAGACCAACAAAGCACCTTCCCAATAAGCCATATCTGTTGGTCAGCAACTGTTAAAGGATTTCACAAAAAGTGTGCTCACTGTAGTGTTTGCTAGCTCTAATTCTTCTAGCAGATGCACCCACCAAATCAGAAAGATACTGTTACTCGATATACTTCAAATGAAGGGCTTCCAGCTAATTGCAGACTACCTCGGGTAGCAGTCATATGTAGGAAGATGCCGCCTTAATGCTGCAGGATTGGTGCTTTTATCTCAGCCATAGTTCTGAGAAACACAGGCCAGTATTCACTTCTAAATTCGTTTAAAAATAAAAATATCTTATTTTGCATTTCAGAAGTATGAAAAACTATACTGTAGGAAAAGCAAAGTCATAAACAGCTATCTTTGAATTCTTAAACTGTCAGCAGATTCCTGGTGCAGCCTAAGAAGCATGAGCCTGCCAGAGGGCTGACCACTATTTTGATTATGCCAGTGGATTTCATCCCAGTATCTGAAAAATTACAGGTCAGCTTCTTTCCAGATTTTAAAACATTGTCCTTTGGACTGTATGCATCTTTTTGGACTAAACAGTGATCCTGCTAAGAGAATGATATTTCTTCCTCAATTAATAAACTGATCCAAAGAACAGAAGGAATCATTTCACAAAAATGTGCAGGTCTTTGGGATCTCTGGATTCTGTGCTTCATTGGCAACATCAGAGTCTTGCTTCACCAGTTTCATTTCAACACGACTCCACAACAAAAAGTATTTTCACCACTTGGATGGGAGCCAACAGTTCTTCCACACTGCTGCCCTAGCGAAAGTGCCTGGGCTGCCTGCAAATGGAGAGAGGCTTGAAGCACAACAGCAGCTGAGCAATGAGCAAGGGTATGATTCTTAACCAGCTCATACTCCTGTTAGCCATGGACATCTAAAATAAATGTAGCTAAACAGCAATGGAGGAGAATTAAATTCACTGGATCTCTAGTTACCTAGAGGTCTCCTAGTTCATCCCATCTCTTGTTTTATGAGGAGACTTATAAAAGTGTTTTAAAACATTTCACCTTAAATTCACCCACAGTTCTTTGAGTTGCCAGGGTACATCAAGGAAGGTGCACTAGGGACCTATTGTGTTTCTGGCCAAAAATACCTCAGAAATGTATCTATTCTTCTTTCATTGTCCAAAACACAAGTCCCTACGCATTCTTTCTTCCCATATTCCTCAGAAAGTGTTTGTTACCCGTAACAACACCAAAGCCACTCTACTTGCAACCCCTAAAGGAAAGCTATAATGAACTTCTGTGATTGGAACTCTGTTTTTGTTTTGAGGGGAGGGGAGTGTTAAGTAAACAAAAATAAATACATATTTTGGCCCAAGATTGGGCACCATGACACCATGAATGTCTGGTGCAGCTCACTTGCTCAGTATTTAAGCATTGCACACTTCTCTCAGGAGCAGTCCTTTCTGTGCCTTGTAGCTTTCTGATTATATTTCTACTGCTTGTTCAGATCCTAGCTCCTCCTGCCCCATTCAGCACTGTTGCAGATCTCTGCAGTTTCAGGAACATCAGAACAACCTAAGCATTTTTCCAGCCTCCTGCCAGCTTCCCTTCACACAATTCAGGAGACAATTTTTTCAGCTTCTTTTTTTTTTTTTTTTCCCAAATAAATTGGATTTTTTTTTGATACTACACAACATGCATATGTCAACAATGTCACACAGTACAGATTTAAAACAGAAATAGAGAAAAATAAGAATTAAAATTTTTGGCTTTTGTCACAAAAGCAGTGGTCTATTATCTCCTTTTTTACTAGAGCCGTCCATATACTCCTTCTTAAAGCCAGAATTGGCCAGTATTTTTCTGTATAGGCCATGGTATGGAGGATAAATTCCTTAGAATTCCTAAAATGAGTAATTCCTTAGGATTCCTAAAGTTATATGCAGTGTGCATTCACAGCATGTTTTCAGTGGAAGTTCAGATATTACCCTACATCTACTTTTTCATTATCATAACACCTTTTATTTTTATTTTTTGTAAGGGGAGTGAAAAAGAGAGACTGCGAGAATTGTGAAGAGTTGTAGTAGGATTTTTGGGACAGAAGCTTTCTGGAAACAGACAGATACACACATCTTCATGAGTGCACTGGATTTCCAGTAAATGATGGACAGTGAAAACAAAAGGAAAATTCTGCAGAAAATAGTTTCTATGAATAGTTAAAGTTAGAATTAACACCTTTCTTATGCACTCCCTGTTCACTTCTGAAAATGCTCTGCAGCAAGACTAAACCAAAAAGAGTAAAATTTCTCTTTAAGAGATACAAAATTCTTTTATTCATTTCCTAGTAAATTTTTGGCTTTAAAGAAGACCATTTTAATCCTCTCTTTTCATCACATCACCTAGGAAGGGTGAGAAAGGAAAAAGGAAAAAGTTCTAGATGAATCACTTTCCATGGTGTTTATATTTTATCTTTGTTTTGTCGGTTTGTTTTTTGTTGTTGATTATCTTTTTCTGTGAAGGATTCGCCAAGGTATTGCTTGTTTTGATAAACATTGCCTTAAAGAAAAACATATTTTTCTTTCCATGCTCTTACCATGATGTTTTTTTTAATAGAACAATTTCAACAGACATGCCTCTTATTCTATCAACATGAAGATTCTTGTGGGTTAAGCTTTATTTGACCCCTGCCATTGTGATTTGAAGATTTATTTATTTTTGGCATCTATTCAGAAGTTTAATAGAGAAATGCTCATACTGTCAAATGTATCCTTGCAAGTATGATTGCAAGCTTTTGTGTTTTCCCAAGTTTATTAGCAGGTGAAAGCACACTGCAAATAATTTCAGGCAGCCATAGCTAGTAGGAAAACACTGATCAGACAGACTCAAGTTCCTGCAAACTTTCTAGCATCTGCTTAATTCAATTCATGTGAATGAACCCACTGAAATCAGCAGAAGTGTTTATGAGAGTCACTTGAGCAGGCACTTAATACTCTGCATGACTGGAACATAAGCTGTTATTTTGTTCAAGAATACAATTTAATTCACTTCTTTAGCTATCAAACTATAACTATTTAACTGCAAACTGTTCCTATTTCAGGAAGATCAAGATGTTCTAGGCACAGCCTATTAATTCATCACCACCACTACATGTACTTCCAAAACTTTCCTGACAACTGATAATCAGAAAAGTCTGTAACAAATAATAGGTAAGCACTTACTGCTCCAGTCCCGCCAGCCATTTCCACTTTTGCAGCAGGCAGGTTCTTTATGTTAAGATTGACATTAGTACTTATATTTGTTATTTAAAACAGACACTTGTGAGAAAAGTGAGAACCAAAAGATTATCAATATAAAGATATATTACAGGTCTATTATATGGACAAACTGCCATAATACTACTAACAACTTTATAATAATTTACACTGGAAGAACTGTAAGACTGCTTGTCTTAAGCATTAGTAATAATTCTGTACAGTGAATTTATTCACAACTCAAGGCAAGACACAATAATGGGTCAATTCCTGTTCTCTAAGACATATTTCTGTTCACGGAGCTGAACAGGTGCATATTCTTGAAAGCACTGGCTGTGATTTCTTCCAGATTCAAAATCGTGTTAAAAATAGTATTTTGCACATTGACCCTGTAAACGCTCATACAAAAGCAGAACCTCAAGATATGTAACATGTTTAATCCACTGGCTAGTAGAGACCATGACTATATTGTGTCAGCACTGACTGTACAAACACAGAACAAAAAGACAACCTATTGCCATCAGGAGCCTACAATCCAAACTCAGAAAAAGGAAAGTCTTCACATAATCAACTTATGTCACATCTTCAGTGCTAGCTGCCAAGACAACTAGCACGAAGTTGACCATGTGCCAGCAATGAATGTTCCCTTGCTGCAAAGAAGGCAAATGGCATCCTGGGCTGCACTAGCCAAGGTATTGCAAGGAGACTGAAGGAGGTGATGCTGCCCCTTTACTCAGCACTGGTGGGGCCACACCTGGAGCACTGGTCCAGTTCTGGGCTTCACAGTACAGATGGAAATGCTGGAAAGAGTCCAAGAAAGGCTTGCCACCAAGCATCCTGGGCTGCACTAGCCAAGGTATTGCAAGGAGACTGAAGGAGGTGATGCTGCCCCTTTACTCAGCACTGGTGGGGCCACACCTGGAGCACTGGTCCAGTTCTGGGCTTCACAGTACAGATGGAAATGCTGGAAAGAGTCCAAGAAAGGCTTGCCACCAAGATGAGTAAGGGACTGGAGCCTCTCTCCTGTGAGGAGAGGCAAAGAGCTGAGTCTATTCAGCCTGGAGAAGAGAAGGCTCAGGGGGATCTTATCAGGTCTATAAATTCCTGAAGGGAGCACCCTCCTGTTGCCTCGAAAGACTGTGATTCCTGAGAGGTTGTGGAGTCTCCTTCCTTGGGGATATTCAGAAGCTAACTTCTGAAAGGGTTGGTCCCTTCCAACATCAACCATTCTATGATGGAGGGGAAAAAAAAAAAAAAAAAAAGCACTTTCTAACCTAACACAGTCTGCTGTTAGAGGCGGGGTTAGATATCAAGTTATTCAAATACATAAAAACATCAGCTTCGAAAGGAGAACCTTCAGATTTAAGAACTTCAAGTTCTTAATCAGTCACCTGTACTGTTGGGAACCGTGGCAAACAATAAATACAGAACTATAAGAATGGGGAAGCTTATAATTAAATATGATTTTCAAATGTATTTTCCAGCCTTCAGCAATTTGCAGCTGAAGCAGTTTGTCTGTTCAGTTTGCATCAGTTTGACCCACCAGCATAACAAAATACTGTTTTTAACTGTTATTGTTTAGTCCTTAAAAATCAAGGCGAATGTAAATTAAAAACGGGGGCAGTCAAACTTGACTTCTGCTGCTCTCACATTGTCATGTTGCTGTTCATCTCTATAGGTAGTAAATGGGTAAATGCAGCTCTGAGATTTCTAGGCAAGGTGCAGATGCATCTCACTCAAGCAAATTTGTAGTCAATTTAAAGGCCACATAGTAACAGGATCCAAAATTCTGCAACTTGGAAAACAGTTTCTAATATTTTGATGAGTTGTTCTGTTACACTTCTCATTATATTTCAAAGAGCCCAAAACAAAGCAATTTCTGACACAAAAATCTCCATTTCTTTACCATTGCCTTTTTCTACACAACCAGTGTGTTTTTTCAGGTTTAAATATTTGACATAGCATGTTGTAAGCTCTTAAAACCACATCTGCAAACATGCTAAGAAGATAATTTTCCAAAGAATTAAGCAAGAATATTTTTCCCTAGTTTTTAACAGTCTGACTTGCTCCCTAATTGTAAATTTTTTTTGAAATACAGACTAGTTTTACTTATTGCCTCTAGTAATGTGTTCTAACTTGAATCAACAACCTTTCCTGCAGCAGCAAACTTATTGTCTGAATATTCTTTCATTCCTATCAAAATTCACAAAGAAGCACAACATCCACAGAAGACATATGTAAAGCATCTTTGCTCTCCTCCAGGTATTTCAGGAATCCCATATTACGGGTACACAATTCACCTTGGTCATCAGTGTTATGTAACTATTCACAACCAGAGAGGACAGATCAAATTTTAAGTGCTGTTTAGGAAGTATTTCCAGTCTGTCATGCAATGCTATTGCCCAACAGTAAAACATAAAAATTGAAAGTGAACTTCCAATCTGCCTCACTAAATCATTTTTCAAAGCCAGAGATATTTTCTTATGTTACCATATAAAAGTAACTAAGTTCTTTATTTAAAAATAATAATAAATAAAAAAAAAAAT